>OU696571.1:4402500-4550000 GCA_916048095.2 Sacculina carcini | reverse complement strand
GTAGAAAAGTGCGGTGGTTCACTCAGGTTTAATTAATCTTACCACACACGAAATAACATGAAAACCAAAACACAAGGTGTGTACGCCCTAGAGAGAGAGTGTGTGTATTCTTATCCGCAAACATTCTTATCCAAATCTGCTCTGACGCACTAATTAGCGATCAGGCAGCTATTGATGCAACAATGCAAACATGTAATATAAATCACATATAACGAAATAAACAGTAAATTTAGAATTAAATTAATTAACATGGCAGAAAATGTAATAAAAATAGCAATAAACCAAAAATAGTGAATGCATTGACGAAGCAAGTAACAAATCTAAACCTCTTGATTTGAGTGACATTTATTTGTAATTTACTGACAATAAAAAAAGCAAGATATTATATATATATATATATACTAGCATTAAAACCCGCCCGTTGTGCGGAACAATTCATACAATGCAACTCATTCAGTTCATAATGGAAAAAGAATACAAATTAAAAAAGAAAATAGTAAACCCTTGAAAAGTCTTAACCAATAGAAATGTCAGGATGTGAATATTTATATCTTGGTAAACTATTTTCCATCAAATGGCCTCATATTTAAACATGCCGGTCGTTCGGAATGATTAAGAGTTCAAACACGAATCAAACAATAAAGATGATAAAAAATGATGACACATTTTCATCAGAATGTTTCCAAAATATACTTATAACTCAACATCATTCCCCAAAATCATTTGCTCAAGTACTGTTCTACTTTTACCGCTATAATATTTACAGCCAACGTTATATATTCCGCTATCTCTTAAGTCCGATATAACCTGCATTTAAACCTGCCCGTCGTGCGGGTGAATTCATAAAAAAGGGAATACAAATCAAACAGCTAAAATTGAAATCCATAAAAAAGTCCAATTTAATTATTGAGCTTTACAAATTTGCTATAAATTGCCATATTGTATTACGTTCATATGTTAGGAATAGGTGTTTTTCATCCCTATTGGTCCACGTCATTATAATTATAGACATGTGACTTTAATTATAGTTCTAGACATTATTATACTTCTAGGCAAAGAGCCTGGATGTATTTTGTTGCTTTTTTGTTGGGTTACAAGTCTAATATGACACCTATCATATATCCCCTAGCATTTAAACCCTCCCTGCATTCCATATTTCAACATTATACCTATATTTACCGATAAAATAGATTAATGATTATGCTAGATTGAGCCCAAACAGTTCATTTTGTTGTTTAAATACTATATAAGACATGTACATACACAAATGGTATGTTTTAATGAGTATAATGAGTAATTCCAGTATTTATGTCTATATTATATAGTGATTGTCTGTATTGTGTCTATATGTGTGTCCGTATGCGGTGCTATGCACACGCAGGATGTCTAGCACCACACACGAACACAATGTTCACCCACTTTCCAGATACATGTTTATCGAGTTTATGTTGACAATGCAATATGAAGATTTGCTGCATTGGACACCTTTACAACTAACAATTATCCTGGATAGTGTGAAATAATTGTTCTAAAAGTTCAAAATTGTCCTAATTCTAAATAGTTGATCTTAAAAATGAAAAATTTGCGCTAAAAACAAAAAGTTGCATTTATAACTTATTAGTACTTATTTCAGATAAATGAAATATTGATTTTTGGGCTACTATGACAAACAGATTCTATGATACAAAAGTTGCATTTGCAACAAAAGGTCACCCTAATTTTTTAATTTAACTGAGCTGGGTGTGTATATGTGTGCGAGTATGCTTGTGTGAATACGTGCTGGTGTGTATGTGTATGCAAATGTGTGTGTATGTGTCGGTGAGTTTCTACATGACTGGTTTATCAGACGGCAAGTGTGAGCCACAAAGACCACAAATACTTGGGCAAATTGAGTTTTGTTCTCAGAATCGCAGAACACCTCAAATGGCCAGTGTGCGCGATATAGCTGAATTTATCATGGTCATGTGGGTTTTCCAGTTGAACAGCGTATATGCATGCTTTCTACCCGAATATCACCCTGAGTAACAGTCGTAAATCATATTTTAAAACGTGATACCAGAATGATGTGTGCTGCTGAATGTAGATATATTCTTTTCTATTAGCATGAAAAACCTCCCTTTGTGCGGAGCAATTCATGTAATAAAATTCATACTTTTTTCATGAAAAATATTGCAAATAAAAAAAGTAAACTCATAAAAATCTGAACCAAATGAAAAGTCCAAATTTAATCATTTTTGTTCAAAATTTGACAAACTATTTCCCCTCAACCCGCCTCATATTCAAACCCCGTCGTGCGGAATAATTCAGAAATAAAACACGAAACAAACACAATTAAAAATGGTGAAAACTTTTCATCAGAATGTTTCCCAAACATATTTAGAACTTAACATCATTCCCCAACATCATTTGCTCAAGTACTATTCTACTTTTACCGCTACCGCAACTTTAATAGCTATCATATATTTCGGTATCATTTAAACCCAATATAACTTGACCCAAAACTACCAAACCCAACCCAACCAACCCATCTTGACCTAACCCAGCCTAATCTGAGGTGATCCAACTTATTAGTATGTGATCACAAAATGGACCGATTCAATCATAATTTCTAATCAGAAGTTTGAGATTATTTACGCCAGGGGTCTCAAACACGCGGCCCACCAATACTTTTCTCGCAGCTCGCCATTATTGTATAGAAACCAAATTGTAAGACTGGTTAAATCACATTTATTGTATAATGTGATTTAATTATACACCATTTAATTCACATTTTCATTAATGAGTCTGGATCTTGAAGTCAAGCCCGTGAGTTTTGTATATGAACTCATTCTACACGGTAACATTTAATATTTAAACCCACCCGTCGTGCGGAACAATTAATAAAACAAAAGTAATACATATTTAAATGCAAACAGCCAGTCTAATAGAAAACTCTAAATTGTAAAATCTATACCAATAGAAAATTCCTGTTCTGAATTTGCATATTCTTATTCAAATAATTGACGACATATTATTCAGTCAACCCGCCTCATACTTGAGCCCGCCCGTCGTCAGGAATAATTTCGAAATGTAAATACAAAATAACAATGAATTTTTTTCGTATATAAATGAATGTTTTTCCATAATATTATCTCATAATTCCCGGTTAATGCTTCCACTAATGCATCATATTCATACAGTTGTGATTTTTTGGATTACACCGATATTACATCCCTTGATATTACAGCCGATAATATATTATGCAATCTATATTCTGCTACGTATTATTCCTAATACATATATCATCAGATCGCAAAATATATTTGAAGGTTCACATCATTCTCCACCATCATTTGCTCAAGAGCTATTCTACTTTTATCGCTGGAATATTTACTGCTAGCAAAATATCATATACCTCGCTATCATTTAAACCCACTCTTTATATATACATTTAAGCCCGCCCGTCGTGCGGAACAGTTCATAGAATATAATTAATATTCAATTCATAAATAAATTAGTGCAAATTGAAAAAAAACCATAGAAACGTTTTAGCCAATATAAAAGTCTCAATGTGAAATTTATGTTTCAATTTAGAAAACATGTTTTTCCACAACCCGCCTCATATTTAAAGCTGCCCGTCGTGCGGAATAATTCAGAACTCAAACACGAAACAAACACAAAGAAAATTGATGAAAAACGACCAATAGCAAAAGTCAAATTTGTAAATTCTTGTTTTGATTATTGACGATGTTTTTCCCTCAACACTGCTCAAATTCACACCCGTCCTTCGTGTGTAGTAATTCAGAAGTGTAACACTATCAAAACAATGCAACCTTCTGTCATCTCTATAATTCCAGGTTAATGCTTCCGCTAAAACAGCATAAGCTGGCATTACATGATACTGCAACCCATATCCTTATGCAACTTATGCTTATGCAACTTGAAATTAAACCAATTAAATTACACAGTTAAATTCAGTAGTTTACTTTGTTCCCAATAGCATTTTACCCGCCCGTCGTGCGGAACGTTATTGAGGACAATAAAGCCTTTATATTCAGTAGAATGTGCGCAAGTGCTAGAGTTATTAAGAGAGTGCGTAAGAGTTATTAATCGCAAGTGCGCATAATAGCTGTCAAATTGGCAATATGTCCTTTTGACTTTACACCGCCGTAACTTCCTTCAGATACCCTTTGGAAAATTACAAATTATACCGTATTGTAGAAAACAAAATTTCTAGCACGATGGTATAATTAATTTTAATGTATGACAAATAGTTCCTGAGAAATGGGTATAAAAATGAATAAATTGTAGTCACCCGGTGTTCAAGTGTAATTTTGGATGTATTTGAGAATTTTGCCAATTTTACACGTTTTTTGTATCATTTGTGGGTATAAATTATACATTTTCTTGTAGAACACAAAATTCTCTACACAGTAGTATATTCCTGTGTAATCGCAAGTGCGCATAATAGCTGTCAAATTGGCAATATGTCCATTTGACTTTACACCGCCGTAACTTCCTTCAGATACACTTTGGAAAATTAAGAATTATACCGTATTGTAGAAAACAAACTTTCCAGCACAATGGTATAATTTATTTTTATGTGTAACAAATAGTTCTTGAGAAATAGGTAAAAAAATGAATTAATTTTAGTCGCACGGTGTTCAAGTGTAATTTTGGATGTATTTGAGAATTTTTCGAATTTTACACGTTTTTTGTATCATTAGTGGGTATAAATTATAGCGTTTCTTGTAGAACACAAAATTTTCTACACAATAGTATAATTTTTATAACTGTAACTCTGCTGGTTTAAGAGGAATAGATAGCGGAATATTGACCAAAATATTCGCGTTTTTTAGTGCCTTTTTGACTTTGTCATTTTGACTTCACACCGCCGTAACTTTTTCTTAATACGCTCTGGAAAATTAAAATTTATACCGTGCTGTAGAAAACAAAATTCCCAGCATGATGGTAATATTTATTTAGATGTGTGATGTTTAGTTGCTGAGAAATAGAGAAAAAAGTCCAGAAAATCGGACGCGTCGAGCTTAAATATAATTTTGAATGTAGACTGAAATTTTGTCATTTTTACATATTTTATATTTAATTTTTGGATATTAATTTTAGCCTATCTTGTAGAACAGAAAATTCTCTACACAGTGGTATAATCTGTTTGGCTGTACCATTTCTGGTTTATGAGGAGTAGATGACAGAGCATTGACCACAATTTTTGCATTTTTCAGGGTTCATTTTGTCTTTTCACCGCTATAACTTTTTTTGATTTCATTTTTGAAATTTAAAATTTAATCTAAAGTGTAGACAAGAAAATTTCCAACGTGATGGTATAAATTGTTAGCGGGTAGGCTGAGTGGTGGCCGAATAATAGCTGATAGAAAATGGACCAAGGAGGGTCGAACACACACACACACACACACACACACACACACACAGACAGACACACAGAGGATCTCTTTTATATATATAGACTAGCATTAAAACCCGCCCGTTGTGCGGAACAATTCATACAATGCAACTCATTCAGTTCATAATGGAAAAAGAATACAAATTAAAAAAGAAAATAGTAAACCCTTGAAAAGTCTTAACCAATAGAAATGTCAGGATGTGAATATTTATATCTTGGTAAACTATTTTCCATCAAATGGCCTCATATTTAAACATGCCGGTCGTTCGGAATGATTAAGAGTTCAAACACGAATCAAACAATAAAGATGATAAAAAATGATGACACATTTTCATCAGAATGTTTCCAAAATATACTTATAACTCAACATCATTCCCCAAAATCATTTGCTCAAGTACTGTTCTACTTTTACCGCTATAATATTTACAGCCAACGTTATATATTCCGCTATCTCTTAAGTCCGATATAACCTGCATTTAAACCTGCCCGTCGTGCGGGTGAATTCATAAAAAAGGGAATACAAATCAAACAGCTAAAATTGAAATCCATAAAAAAGTCCAATTTAATTATTGAGCTTTACAAATTTGCTATAAATTGCCATATTGTATTACGTTCATATGTTAGGAATAGGTGTTTTTCATCCCTATTGGTCCACGTCATTATAATTATAGACATGTGACTTTAATTATAGTTCTAGACATTATTATACTTCTAGGCAAAGAGCCTGGATGTATTTTGTTGCTTTTTTGTTGGGTTACAAGTCTAATATGACACCTATCATATATCCCCTAGCATTTAAACCCTCCCTGCATTCCATATTTCAACATTATACCTATATTTACCGATAAAATAGATTAATGATTATGCTAGATTGAGCCCAAACAGTTCATTTTGTTGTTTAAATACTATATAAAACATGTACATACACAAATGGTATGTTTTAATGAGTATAATGAGTAATTCCAGTATTTATGTCTATATTATATAGTGATTGTCTGTATTGTGTCTATATGTGTGTCCGTATGCGGTGCTATGCACACGCAGGATGTCTAGCACCACACACGAACACAATGTTCACCCACTTTCCAGATACATGTTTATCGAGTTTATGTTGACAATGCAATATGAAGATTTGCTGCATTGGACACCTTTACAACTAACAATTATTCTGGATAGTGTGAAATAATTGTTCTAAAAGTTCAAAATTGTCCTAATTCTAAATAGTTGATCTTAAAAATGAAAAATTTGCGCTAAAAACAAAAAGTTGCATTTATAACTTATTAGTACTTATTTCAGATAAATGAAATATTGATTTTTGGGCTACTATGACAAACAGATTCTATGATACAAAAGTTGCATTTGCAACAAAAGGTCACCCTAATTTTTTAATTTAACTGAGCTGGGTGTGTATATGTGTGCGAGTATGCTTGTGTGAATACGTGCTGGTGTGTATGTGTATGCAAATGTGTGTGTATGTGTCGGTGAGTTTCTACATGACTGGTTTATCAGACGGCAAGTGTGAGCCACAAAGACCACAAATACTTGGGCAAATTGAGTTTTGTTCTCAGAATCGCAGAACACCTCAAATGGCCAGTGTGCGCGATATAGCTGAATTTATCATGGTCATGTGGGTTTTCCAGTTGAACAGCGTATATGCATGCTTTCTACCCGAATATCACCCTGAGTAACAGTCGTAAATCATATTTTAAAACGTGATACCAGAATGATGTGTGCTGCTGAATGTAGATATATTCTTTTCTATTAGCATGAAAAACCTCCCTTTGTGCGGAGCAATTCATGTAATAAAATTCATACTTTTTTCATGAAAAATATTGCAAATAAAAAAAGTAAACTCATAAAAATCTGAACCAAATGAAAAGTCCAAATTTAATCATTTTTGTTCAAAATTTGACAAACTATTTCCCCTCAACCCGCCTCATATTCAAACCCCGTCGTGCGGAATAATTCAGAAATAAAACACGAAACAAACACAATTAAAAATGGTGAAAACTTTTCATCAGAATGTTTCCCAAACATATTTAGAACTTAACATCATTCCCCAACATCATTTGCTCAAGTACTATTCTACTTTTACCGCTACCGCAACTTTAATAGCTATCATATATTTCGGTATCATTTAAACCCAATATAACTTGACCCAAAACTACCAAACCCAACCCAACCAACCCATCTTGACCTAACCCAGCCTAATCTGAGGTGATCCAACTTATTAGTATGTGATCACAAAATGGACCGATTCAATCATAATTTCTAATCAGAAGTTTGAGATTATTTACGCCAGGGGTCTCAAACACGCGGCCCACCAATACTTTTCTCGCAGCTCGCCATTATTGTATAGAAACCAAATTGTAAGACTGGTTAAATCACATTTATTGTATAATGTGATTTAATTATACACCATTTAATTCACATTTTCATTAATGAGTCTGGATCTTGAAGTCAAGCCCGTGAGTTTTGTATATGAACTCATTCTACACGGTAACATTTAATATTTAAACCCACCCGTCGTGCGGAACAATTAATAAAACAAAAGTAATACATATTTAAATGCAAACAGCCAGTCTAATAGAAAACTCTAAATTGTAAAATCTATACCAATAGAAAATTCCTGTTCTGAATTTGCATATTCTTATTCAAATAATTGACGACATATTATTCAGTCAACCCGCCTCATACTTGAGCCCGCCCGTCGTCAGGAATAATTTCGAAATGTAAATACAAAATAACAATGAATTTTTTTCGTATATAAATGAATGTTTTTCCATAATATTATCTCATAATTCCCGGTTAATGCTTCCACTAATGCATCATATTCATACAGTTGTGATTTTTTGGATTACACCGATATTACATCCCTTGATATTACAGCCGATATTATATTATGCAATCTATATTCTGCTACGTATTATTCCTAATACATATATCATCAGATCGCAAAATATATTTGAAGGTTCACATCATTCTCCACCATCATTTGCTCAAGAGCTATTCTACTTTTATCGCTGGAATATTTACTGCTAGCAAAATATCATATACCTCGCTATCATTTAAACCCACTCTTTATATATACATTTAAGCCCGCCCGTCGTGCGGAACAGTTCATAGAATATAATTAATATTCAATTCATAAATAAATTAGTGCAAATTGAAAAAAAACCATAGAAACGTTTTAGCCAATATAAAAGTCTCAATGTGAAATTTATGTTTCAATTTAGAAAACATGTTTTTCCACAACCCGCCTCATATTTAAAGCTGCCCGTCGTGCGGAATAATTCAGAACTCAAACACGAAACAAACACAAAGAAAATTGATGAAAAACGACCAATAGCAAAAGTCAAATTTGTAAATTCTTGTTTTGATTATTGACGATGTTTTTCCCTCAACACTGCTCAAATTCACACCCGTCCTTCGTGTGTAGTAATTCAGAAGTGTAACACTATCAAAACAATGCAACCTTCTGTCATCTCTATAATTCCAGGTTAATGCTTCCGCTAAAACAGCATAAGCTGGCATTACATGATACTGCAACCCATATCCTTATGCAACTTATGCTTATGCAACTTGAAATTAAACCAATTAAATTACACAGTTAAATTCAGTAGTTTACTTTGTTCCCAATAGCATTTTACCCGCCCGTCGTGCGGAACGTTATTGAGGACAATAAAGCCTTTATATTCAGTAGAATGTGCGCAAGTGCTAGAGTTATGAGTAGTGCTAGAGAGTGCGTAAGAGTTATTAATCGCAAGTGCGCATAATAGCTGTCAAATTGGCAATATGTCCTTTTGACTTTACACCGCCGTAACTTCCTTCAGATACCCTTTGGAAAATTACAAATTATACCGTATTGTAGAAAACAAAATTTCTAGCACGATGGTATAATTAATTTTAATGTATGACAAATAGTTCCTGAGAAATGGGTATAAAAATGAATAAATTGTAGTCACCCGGTGTTCAAGTGTAATTTTGGATGTATTTGAGAATTTTGCCAATTTTACACGTTTTTTGTATCATTTGTGGGTATAAATTATACATTTTCTTGTAGAACACAAAATTCTCTACACAGTAGTATATTCCTGTGTAATCGCAAGTGCGCATAATAGCTGTCAAATTGGCAATATGTCCATTTGACTTTACACCGCCGTAACTTCCTTCAGATACACTTTGGAAAATTAAGAATTATACCGTATTATAGAAAACAAACTTTCCAGCACAATGGTATAATTTATTTTTATGTGTAACAAATAGTTCTTGAGAAATAGGTAAAAAAATGAATTAATTTTAGTCGCACGGTGTTCAAGTGTAATTTTGGATGTATTTGAGAATTTTTCGAATTTTACACGTTTTTTGTATCATTAGTGGGTATAAATTATAGCGTTTCTTGTAGAACACAAAATTTTCTACACAATAGTATAATTTTTATAACTGTAACTCTGCTGGTTTAAGAGGAATAGATAGCGGAATATTGACCAAAATATTCGCGTTTTTTAGTGCCTTTTTGACTTTGTCATTTTGACTTCACACCGCCGTAACTTTTTCTTAATACGCTCTGGAAAATTAAAATTTATACCGTGCTGTAGAAAACAAAATTCCCAGCATGATGGTAATATTTATTTAGATGTGTGATGTTTAGTTGCTGAGAAATAGAGAAAAAAGTCCAGAAAATCGGACGCGTCGAGCTTAAATATAATTTTGAATGTAGACTGAAATTTTGTCATTTTTACATATTTTATATTTAATTTTTGGATATTAATTTTAGCCTATCTTGTAGAACAGAAAATTCTCTACACAGTGGTATAATCTGTTTGGCTGTACCATTTCTGGTTTATGAGGAGTAGATGGCAGAGCATTGACCACAATTTTTGCATTTTTCAGGGTTCATTTTGTCTTTTCACCGCTATAACTTTTTTTGATTTCATTTTTGAAATTTAAAATTTAATCTAAAGTGTAGACAAGAAAATTTCCAACGTGATGGTATAAATTGTTAGCGGGTAGGCTGAGTGGTGGCCGAATAATAGCTGATAGAAAATGGACCAAGGAGGGTCGAACACACACACACACACACACACACACACACACACAGACAGACACACAGAGGATCTCTTTTATATATATATAGATATAGCATTAAAACCCGCCCGTTGTGCGGAGCAATTCATAACATGAAATTCATATTCAATTCATAAAAAATATGGAAAAATAAAAATGAAATAGGGTACACTCATAAAAATATTAACCAATTGAAAATTATAAGTTTAATTATTTTTATTTCGACACAATATTTCCCCTCAGTCCGCCTGAGTCATTTTTAAACCCGCCCGTCGTGCTGAATAATTCAGAACTCGAACACGATCCGTTCTGCATCTTGAAGTCAAATCCATTGGTTTTGTGTATGGATTAATTCTACAGGGTAAATTGAACGTTCTATTGTCTATAGTTGCTGCCCGCGGAACATTTTTATTTAAAATAAAAAAAAACTTTTTTTAAATGAACCATTTGAAAAAATGATCTAAAAACACTTTTTTAAACCCACCCGTCGTGCGGAACAATTCATACAATAAAATTCATATCAAATCCATAAAATATAATGAATACAAATTGAAAAGCAAAAAATGTAACCTATAAATATCTTAACCAATAGAAAAGTCTAAATGTGAATATTTTTGTTCTTATTTTGACAAATATTATCCCTCAACCCGCCTGATATATAAATCTGCCCGTCGTGTGGTATAATTCAGAACACAAACACGAAACAAACAATGAAAGATGATGAAATCTTTTCATCAGACTGTTTCCAAACTATATTTATTACTTAACATCATTCCCCAATATCATTTGCTTAAGTACTATTTCACTTTTACCGCTATAATATTTATTGTTAAAATTTATATATTTTCCGCTATCATTAAAACCCAATATAACCTGAGTCAAACCTACCCAACCCAACCCAACCATTCAATCTTGACCGCTCTCAGCCTAGTCTGAGGTGATTTAACTTATTAGTTTGTGATCACAAAATATACTGATGCGATCATAATTTGTAATCAGAAGACTGAGATTATCTACCCCAGGGGTCCCAAACACGCGGCCCACCAATACTTTTCTCTCAACCCGCCAATATAGTATCGGGACCAAACTGTAAGGTAGCTAAATTCACATTTGTTGCATAATGCGATATAATTTTACACCATTATCATATTATCTCATAATTCCCGGTTAATGCTTCCACTAATGCATCATATTCATACAGTTGTTATTTTTTGGATTACATCGATAATGCAGCCCTTGATATTACAGCCGATATTATATTATGCAATCTATATTCTGCTACGTATTATTCCTAATACATATATCATCAGATCGCAAAATATATTTAAAGGTTCACATCATTCTCCAAAATCATTTGCTTAAGAGCTATTCTACTTTTATCGCTAGAATATTTACTGCTAGCAAAATATCATATACCTCGCTATCATTTAAACCCACTCTTTATAGATACATTTAATTCGCCCGTCGTGCGGAACAGTTCATAAAATATAATTAATATTCAATTCATAAAAAAATTAGTGCAAATTGAAAAAGAAAAACAAACCCACAGGAAAGTTATAGCTAATCTAAAAGTCTAAATGTGAAATTTATGTTTCAATTTAGAAAACATGTTTTTCCACAACACTATCAAAACAATGCAACCTTCTGTCATCTCTATAATTCCAGGTTAATGCTTCCGCTAAAACAGCATAAGTTGGCATTACATGATATTGCAACCCATATCCTTATGCAACTTATGCTTATGCAACTTGAAATTAAACCAATTAAATTACACAGTTAAATTCAGTAGTTTACTTTGTTCCCAATAGCATTTTACCCGCCCGTCGTGCGGAACGTTATTGAGGACAATAAAGCCTTTATATTCAGTAGAGTGTAGCATTAATTAAACTGTACGCAATAAAACCACACCATCCATGCTTGGAGATAATATGATGCATTCTTAATTGTGATTGGGCTTCAGTGAAATTTAATCGGTGTATATTCCTGTGTAATCGCAAGTGCGCATAATAGCTGTCAAATTGGCAATATGTCCTTTTGACTTTACACCGCCGTAACTTCCTTCAGATACCCTTTGAAAAATTACAAATTATACCGTATTGTAGAAGAAAAGATTTCTAGAACGATGGTATAATTTATTTTTATGTGTAACAAATAGTTACTGAGAAATAGTAGAAAAATGAATTAATTTTAGTCGCCCGGTGTTCAAGTGTAATTTTGGATGTATTTGAGAATTTTGCCAATTTTACACGTTTTTTGTATCATTTGTGGGTATAAATTATAGCTTATCTTGTAGAACACAAAATTCTCTACACAGTAGTATATTCCTGTGTAATCGCAAGTGCGTAAATTGTGATTGGACTTCAGTGAAATTTAATCAGTGTGTATTCATGTGTAATCGCAAGTACGCATAATAGCTGTCAAATTGGCAACATGACATTTTGACTTTACACCGGCGTAACTTCCTTCAGATACACTTTGGAAAATTAATAATTATACCGTACTGTAGGAAACAAAATTTCTAGCACGATGGTATAATTAATTTTAATGTATGACAAATAGTTCCTGAGAAATGGGTATAAAAATGAATAAATTGTAGTCACCCGGTGTTCAAGTGTAATTTTGGATGTATTTGAGAATTTTGCCAATTTTACACGTTTTTTGTATCATTTGTGGGTATAAATTACACCTTTTCTTGTAGAACACAAAATTCTCTACACAGTAGTATATTCCTGTGTAATCGCAAGTGCGCATAATAGCTGTCAAATTGGCAATATGTCCTTTTGACTTTACACCGCCGTCACTTCCTTCAGATACACTTTGGAAAATTAAGAATTATACCGCATTTTAAAAAATACAATTTCCAGCACGATGATATAATTTATTTTAATGTGTGACAAATAGTTCCTGAGAAATAGGTAGAAAAATGAATTAATTTAGGCGCCCGGTGATCAAGTGTAATTTTGGATGTATTTGACAATTTTGCCAATTTTACACATTTTTTGTATCATTTGTGGGTATAAATTATAACTTTTCTTGTAGAACACAAAATTATCTACACAATAGTATAATTTTTATAGCTGTACCATTGCTGGTTTATGAGGAATAGATAGGGGAATATTTACCAAAACATTCACGGTTTCCAGTGCTAATTTTGCATTTTTGACTTTGTCATTTTGACTTCACACCGCCGTAACTTTTTTTCAATACACTTTGGAAAATTAAAAATTATACCGTGTTGTAGCAAACAAAATTCCCAGCATGATGGTATTATTTATTTAGTTGTGTGATAATTAGTTTTTGATACATAGAGAAAAAAGTATAGAAAATCGGACGCGTGGAGTATAAATATAATTTTGAATATAGATTGAAATTTTGTCATGTTTACATCTTTTATGTTCTATTTTTGGATATGAATTATAACCTATCTTGTAGAACAGAAAATTCTCTACACAGTGGTATAATCTGTTTGGCTGTACCATTTCTGGTTTATGAGGAGTAGATGGCAGAGCATTGACCACAATTTTCGCATTTTTCAGGGTTCATTTTGTCTTTTCACCGCTATAACTTTTTTTGATTTCATTTTTGAAATTTAAAATTTAATCTAAAGTGTAGACAAGAAAATTTCCAACGTGATGGTATAAATTGTTAGCGGGTAGGCTGAGTGGTGGCCGAATAATAGCTGATAGAAAATGGACCAAGGAGGGTCGAACACACACACACACACACACACACACAGACAGACAGACACACAGAGGATCTCTTTTATATATATAGATATAGCATTAAAACCCGCCCGTTGTGCGGAGCAATTCATAACATGAAATTCATATTCAATTCATAAAAAATATGGAAAAATAAAAATGAAATAGGGTACACTCATAAAAATATTAATCAATTGAAAATTATAAGTTTAATTATTTTTATTTCGACACAATATTTCCCCTCAGTCCGCCTGAGTCATTTTTAAACCCGCCCGTCGTGCTGAATAATTCAGAACTCGAACACGATCCGTTCTGCATCTTGAAGTCAAATCCATTGGTTTTGTGTATGGATTAATTCTACAGGGTAAATTGAACGTTCTATTGTCTATAGTTGCTGCCCGCGGAACATTTTTATTTAAAATAAAAAAAAACTTTTTTTAAATGAACCATTTGAAAAAATGATCTAAAAACACTTTTTTAAACCCACCCGTCGTGCGGAACAATTCATACAATAAAATTCATATCAAATCCATAAAATATAATGAATACAAATTGAAAAGCAAAAAATGTAACCTATAAATATCTTAACCAATAGAAAAGTCTAAATGTGAATATTTTTGTTCTTATTTTGACAAATATTATCCCTCAACCCGCCTGATATATAAATCTGCCCGTCGTGTGGTATAATTCAGAACACAAACACGAAACAAACAATGAAAGATGATGAAATCTTTTCATCAGACTGTTTCCAAACTATATTTATTACTTAACATCATTCCCCAATATCATTTGCTTAAGTACTATTTCACTTTTACCGCTATAATATTTATTGTTAAAATTTATATATTTTCCGCTATCATTAAAACCCAATATAACCTGAGTCAAACCTACCCAACCCAACCCAACCATTCAATCTTGACCGCTCTCAGCCTAGTCTGAGGTGATTTAACTTATTAGTTTGTGATCACAAAATATACTGATGCGATCATAATTTGTAATCAGAAGACTGAGATTATCTACCCCAGGGGTCCCAAACACGCGGCCCACCAATACTTTTCTCTCAACCCGCCAATATAGTATCGGGACCAAACTGTAAGGTAGCTAAATTCACATTTGTTGCATAATGCGATATAATTTTACACCATTATCATATTATCTCATAATTCCCGGTTAATGCTTCCACTAATGCATCATATTCATACAGTTGTTATTTTTTGGATTACATCGATAATGCAGCCCTTGATATTACAGCCGATATTATATTATGCAATCTATATTCTGCTACGTATTATTCCTAATACATATATCATCAGATCGCAAAATATATTTAAAGGTTCACATCATTCTCCAAAATCATTTGCTTAAGAGCTATTCTACTTTTATCGCTAGAATATTTACTGCTAGCAAAATATCATATACCTCGCTATCATTTAAACCCACTCTTTATAGATACATTTAATTCGCCCGTCGTGCGGAACAGTTCATAAAATATAATTAATATTCAATTCATAAAAAAATTAGTGCAAATTGAAAAAGAAAAACAAACCCACAGGAAAGTTATAGCTAATCTAAAAGTCTAAATGTGAAATTTATGTTTCAATTTAGAAAACATGTTTTTCCACAACACTATCAAAACAATGCAACCTTCTGTCATCTCTATAATTCCAGGTTAATGCTTCCGCTAAAACAGCATAAGTTGGCATTACATGATATTGCAACCCATATCCTTATGCAACTTATGCTTATGCAACTTGAAATTAAACCAATTAAATTACACAGTTAAATTCAGTAGTTTACTTTGTTCCCAATAGCATTTTACCCGCCCGTCGTGCGGAACGTTATTGAGGACAATAAAGCCTTTATATTCAGTAGAGTGTAGCATTAATTAAACTGTACGCAATAAAACCACACCATACATGCTTGGAGATAATATGATGCATTCTTAATTGTGATTGGGCTTCAGTGAAATTTAATCGGTGTATATTCCTGTGTAATCGCAAGTGCGCATAATAGCTGTCAAATTGGCAATATGTCCTTTTGACTTTACACCGCCGTAACTTCCTTCAGATACCCTTTGGAAAATTACAAATTATACCGTATTGTAGAAGAAAAGATTTCTAGAACGATGGTATGATTTATACCGTATTGTAGAAGAAAAGATTTCTAGAACGATGGTATGATTTATTTTTATGTGTAACAAATAGTTACTGAGAAATAGTAGAAAAATGAATTAATTTTAGTCGCCCGGTGTTCAAGTGTAATTTTGGATGTATTTGAGAATTTTGCCAATTTTACACGTTTTTTGTATCATTTGTGGGTATAAATTATAGCTTATCTTGTAGAACACAAAATTCTCTACACAGTAGTATATTCCTGTGTAATCGCAAGTGCGTAAATTGTGATTGGACTTCAGTGAAATTTAATCAGTGTGTATTCATGTGTAATCGCAAGTACGCATAATAGCTGTCAAATTGGCAACATGACATTTTGACTTTACACCGGCGTAACTTCCTTCAGATACACTTTGGAAAATTAATAATTATACCGTACTGTAGGAAAAAAAATTTCTAGCACGATGGTATAATTAATTTTAATGTATGACAAATAGTTCCTGAGAAATGGGTATAAAAATGAATAAATTGTAGTCACCCGGTGTTCAAGTGTCATTTTGGATGTATTTGAGAATTTTGCCAATTTTACACGTTTTTTGTATCATTTGTGGGTATAAATTACACCTTTTCTTGTAGAACACAAAATTCTCTACACAGTAGTATATTCCTGTGTAATCGCAAGTGCGCATAATAGCTGTCAAATTGGCAATATGTCCTTTTGACTTTACACCGCCGTCACTTCCTTCAGATACACTTTGGAAAATTAAGAATTATATCGCATTTAAAAAAATACAATTTCCAGCACGATGATATAATTTATTTTAATGTGTGACAAATAGTTCCTGAGAAATAGGTAGAAAAATGAATTAATTTAGGCGCCCGGTGATCAAGTGTAATTTTGGATGTATTTGACAATTTTGCCAATTTTACACATTTTTTGTATCATTTGTGGGTATAAATTATAACTTTTCTTGTAGAACACAAAATTATCTACACAATAGTATAATTTTTATAGCTGTACCATTGCTGGTTTATGAGGAATAGATAGGGGAATATTTACCAAAACATTCACGGTTTCCAGTGCTAATTTTGCATTTTTGACTTTGTCATTTTGACTTCACACCGCCGTAACTTTTTTTTAATACACTTTGGAAAATTAAAAATTATACCGTGTTGTAGCAAACAAAATTCCCAGCATGATGGTATTATTTATTTAGTTGTGTGATAATTAGTTTTTGATACATAGAGAAAAAAGTATAGAAAATCGGACGCGTGGAGTATAAATATTATTTTGAATATAGATTGAAATTTTGTCATGTTTACATCTTTTATGTTCTATTTTTGGATATGAATTATAACCTATCTTGTAGAACAGAAAATTTTCTACACAGTGGTATAATCTGTTTGGCTGTACCATTTCTGGTTTATGAGGAGTAGATGGCAGAGCATTGACCACAATTTTCGCAATTTTCAGGGTTCATTTTGTCTTTTCACCGCTATAACTTTTTTTGATTTCATTTTTGAAATTTAAAATTTAATCTAAAGTGTAGACAAGAAAATTTCCAACGTGATGGTATAAATTGTTAGCGGGTAGGCTGAGTGGTGGCCGAATAATAGCTGATAGAATATGGACCAAGGAGGGTCGAACACACACACACACACACACACAGACAGACACACAGAGGATCTCTTTTATATATATAGATAGATATATATATATATATATATATATATATATATATATATATATATATATATATATATATATATTTTATAAGAAATGTATAATTATTTTTATAAAAATATAAATAACTATAAAATTTATAAATACTGAACGAGGAATCAAAACAATCATATGATTAATATATAAAAATGTATGTAAATACTACAGAAGCAAATATTGTAGGTTATGTATTATTTCAGAAAAATGCCTATAAACAAGGAAACAGTTGAATTATGAAACAACGTTTCGAATGGCGAGTTAATTGAAAACATTATACACTATTTTAACAAGCTTCAAATAAAGCAATGCAAAGCAAGCAAAGCAAGCAAAGCAAGCAAAGCAAGCAAAGCAAGCAAAGCAAGCAAAGCAAGCAAAGCAAGCAAAGCAAGCAAAGCAAGCAAAGCAAGCAAAGCAATAAAATAAGAACAGTGGAAATAATCCTCTGGAAAAATCAACTATATCGTAACTAATTCGCAATGTTATTGTGATTGACAACATCCTAGCATGCAGTTTGCACACAGACACACGCGCACACATGCAAATAGACATGCATACACGCGCTGACATACATCCTGACATTCCATGAACCGTTGTACTCTACGCTAGGCAGCTCAATTATTTGTATGTGTGTGTGTATGTGTGTGTGTGTATGTGTGTGTGTGTGTGTGTATGTGTGTGTGTGTGTGTATGTAAAAGCGACGCAACAACATGTCAACCTACACAGACACATACACACATACAGACATACAAGTATACATGTTGCGAACGGTGATTCCTGTTCAATGCATACCACTATCCATAGCACAGAGTTGAGTCACAGACAATTACACACATACACACACACACGCACACACATTCGCACACGTACACTGACAAACATGCGTGTGTGTGTGTGTGTGTGTGTGTGTGTGTCGGTAGCAACTGGTGACATTGGTGACATGTTCACACGTAGAGACACGCAGATGGATACAGGCATTCTGTGATGCACACACACACACACACGCACACACACACACACATACACACACACGTAGACGCATACACATACACACACGCACACACATACATACACGCATCGTGCATGCACACCTATGCACGACCACTTACAGGTGCGTGTTTGCACGCACACATTGGGTATGTGTGCTTGTGTGGCGTGTGCGCATATGGGCTAGTCTTACAGGCGCATATACTCACATACACATGCATGCACACGCACACGCACACACGCGCGCGCATACCAAAGCACATGGCTGTAATTTCAGTATTTATCAATGTATTAATCACTGAATGTTTGGCATTGCTGAATGCGGCTGTTCATTGGCTGTAGGCAGTTGTCGATGCTATATGTGTGTTGTCCAAGTGATATATGTGCGTGTACAATATGGGGAAAGTAAAAGGCTGCTGACTGCTGTAACATCAAGAAGTTCAATATTTTTTGGATAATTATTATATTTGGAATATGTTATTTAAATTGTATTTGGTTTCACAGCAAATTACGTTTTTTTATTTTCAAGTAGAGAAATAATTGACACAAAGATAATTGTTGATAGCTTGTTGAACGTTTCGCATAGAAGAGGAATGAAGGAATGTGTGCAGTAAAGTACGATTTTGTCAGTATGAGATATGTTGAATGTTGTGAGCAAGTGAGAGCAAGTGATAGCAAGTGAGAGCAAGTGTGAGCAAGTGTGAGCAAGTGTGAGCAATTGTGAGCAAGTGTGAGCAAGTGTGAGCAAGTGTGAGCAAGTGTGAACAAGTGAGAGCAAGTGTGAGCAAGTGAGATCAAGTGTGAGCAAGTGTGAGCAAGTGTGAGCAAGTGTGAGCAAGCGTGAGCAAGTGTGAGCAAGTGCGAGCAAGTGCGAGCAAGTGTGAGCAAGCGTGAGCAAGTGTGAGCAAGTGTGAGCAATTGTGAGCAAGTGTGAGCAAGTTGTTACGAAACTGTTGATTGGTGATCGGACACATCTTTTTTTGATCGATGATTTGTTTATATTCTGCTGTGATGTTGTTTTGTGTTCTATGTTCAACAGTAAACCTTCTGAGTTATTGTATTTTTCAGAACAATCGGTATAGAAAATCCTGTAAAGTGTATATTGTATGACTCTTGGGACTCAGATCAAGCCCAAGGACTTCGAGTTCCCTACTTTTGTGTCTTGTGGCACATATAATATAGAATATGGAATATATAGAATATGGAAATCACATGAAACACAACCTCATTTATGAGTTGAGTGGAGGCTCTCATTTACACGCTTTCTGCTAATAGTTTGCGATTTGATCACCAATCTTTCTGCTAATAGTTTGCGATTTGATCACCAATCTTTCTGCTGTTTAATTTTTCCATAATTGAGTTTACTCGGTTGTAAGAAATTGGTTGTGATCATATGCCTTGATAATGTCATGTATATGTTTTAATGTAAATATTGCAATGTAATAATGCAAGTTCTTAATGTAATATTATTCTTCTTTTGCTTAAATGGCGAAATTTCTAATTCTGTTACTGGGTTCTCACAGGCTAAACACCTACTGTGAAGGCAATCAATAAAAGTCGATATGCTGAACTATTTTGCGCGCATGCCTAAGAATGTGAGATAATTAGTGGCTATCGTATCGTTAGAACGTTTCAATATCACATAATTTGTCAACAACAAATAATTTACAAAAAATCGTTCAAAGACAAGGAGCAACAGAGGCATGCGATTTTCTCATGCAGGCCCATTTCAATTATCATGAACGAGTTATTTTATAGCGAAACGTAAAATAAAGCAACAACAGCATTTGGGATTATATAAAATTATATAGACAACATACGAAAACACAATGACATCGCAACAAGATAAAGGTAATTACAACAGATATAGGCACACGCCTGAATCAGTCGATCGTATCTCGAATCGTAGAGGCAACACTGATAAATTTACATATACCTTGATTTATCCCGTAGACAAACTTTTTTAAGGCCTTTACAATCCTACTTTGTTTGCGAATTTGGGGTATGAGTGAAATAATTTAACAAAGTTAATTAAACAATTGTGTATTATTTAATTACAATTCGTTGATGCCACGTTTGCCCACGGTTTTCCAGTGATATTTTCACGTGGCAGCCCTAATGTGAGGACAGAGAAAAGGGTGGATGGTTTTTGTCCAATTTTAAATACTACGCCACCGCACCAATGTGTCTGTGTGTCTGGCTGTCTGTGTGTGTGTATGTGGGTGTGTGCAAGTGTGAAAGAGTAAAAGAGTAGGAGAGAAAAGAGATAGACACACACACACACAGACAGCGAGCAAATGGGTCAGCGAGAATTTACATTTGTGAGCGTTTCGTTGTCATTGCGGCCCAATGTGTGTGCAGTCGACTATGAACTAGCAAAAACGCACCGGTTTTGTCTCGCTCCAACCTGTCTGTCTGTATGTCTGTCTGTGTGTGTTCTTCCACAAAGCGTGTTTTGTACACCGGTGAATGCTGTGTCTGTTGTCCATGAGCTTGAATATGCTTTCAATGGTGAATCAGCTGACCGCTAAACACAAGTATTAAATAAAATATATTACAGACAAATAACACGTATTAAATAATAAATAAATACCATATAAATTAATTATAATAATTTTAAACATATTACATACAATAATATAAATTAAAATTAATACATTAAATATAGAAAAATAACTTGCATCCACAAGCAATCCAATGGGACATTAAACAAATGTCTGTTTATTGCACACTATGCCAACATTGCACAAAATCACAAGTCCACGATTCAGAAGTTCAACAGAATTATCACTACATCAACACCATCACCACAGAAACACATGAAAATATTCGTCGAAATACATTTTATATACATGCATATTCGAATAGATATACATACATATACATATAGAAATACATACATATTCCTAACGCTAAAATAAAAACCCCGCAAAAACAAACGTCGACTCAGAGATGTCACGTGATCACTCTTAATATGAGTGTATACTGCACAATCGCCCGTGCAGGAGCTCAACGTTGGCGAATTTGTACTTGATGCTTATAATGCTTATAAGTCATTGTATCAACTGTTTCTTGCTGTTATATTTTGAAAATAAACCCAAACACAAACCGTGAAATGCAGGCCGCAATGCACACGGAAACCACACACAAAAAGGTGTGTTCGATTCAAGCACAGAAGTACTTCGGAAGCACCTAATTCCTAATTCGTATCAATCGATTGTGAATGACAATAATGAACGCCAACCCCGGCGTTGTGCCCCCCATATCCCCAGCACACAGTGACACAACCAGTGCTGCCATCTATAACGACATCAAGCCGAACTTGGCGGCGGCGTGTTCGACAATCAGCTCGGCGATGGCCAGACTCGAGGTGGCGGCCGGCGACGGAGCGTTGCGCACGTGCATCACTCGCGACTCCAGCACGCCACCTCCTCCACCACTGGTCACCAGGAACTCGTCGACTAGCTGGCCACAAGCGTCGACTGCCTGCGCACGCACACCTGCCGGTCCCCTACATACACACACACACACACGCACACACACACATACATATACAAACACATATAATGTAATACGAATGCAACAAAATACAATGAAAACGAAAAAATCACCAAAAACTCAACAATTTAAATAGGAAATTTAGAAATATAAAAGAGGAAAATTCAAGTTTAAATATGTAATGAAAGTGTAAAACGTAGAATAAATGTAAAAATGTAATCGAAATGTGAAAATTCGATGAAAAACTGAATATGTGTGGAATTGTCAGAATGTAATCGAAATGTAAAAATAAAACCACAAAAACACATTTTCCAGCCACAGCCACACGCCGAGAAAGAGGGTACACAGAGAGAGAGAGAGAGAGAGAGGCTGAGAGCGACCTGACAACATCAGCTGAGCGCAGCGCCGGCAAATAGCGGCGTAACTGGCGCACTTGCAGACTGACGCACACAGAACGAGCCATCTCGCGCACACCAAATGCCCAGTGACGCGCGGCCACACGCCAAAACCCGCCGTAACTGTCGCACATGCACACACACACACATACACACACACACACACATACATAAGTACATACAGTCAAACATCGATATAAGATCCATCGATGAAGTGCGATAATTAGTTGGGCGCGATAGGTCTTGAACCCCAATTTCTTGAGGTTTATATTTAAAATTTGGAAATAAAAAGTAAAATTATAAATAAAATCATACTATATCGCTGGTGTAGTTTTATCTACCTGTTTTTGCTTCACTATGAAACGCGTAAATTCTGAATTATCCTCGCGTACCACAGGGGTAAACAAATATACAGTCAAATCGGTATAAAGCGCATATCAGATACAACGCGGTCGAATTTTTGGACCCCAATTACCACCTTATATCGATGCTTCACTGTGCAAACATGCGTTTGTAGGCGGCGATAAGCAGACATGGATTGGCAGGTAGAAAATAGTGAATACATAAATGAAATATTAAATATACCGTATATTTCGGCGTATAAGGCGACCGTCAGATAAGACGAGGTACAAAATTAGAGCAAATTTTTATGCATTTATCATATATCGGTTGTATAAGACGACTGCTAAATGACGAAACCATGTTTGTTTGGCCTAGGCCAGTGTGCGAATGCTAAGCCGTAGTAGCCAATCCTGCCAAGAGATGGCGCCCGCAGTCCATTCCATCTCGTGATGTATTCGAAAAACTTTTCGAAACAGACAGTGATGATGGAGATGAATTTGATGGGTTTTAGATAAACATATGGAGCAGGTTTGATTTTTTATATTGATGATGTTGTACTGTAATACCTACTCTTATTGAGAAATATAGGTGTTTGTAATCAACCATTTTTATTTACAACCAAAATGATACTGATTTTTTCATGTAAAATGAAAAACTCTGTACGCAGAATTCAAGGTCTGACTTTTATATCGGGTGTATAAGACGACCCACAATTTTTAAGGGTGATTTTTTTACTTTAATGGTCGTCTTATACGCCGAAATATACGGTGATAGAAAATATGCAAATGTACCGATAACAAAATGTTAATATTTTAAATGCGTAGCTGCGTATATGTGTGTGTGTGTGCGTGAACATGCGTGTACTTATGTGTGTGTGTGTGTGTGTGTGTGTGTGTGTGTGTGTGTGTATGCATGCATATATTCTTGTGTAGTGCGTATTTGATTATAAATGTAGATATATTTGTGCATTGTGTATGTTTCAATCGATCACTGATTGGCCTCAGATATTGTGCGAGCGTTGAGTGGCGTCACATTTCGCTTGAACCCGGTGATATATGACGTCACGGTAAACTTATGTGCAGGCCCCATGTGTGTATGTGAGAAAGAGAGAGAGAGAGAAAGAGAGAGAGAGAGAGAGTGGCTGACCGGAGACACTGTGCCAAGTCGGTGGCTGACAGGTGCGACCAGGTATAAGCCTCGCGCCCCATCGACCACACGGCGTTCGGACCGAGCCACACGGAGCCGTCGAGTCGCGGCGTAAAATGCACTCCCAGAAACGGCACGCCGGGCTGAGGCACCTGAAAATACATACATAATGGCTGTAAATCCTGGGGTAATGAGGGGTATATTTATACGCCCCGACAAATTGCCTGGGGGAATGTATATGTCAATATACCTCCCGGGAATTATGCTGAGTTTATTGTCATCAAAATCAGCACAGCAGGAAAGTAGCAATGTACGACAAACGTATGTGAATGCAGTCATATGCAATACTACTTTTCATTGAGGTATGTCTGTGTTGAATTGATTAGGCTGAAAATGATTGAGGGTTGCATGCAATTGACCAAATGAGCCATCCTTGAGCACTAATGCCAAATGGCTGTCGTCCCCCCCAATCCTCGAAACATAGCCACGCCCCTGACAGATTCGGTTGATGACATTCACAATGGTTGTCGTGTCATTGGTTTCTATCACCGCAAAATATATGCAGAAAAAAACGACAGTTCATGATAACCAAAAACAAAAACAAAATCAAGGCAGCTTAGTCAAATTTGGAAATTTCGCAACAACACTAACAAGTACTGAGTATTCATTAGAGACGGATACTCAGATGGATACCAAACTGACACAAGATACCAATATGACAACACCCTCGGGCAACAATAACTCATCGATTACGATGCTGAATTTGTCCGGTAGAAAACAAAAATATATATCCATAAAAATGTCAAGACATATCACAAATACTTGAGGCGAACTCAGTTGAGTACCAAGTACTCATTAGTGACGGAGCAGATCGACAGCGGTATACAATGGTGAAGGTTAAAGGTTAAATGCCTAAGTGGCAGCTGCTACACGGGAAGAAGCCGAATCTTATGAACACACAGGCGTGCCCCGTGCAGCTCGCTGCCACCGCAGAACCGACCCTCTCCACGCTATGGCGCCACAAGGACGTAAGACGTATTAGAGAGGGCCACCTCCCCAGAATGCATGACACAACACATGACTGATATCTGGTACCATCATTTACTGCTGGGTGGACAGGGGCTGTGGTATTGTAGAATTCGCCCAATGAAATTCTGCTCCGCCGGGTTTCGAACCACGGACCTCCCGCTTGTGAGGCGGGTGTGCTAACAACTGCACAATATATACCATGATACATAATGATATGATACATGATACCACTGAACAATATATACCGGATAAATATTGGTGGAGACCATTTGCTGCTTATCCGGCCGCAACAGCAGATACTCGCCACGGAACGGAACAATTTGCGGCTCGGGCGGACAGCCGGATAATACCGCCAGCCGGTCGGAATGCAGTCCGGCGCAACAGATCACGTGACCACAGTGCAATGGCTCCTACAAGCACACGATTGGTCACGTGATCATGCACAATACCGCTTCGTAAGAAGCAGACGCCTGAAATTAATTAATAAATAAAAAAGTGTATAGAAACTGCAACAATGATTAAGCAAATAAACTATGAAAAACAAGAACTACAAGTAATGTTTAAAATATTTATGCTTAAAACAACTAGTTTCCTATATTTAAAAAAATTAACTTTTAAAAACAACTTAGCAAGTATCAGTGAACACACATAATTACAATATTAACACACTCAGCCGAGACGAACAAACACACACACACACACACACACACACACACACACACACACACCTGGTTATCAAAAACAACGCTGAGGGGACGACTGCGTGCTGCGTCGCAATTGTAGCCCGTGCGTTGTGTCAGCGCCGTCACGCGACTGTCCAGGTGGACACGACCACCGAACCGCTCGAATTGGCGACAAAAATGACGCGTCACGTGCGCCCAGTCGACAATTCCGGTGTGTGGCGACCAAATAGCTCCAACACCCTGACATACACACATACATACAAGTATTAAATTATGTACAAGGTTATGTATACTGGAATGGTCTTTAGATAGAAGTATGCAATGCATTATATTTTCACTATATTTTCTTTTATATGGAATTGTTATTATATATACTATCTTATATTTGATTATTATCTTATAAATCTTATTGTAGAGGCAAACAAAAAAATAAGATATATTCAGACACGCGCGCGTGGACATCGCTGCCCCACGCGCGCCCACATGACGTCACACCACTCCCGACAACACTTTGAATACGACTTCACGCTCACACCGTCACATACGGGAGCACACACACAAACATACGCATAGGCCTCAATCCATCGAAACAACCAATCAGCGGCGAGCCGGTCACTGGCTCGCCGCCGCGAGGCATCCACACTTGACAAACACACACACACCGATACGACTATACACACTCGCTCACACACTCTCGCACGCAATACACAATTCAACCATACACGATCACACATAGATACACTAACATGTTCACGCACTCAGACACAATCTCTCACACACACTCTCTAACACTGCACACGATCACACCACACTTATCTTATATCTTATATTATATTCTTGTATATTTTCCTTCAATTATACTTCCCCCGTATTTATGCCTTGTATTATATTTTCTTCATACACGAATACAACCATGAATAGAACCAGCACACACACATACATATACACACACACACACACACACACATAGAAACACACACACATACCCGTTGTTCGACTGGTACGTGAAGAGACGCATTAAGCCACTTGCAAAGTATATGAACACTCACTGTGTTCTCTCCTACATATGAAGGACTTCATTTAAATAAATTAAGGTTTTTGTACATAAATAATATGAACTTGAAAATAATAATAATAATGTAATAAGGACATAAATAAGGGTTTGTAGAAAATCATAATTTTGCGCCTAGGATATTGCAAAAGTATAGCAATATCTAATTTATCTTATCATATCTATATTGTAGTAATTAAAATACATGATACTTAGTCTTAAGAATCTAAGCAGATAATAATTAAATAATGCTCCAATGCAAAATTTTATTTGAAATGTTCTGAAACGTAATAGTAAAATCGACAATTTGAAGGTTTCGGTATGATAATACTCCACCATGACTTTGGCAACACTGGGATATGATGCTAGACTAACAGTGTCACTGCGCCAAAAACATCGATATCAGCGACGCATCGATGCAGCGCGATAATCATTTGGGCGCGACAGGGACTCCAAATTTCAAAGTCTTGGACTCCAAATTTTTTGAGGTTCCTATTTAAATATTTAACAAAAATAAATAAAATCATACTGTATCACTGGTGTAGTTATATTTAATTGTTTTTGCCTCACTACGAAACGCGTAAAATTCTGTACTATCGCGTACCACATGTGTAAAAAAAATATAGTCAAATCGGTGTAAAGCGCAATCAAATACAACGCGGTCGAATTTTTGGATCTCAACAAGCGCCTTATATCGATGTTTCACTGTACATTTGACTGTATATTTGAGTTTATATTTGAGTGTATTTGTTGTGGAAAAAAAAGGTTGAGAACCACTGATTTAATGTGAAAACGCGTCTCACCCGACAGCCGGGCTGAATTTGCGTGATTTGCTCAGCGTTGATCAGTTGCAAGTCGGCCACGCCATTCTGCAGCCCGCGCTCATAAAGATCCAGCAATCGCGACATCTCACCGCTGTCCAGCGCCACAATCAGCTTGCCCACCTGCAAACAAAACATTATTAAATGCATTCACGAGAAAACGACAGTTGTAGGTCAGTTTGAATCATGCTGTTTATACAAGGTGTCCATCATTTATTTTTTCTCTGCGGACTGCATTGATTGTACCGAGTGATTGTGGCATAATTAAACTGTAAAGAAAAAGGATGTTTTAAAATGTTACTGAGAATATGAAAAGGCAGTTGTAATGAAAAAACAGTTTCAGAAAGAGCCACCAATACGAATTACCTTCACTTGAATTAGAGATAACTTTTCCTTTACTTAGACTTAAACATGCGGTAATAAGACAATAGAATGGAACTGATAAAATTTGCATATTTAAATTGCATTTTGCATATTTAAAATTATTTGAATTATAATAAACGCCAAGTTTACAATTACTTAAGGTGTTTATCAATATTTTTGAGACACCGTGTAGAAGCAGCGCAAGTAGTCCGCGCAAAGAACGGAAAGAAGAATTCATTCATAAACACAAACCTCGCAAAAACAACTGGGCAGTAGCAATAAAATGTATTAATATATTCACATTTACACGCGCTACACGCAGTAGATTCAGCCCTGTGATTGGCTGACGTCATCACCACATGGACCAATCATCGAGCAGCAGCCGATCACGTGACACAAGCATAATGAACGATACTGATGCAAAACAAAACCAATGCCAACTATCTCGACAGCGTATAAAATGGAATTTGTATTGCTTAACAAATAAGCAATAAATAAACGAACGAAATCAGCCACCTTTCTATATGGAATCGAGTGGCGGTCAAAGTAATCGTATGCCAGCCTCATACCGCGCACACACAAACGCGCCTTCAGAGAGCCGGGCTGATAGTAAATGCCGGCGTGCACAACTCCGCTGTTATGCCCCGACTGATGGGCCGCTACATCTCAGCAGACATACATCAACAATACGGGCGAGACGTGAATATATCGCGCACATATACGGAACTTACAATCATACATGTTAGACCGGGGATCGGCAGCCCACGCCTCTTTAGCATTGTATAGACGGCTCCATGGAGGTTTTTTAAAAAATGTTTGAAAACGGAATCAGATGGGGATTAAAATATATATTTTTATTAATATAGTGTAATATCGCAACCATGAACTATGTTGCACACACCCAAGTGAACCAACTATATTACATACAACTAACGCATAACACCGTAGAATATGTAACAGAGTAGTCACGTGGTGCGTTATTCTCAACAGGATGCACTGCAGGGAACATAAGCATTTAATCATGAAGGCTCATTATGTATTTGTAGCCAACTTAGTCATTTTGATAGTAGGCTAATATAGATACATACAGTAAGTGATGCCTTCATTATCAAGCTTATATAAGGCTATTAATATTTTGCGGCTCCAGGTACATTTCGTTTTTTGTTTTTTCAGTCCAATATGGCTCTTTCATCAGTTTGGGTTGCCGACCCCCGTGTTAGACATATGGAAAACATACATACAAACATACACGCACACTAGGGCGGGACACACATACACACACACATACACAAATATACACCCATACGTTTCAATAACTATTTATTTCATCACATTTTAATAAATAGTGACTTATACAAATTACGAAAACAACTAGCAATAAATATAAGTAGATATAGTAACTAATTAACTAATAAATAACAAACTAATTAACAACAATTTCCGCTCTTACAATAAGATTTTATTAGCTTTTCTTTCTTCTGCTCAGATTTTCTCTTTCTTTTCCTTCACACCCTAAATTAGGTATTCTATTGATATATCGACACGATCACACTGGCACATCCTCAGTATTTCTATCTGAATTTGATACACTCCTATCATTATTCTCAGATACATTCTCCCATAATTTCATTGTTCTATTCGATTTTAATTTCTGGATTGACTCACCATCTCATGCGCATGTTTCTGATTTTCTAACTCTGCTCAATTCTTGGGATCTTTCCGTTATGAACCGCGGTGCTACTCACCTATCCGGTCATACCCTCGACCTTGTGATCTGTACACACTCCTCCAGACTGTCTCTCCTCGATACATTCACTTACCCCCCTGATTCTCTCATATCTGATCATAGCCTCATCACATTTTGTGTTTCTCTTCCTTCACCTTCTAAGCCTTCTTCCGCTTCACTGATGCTTCGTGATTAAAAAAAATTGATCCTTTATTATTTTGTCTTTCGGTTACCCCTATTCTGAATCCCTCAAAACTATTTGTTCCTTCCACCACTCCTCCTCCCCAAGTTTATATCCGACTCTCTCTCCCTCATCAATGATCAGATCTTCCCTTTGCGCTTACATAACTTTCGCTCAAGATCTCCTCCTCCTCCCTGGTGGTCGTACGATCTATAACGCTTGCGCTCAGAATGCAGAGCCCGTGAGCGTTCTTGGCGGCGCTTTCGCTCTTCTTCATAATGGTTCTCTTTCTGTAGTGCCCGCAAATCTTTTTTCTCTGTGGTTGTTTTGTCAAAATCTAATTTCTATCGTTCACAATTACGCCAACTCCAATCATCTCGCTCACGATGGATGACTCTGAAATCTATTTCTGGTCGCTCTTCTAAGTCATCTTGCTCAATATCTGCTAGTGAATTCGCCTCATTTTTCTCTTGTAAAATTGCATCCTTGCAATCCAAATTACCCACTAGCACTTTTCCTCTCCAGTTTCCTCCTTGCCTTAGCACTGTTTCCTTTTTTTCCTCGATTGCTCCGTCTACCACAGCACGTTTTCTTACCAAACTTCAGAGGTCTAAATGTCCCACTGACCCCATACAATTTTCTGCTCTCTCTGATGCTATTATACTCCTTACTCCACTTTTCACATATATGGTTAACTCTTCTTTCCTTCACGGTTCATTGTTAGCTTCCAAACATGCCACTATACTGCCGATTCTCAAAAAATCCCATCTTGATCCCTCTCTTCCATGCAACTATCGTCCAATTTCTATTCTATCTCTGTCCTCCAAGCTTCTAGAATCTGCCATCCTTGTTCAATTACGGCCTATCATCTTGCCTGTTCTCGATCCTTGCCAATCTGGTTTTGTATCTCAGCACTCTACCGAAACACTTCTTCTCTGCCTCGCCAATGATCTATTCTCTAATTCTTCATTTGGAAATTCCGTGCTTCTAATTTCCTTAAATTTTTCTGCTGCTTTCGATCTAGTCGACCACGAAATCTTATGCTGCGATCTTGCTCATCTAGGCCTCACATCTACTGCACTTTCTCTCCTTACCTCATATCTAAATGATCGTTCCTATGCTGTTCGCAGTAATGCGGCTTTATTGTGCGACTTTCCTCTCACCTCTAGGGTTCCACAAGGCTCACTTCTTGGTCCTTTACTTTTCAACTTATACGTATCATCCCTTTGTCCTATTCTCCGCAGCTATCCAGTTTCATTTCACGTATACGCTGACGACATCCAAATTTATTTTCCTCTTTCTCCTCATTCTTCAAATTCGGTCTCTATGCTGCTCACCCAGATTTCTTCTTGGGCTGCTTCACGTAAACTTGTTCTCAACCCTGACAAAACAGAATATCTAGTCTTTCACCCTGCTCGAATTTCTCCTCACTCTATCAACGTTCCGCTAGCCAATCAAATACGCAATTTGGGTGTCTTGTTCGATCCTAACCTTTCTTTCTCGACTCATTTTTCTCAGCTTACTCGCTCGTGGCGTTTTTTACTCCGACAATTTTACCCTATTCGTTCGTCGCTTGATGTCTCATCCGCTAGTCTTCTGGTAAACTCCTATATCTTTTCTAAGATCGACTATTGCAGTTCGCTCTTCTTCCATCTTTCCTTGAAATCTATTCGCCAACTCCAAGCAGTGATCAACATTGCTTGTCGGTTTGTACTGAGGCTTCCTCCGCGAACTCCCACTTCGGTGCATATCCGGCAGCTCGGTTGGTTACCTGCTCTTTCTCGTATACGCTATAAGGTATGTTGTCTGGTCTTCAAACTTATCCACTCTCCCTCTTCTCCTTCATATCTCCGTTCCCTATTGGCTCTCAATAATCGCACTTCTTGTCGCATTCCTGTGCCATTAGTCTGTCCTCCTGCTCTTAATCAATCTTCTTGGTCATCCAAATCTTTTTATTTCTCTGCTCCTCGTATCTATAACTCGCTTCCATCTTACCTTCACCACAAATCTTCATTCCGATCCTTTTCTGCTGATCTTCATAAATATCTGCTCACTCGTTCTCTTGATGACTAAATGTATGATTTGTCTTTGGTTATATGTGTGTTGTTTGTGCTGATCGTCCTATGTTGTACCCTCGTTGTTCTTGCTTGATATTTGTCTTTATAATCACTGTGAATTATCTGTTTTCGTTGCTGCGTCCCGTTTTTGCATCTCTTACATTCGTCGTTGTCTGGTCAGGCTTCGCCCTGCTACTGGTAACCGTGTAATTCCAGTACAACCAGATTCATGGTCGAGTCGTCGGCGACTAAACCGGCTCCCCCACTGTTCTGCAGTGAGGAGGGTGGCTAGACACCCGACAGTAAAAACCAAACCTATTCCAAGGGCGGATGAGCTATCTGATAGCCAACGGCCATCTAGCATGTTCCAGTTTGCAAACGTGTTTTCATTTTTCTATTTGTGCCTACTCCCTGCTCGCTGTGATGTTTCTGTCGGTTGTCTTTTTCGCGCCTGTGTATAAATATGTGCGCTATATTAAATATATGTTGTTGTTGTTGTTGGTTCTGAGAGAAAACTTCATCACTAACCATTTCAATGCGTAAATCAACGATTGAAAATGAGTAAATTCAATAAAAAAACATGTTTTTACAATTTTATTTTCTTCTAATATACGAATTAAATTTAAATCTATTGGTTTAATTTAACATAAAATTGAATTAAATTGGAGAAAATATGCAGCAAATTGGCCCAGTAAACATTAGCGCACAAAGAGTGTTACAATCATTTGGGGCCGAGCCTAATTAACCTAGACATGCATATAAACTTGCTCGGTTCGTAACCAGACCAATACTACCGAATTACCGCCACCGCTGGTGCAACTGAAATAAAGTCCGCCGCAAAACGGGTCAACCAAATATAACACGCTCGGGCCCAGAGCCGTTGCGAGGAATTATGGGCCCCCCGAAGGCAACACTTGAGGCTCCCATTATAAATAAATCACCAAATAATGAATGTATATATTAGGCATAATCACACAATACGTGAAGCAAAGGGGCCCCTCAACATTCGGGCCCCCCGGCCGGGGGGTACGGGGGGCGGTTGCTACGGCTCTGCTCGGGCCCATAAAAGCATACGCACACAGACACACACTTAACGAGTGGCGCTTGCTATAACGCTTCCACCGGGTGTCATGGCTGTAGATTGGCCCACAGCGGGGCGTATCAATTGGTCACCATAGGCTAATGCATGCTTAAAATACCAATACTTACTTACTTTGGTTACTTTGGCTGATTCCGACATCTAGTGTCGCAGCTGAAGTGGGCTTCCGCTGACTGCAGTTCGGACTGCTGATATTGTTGCTAGTCGTCCCATCATCTCCGGCAGTGAGTTGTGATGACAGCTCTGATATCCTGGTATCGGTGGTTCATCAGGAATATCGTTCAGCCATTTGTCCAGTCTTCGCTTGAACAGCTCTGTCTTCACTCCAGTGATGTTTCTCAGTTCTCGAGGTATACAGTTGAACAGACGTCTGCCATTGTGTCTGAACGAGCTATGGATGATAGTACCCAGTTTCTGTGAGAATGCCTGAGTTGCTTCCACATAGCATAGCCTGCCTCTTCTTTGGTGAACTTGCTGCTGCAGGCCTACGTTTGGGACACTTCCTTCTAGTATTTTCCAGACATATATCACTATGTATCTCTCTCTTCGTCTTTGCAGAGAGTACAGCCTGAGAGTTTTCAGCCTCTCCCAGTAGTTGAGTGTCTCCATCCCTTGGATCTTGCTGGTGAAAGACCTCTGGACACTTTCCATTTCTGCTATATCTTGCATTTTCTTGGGGCACCACAGTTGGCAGCAATATTCCATTCTGGACAAAATCATTGCTTTCCATACTCCAACCATGCAACTTGGTTCTCTCGTTTGGAATGTCCGAAGCACCCACCCACTCATCTTTCTAGCGTTGTTGATTATGATGTTATAGTGATGATTGAATGTTGCATCGCTGCTCATATATATGCCGAGATCTTTAACTTGCACCTGCTCTGGTATAATTCGGCCATTACACTCATATGTCGTTTCCTGCTTCAATTTTTCGTTTGGACCGTATCTCAACAGCTCGAATTTGTCACTGTTTAGTTTCATATTATTTGATGAGGCCCATGTTAATACACAGTCTAGGTCAGATTGCAGTTTGACCACATCTTCGGTACTTTCAATTTTCAACAACATTCTTGTGTCGTCAGCGAAAGATGTGGTCTTGGAGCACTGGAGACTGCCATCAATATCTCCTATATGGACGATAAACAGCAGTGGTCCTAGTACCGATCCTTGCGGCACTCCACTTCTTACTTCTCCTGGAATTGAGAGGTGCCCTCGAACCGATACTCTCTGTTGCCTGTCTGTAAGGAAGTTATGAAGCCATCTTCCAATGTGCCCTGTGATACCCAGGTTTCTCAGTTTGTGTAACAGAACTCCATGATCGACCTTATCGAACGCCTTTTCGAAGTCCAGATAGATGACGTCAGCATTGCATCCATCTTGTATGTTCTTCAATACTTCTTCATAATGGGTCATCAATTGAGACAGGCAGGATCTTCCTCTCCTGAATCCATGCTGTCCTACATTGAAGTAACCATGATCTTCCAAATAGGTCGTTATTTTCTTCTTTACTATACGTTCAAATATTTTAATAATATGTGACGTTAGTGTTATTGGCCTGTATCTGCTGGCTAGTCCTCGACTGCCTCCTTTATGTATTGGAGTTATGATGCCTGTTTTCAAACACGAAGGTATTTTGCCTGTTTCTAGTGATAGAGACCAAAGTATTTTCAGCGGTAGTGCGATTTGATGTCGACACATTTTCAATAATATTGGATGAAATCCATCTGATCCTGGAGCTGCGTCGTTTGAGATATCTTCGATAGCCTCTACAATTTCCAGCTGTGTGAAGTCAAAAAACGACAGTTGACCAGTTCGTGTTGACGTATCTGTAAAGAAGTCATTTGGATTTTCCACCGCTTTGTCTACTAGCGGACTACTGAAGACACTTTCATATTGATCTTTCAATATATTGGCCATCTCCAATTCATCTCCTGTGAGCTCACCGTCTTTTCTCGTTAGTGGACCAACTGTTGACGTTGTTTTTATCTTCTTGTTTGCATATGCAAAGAAGTATTTGGGATTTGTTTTTATTTTTTCGACTGCTTGTATTTCTTCTCTCATTTTTTGCTCAGTATGTGACTGCTCAAGTTGAAGTTCGATCAAACGAAGCTGCTCATTTATTATATTTCTATTTTGTTTTCCGTTCCTTTGTAGTTTTTTCTCCAGTAAGCGTCTCTTTCTCATGAGTATTCTCCTGTCTCTCGGGATTATTGACCTGTTACGTCGCTGCTTCTTACATGGAATAAGTTCAGCACAAACAGCCAAACATTTTTTCACAATCACTTCATTTATTGTGTCGACATCGTCCAGTCTTGAAAGGAGTCCATTCCAATCTATTTGTCCAATGGCAGCTGTCACATTGTCCCAGTTTATGTTTGGAGAATAGAAATTGTATTTTCCCAGATTATTTTCAGCATCATGCTGTTTTTCTACACAACTGTTTTTTCCACTGAGGGAGAGTAGTCTACCCTGTATAACATTGTGATCTGACATGATGGTGCCTTTGACATACCATGAGTGTACTATACCAGTATTGCTTGTTATTAGCAGATCTAGGACGTTATGTGATCTAGTTGGTTCTTTAATTAACTGCACCAGATAATGTTCCTGTATCAAGTCAATGAGAGCCTGTGCTTGTTGTCTCTCTTCCAGTGTAATAATACCACTTCTCACTCTCAGAGTATCCCAGCAAATGATAGGAAAGTTAAAATCTCCCAACATAATTACTTCTGTCTCAGGGGTTGGCAGATTTCGTAGTGCTGTGTATATTCTTTCTAATGCTTCAGAAAAAAAGTTGTACCGTGGTATCAGGTGGTCTATACACCGTTAACAGCAGAATGTTTACACCTTTCAGGTACATTATCAACAATTCTGTTCTTCCGTTCGAGAAACTCGTAATTTCCTCCGTGTTAGCCGCAATATCATCTCTAATGTAGACGGCCACACCTCCGTGTTTTCTTTGTTTTCTGTCTGCTCTGTAGACAGAATAGTTTTTTATATTTATTTCTGCATCGAATTGCTCTTGATTGAGATGTGTTTCTGTTAGAGCAAGGAACATCAAGTTCTCTTCCAGTGCATATTCACTCAACATCGGGATCTTGCTTTGCCTACATTTGGGATAAAGACCCCTGATGTTGAGGTATATAAAATTGTTTAGTGTATACATCGGTTGCATGTTCTTTCCCGAGTCTATATTCTCTCCATTCTTGTCAACAGAGTATCCAGTATCCTGGTTGTTCTCTCTTCCATCTGTTCTATTCTTCGAAGACAAGTTTCTAAAAAAGTTGCACCATCATATTCCCTCTGTGCTTGAGTCCGAGTTTCTATCACCTTCTGGCGATTTTTTTCTGATGTCTTATATTTGTTTGTGTTGTTCATACTGTGTCCATTTTTGGGTTTGTTTTTCACGGTCTCTCCTGTACCAGCGTAGTTTGTAGTCTGGTTTGTCAAGGCATCCCGATCTTTTCTCATTGTACCTCTGACATGGGGGAATTTGCAATTTTCATTCAGGCAAACCCGAGACTTCAATGAACCCCTGCACATGTTCGGATGGAAGTGTGGACACTCCTTCCCCAGCTTGCATCCCAATTTGTTATTTGTTCCATGTTTCAGAAACTTGGGGCATGGTTTAGGGTGGCTATGTGTACAATCTACGCCTCTGATTCCATGTTTGCAATTACCATTTCTATAGTACCTACAAATGTTTTGACTTGGGTTTTTTCTAACTTCAGCGGACGAATGTTTTCCTACTTGAGTGTTCTTTTTCAACTCCTTTTTTGGGTCAACATCTACGGACTCCCATGCTGTATCGCACTCAGACTTACAGGTACATGCTTTTTCCGCGTTTTCATTCCTTTCCTCCTCGTTTTCCTTTGCTTCCGTGTAGTCTGTATTATTCGACAACTGCTCTTTATTCATATTTGCATTGACATGTTTTGCGCTTTGCTGAGTTTTTTCCTCTGATTTATCTTCAATCATGGATTCCTCACTTTCAAGCGCTCTGCACTGATCTATCTTCTCTTTCAGTGTGCTGAAGTTTGCATGATTTTTTTTGGTGCATAGCTCGCATGTGTACTTCCTATTTGTAGCGGTGAAATTTATAATGGCATAGTCTGGCAGCAAAGTGCAAGAATAGTGAATCCAACTTTGGCAGTCACTACATTTTATGCCACTTCCACAGTGTTTTTCACAAACAATACATGGGCAGACATGGTTATTTTCGGCCATTATTCAATCTAAAATATCAACCAATAGGTAATTTACCTGAATTACCGTGAATGACGATTATTCAACGCCGTTAAATAATCAACAACCCAAAACAACTATCTAAATTAGGCCAAAATTGAAGACACCAAAATATCACGTCCAAAGAGCACGATGAGACGAGAACAGTAAATGAAGGAAAGCTTACGCATATGAATAAAACTTACCTAATTTGTCCTCCTTCTCAACAATGGCCGCTGTCAACGAGGGAAATTTATTCTTCAAGGTAAGAGCTGTCGCAGCACCGACTATTCCACCTCCCACTATAACTACATCTGCTTCGCGATGCAAATAGCACTTGGAACATAAATGAACAGGAAAACACCGGTTCAGTACTCTAACAGGAGCCATGATCGTTGCCATATTCAAATAATACAAAAACCTATATTGCAAAATATTGCAGCTTAAGAACGTATAGAAATATTTGCAGAAACAAATGGGAAATAATGTTTCACGTGCGGGCGTATTATTTTAACGATGTCCGTTTATTATGTATCTGCATAGGAATATATGTCAACGAAATGAAGTAATGACAACCCAAATAAATTAGTATACCAAACAGGATACTATCTGGACAATCATAAATAATATACTTCAATACTTTATTTGTAGAGACATTGTTAATGCAGCGATAACTTCGACTTTCATGTTTTCAAAAGCATATAAGTTATAATATAAGTTAGGCATATAAGTAGCATTTCAGCCGCTAGCAGAAAAACTTCAGCATTATTAATAATTCAATTTACCAAGTAAAGTACATCACCACTTACTTTGTATTAGTTTATTTATCAATTTACTACTTAAGTTACATCACTAATTAAAAAACGAATGAAGCCCACACAAAACGAAACAACGCCACCTAGACAGGCCGTTTGGTGTAGATAGTCTAAGTGGCGTTGAAAGGACCATCAATTCTCGGGTGTCAATCTCCTGCATCTGCAAGCCCAATGTGTGTCATGTAGCCCAGAGAGCTCGTGTGGTTCAGGTGTATTGTTGAATGGCGTGTCAAACGCCACAAAGCCTTGCGACATAATGCAGGTACGCCTATTGATCAAATAAGACTTCACAAATTTCACGAATTCACAACATCGCTAGAATTGAGATGACACTAGAGATAATTTATGGCACTGTAGAGCACAAGAAACCAACTCTTGCAAAATTGCACTGCATAATAATTCCACGGTCAACAAAAATACATGAACCCGGAAAACCCCGGCTGAAACACCAGCTAGATTTAGTAAAAGCCCTGTTTTCACAGATAATTCGCGACTAGCAACATGGAGATGCATTTTTCATTTGTCGACGAAACAGACGCAGCTGGCGCTCACGGTGCGCCAGTTTGCGAGCCAATATGACGCACTTTTTACGGGCGACGCTAGCTTCGCGTAAGGCCCTGCCCAGCCGCGCACGCAACCTCAACGCACCGCAACGAAATCCACACGTACTATGAACATGTCTACCCCTAACGCTGGTGTCAATAGTTAACAAAGGACAGCGTTTGAGATCAGGGGTCATGGACACACTGTATAACTGGTCATCCTTCCCACCGCATGATCTAGAAGCTGTGTGTTCGATAACATCTCTCACACCCGCAGCCTCCATGGATTTTGACTTTGTGATAAGTTCACCGTAAATCTCCTCAGCAATATTTAACGATGATCCATTGTTGGACCGGTCAGAGGACATACAGTCTTTCACATCGCTTATAGCAACACCTGGCAGCTGATTACACACTGTTGCAGGTGAGCGAGCTTCAATCACACTCTTGCTATCCACACCAGCACCGCTGCTGGCCGTGTCGTCAAGACCACCAGAACGCTGTGAAACACCCAGAAAGAACGACTCAGAGTATCTGTGACGTCTCACCACTGGCCGCTCATCGGGTGAATAGCTCCGCGCCAACGTCGAATGTTCCGCTTGATCCGACACAGCCACAACACTGGGAGTCACACACCGGCTGTCTGCCTGTCTGTCGGACGAAAAACTGCCGCAGCCACACGCCGATCTCACCGACTGACTCAGCACACCGCTGTCGAGCAGCTCAGCGGCCGTGGGTCGCCGATGCGGCAGTCGATGAGTCAGTGCGACGATGGTGTCGGCCAGTCGTGGCCACAAGTCGCGCAACTGCTCGTCTACATCGCGCCATAAACGCCGCTGACGTCTCGGCTTTTGCTGTTGTTGACTGGCGGCTCCTCGCAGTCGCATGAAGGCCGCGTATCGCTCGGCGTCCGTGCTGAACGGCTGCACCAGCTCCAACAGCACCAGGCCGAAACTGAACATGTCCACTGCCGTGCCGCCGCCGACGCCGCCGCCTTCACACTCGCTCAGCTGTTCAGGCGCGGCGTACGACGCAGTGCCCACCGCCGGCGTCCAGCCTTCAGCGTCGGCGCTGCGTTGTGATTCCATCGCGGCGCCCACACACGCCACTGGCGCACACGACGACTCGAACGACACCGCCGAACGCCAGCTGTTGATCGCATTCGATGTCTATGTGGCGACTATCACCGGACTCAGCCAGCGTGTCATCGTCTAGCGTCGGCCGCACGTCACTCATGCAGCCAGCGCGTGTTGCCGGTAGATATCGACGAGCCAGACCGAAGTCGCCGAGCAGCAGCCGCGAATCGGCGCCGATAAACACATTGTCCGGCTTGAGGTCGCGATGCACCACACCTTGCGCGTGCACATAGCGCAGCGCCGAGGCCAGCTGCCGCGCCAAATGGAGACCGTCGCTGACAACATGTACGGCGGCTGCGACAGAGGCGTTGCGTTCACACAGCCAGTGACGCAGCGTGCGCCGACACAGCTGCATTTGAATGAACAACGTGAACGCCGTACTCACGCGGCCGCCGCCCGAGCCACGCGCTGGCCATTGATCATGGCCGCTGCTGCATGAGCGCACACTGCCGGACGGTGGCTGTTGTAAGCCGTGCGTCGAGGCTGTGCTGGCGGTGGCCGTCGACGAGCCGTTGCCAGACGTTCTCCAAAAACGACCGCCACGTCGATTTGACGCACCAGCAGCGTCGGCTGCGGCGTCGGTATCGGTCGATCCTGTTGACGTGCACCACGAGTCGTCGACGCCACGGCTGGACGCGACGGCAGACGACGACGAGTGGACCGGCCGGCGCCACACCACCGCACGAACCTGCGATGACTGCGCCGGCGAATCACTCGCCGCACTGGCGCCATCTGTCGGCCACTGCGGCTCCAGCCAGGCGGTGTGGTAGCGCACCACGTGTCGGTGCGACAGCGCCGCCAGCACGGCCACCTCGCGCACAGTGGCGGCCGCCTGCCGCGCCGAGCCGCCGCCGGCGAATGTCACGCACTTGACGGCGTACAGCTGGCCGTCGATGCGGCTGCGACAGCGCAGCACCGAGGCGAAACCGCCGCGCCCCAGCCAGCCCAGCTGCTGAAACTCGGCGGCGAAGCGCGACATGCGCAGCACAGACGGGGAGGCAGGCAACCAGGCGACGGTGGCGCCGTCTGTTGGCCGGGCTGCGCCGCGGTGCAGTGGCGAGTCGACGCTGGCGTTGGCCTGCGCCGCGTGACGTGCCGATATCAGCAGACTGGCAAACATCTGGCAACACTCAGACCATGTAAGGGAGATGAGACAGATAAAAACACAAGACAGTGAAAAACCAACAGAAATTAATGAAATACAAATCAGTTGTGGCTGTAGCAAGGCTAAACGATACAGAAAACAGCGCTGAAAAATAGTGTGTTAACTACGTAGATATACACCGGGGCAATTAATTAGGCCCATATGTCCATTGAGCCCATGCCACTTTTCAACCCTGAAATACTAGGTTTTAGTAGCACGATCAAATAAATCCGCCCACAATTTTAGCTTTTCTCCGATAATATTTTTCAAATACTCTGTGCTATATATACAATATGTTGAAAAATACAATCCTTTCCTATCATTTACGTGTTAATTTATACTTTTTCAAAAAACTATTGCACGTATTTATGCTTTATCAAGATTGATATGATGAATACTATGAGGCTTGTTCTTTTGAATAAATAAAACGTTGACTGTCTGATCTTTTTAACCTGCAATCGCTCTGGCAATTGACACGCATACACACCTGTTCGTACATGAGACGTAGAGGTTGGAGACGAACAGAGCTGCGTGGCAGCAAGTTCATGGCCACCAGCCGGTCGTGGATCATGTTGTACATGGCCCGCCAGTCGACGCCTCGCTGTGCCCGGCATGCCAGCTCAATGAGAGCCTGCAACAGAGCAAAACAAAGAGCATAGAGTACGAATCTCGTTGGATTTAACAAAATACACACAAACAATATAGGGTATAATTCAGTTAGAAATCCCGCCCAATCAAGCTGTTACAATGACTCGGATCAGAGTGGATTTTTGATCGTGGTGTGTTTATTACATCACACTGCAAGATGTCAAGGTTTCATATCAGGAGAGAGCTCCCGGCAGTAGCTCGGAGGTTGAGGCACTGATCTCACGAGCCTGAGATGCGCGGTTCAAATCCCGGCGCGGGCCGGTTCATCAACACCTCCGTTTGAGTCTACCAGTAATTGCCACTATAGATGGGCTAGCAGCGGGAGGTGTCATATAGTGTCAAAAGGCTGCCCTGCACACTCAAAACACCAACAACACAATATAAAGCCAGAACAGACAGACACAGAAAACAAATCAACAATTAGCCATACCACGAATGCAATGTGTGGAACTGCATGAAGTGGCACGTGTGGTATATGGACGTGTGAGTTCATCGACTAATACCTCAATGGCCAGGTGAGTCGACACGTTGTCTTCTGGCGGGTGGTGTCGGTATTTTGCGGCTTCTCTGAGTGGTCGGTTGCCAACATGTTTGCTCTGTTCATCATCGGCGCTTACAGAAGATGAAGGAACTCGACACAGGCGCGAGATTCGCTTGTCGGTAGTATTACCAGAGGCCAGCGCCAAGTTCGGCAAACTTTTGGACAGGCCAGCCTCTGGCATAATCTGGAATCAAACAGCAGAACTCAATTTCGGAGCTGCACTTAACCACTGGAAATCGTATCACTGTTCCGGAGAGCGATGAATACACCTAGAACAAAAATTCGGCAAAAACGGTGTGAGAATTCAGTGATATGAGAACCAGCGACTTGAAACAAGAGACATACCACAAAACAAACAAACACAAAATATATACCGACTCGCCTAGCAATTGGGCTAAGTGAACTTGCTATTGGCTTTCAGCGTATTCTTGGGGGAGCAGATTGAAATCATACAGAAGGCCCGTATAGAACATCGAAACGGAATAAATATTGCAATAAACTTCCATCCGTATTTCAATCGGCGACCTCAATAGTTATTTAACGGGTATGATAACCGCCAAAATTCCGATCACCAAAACAAATCTACACTAATTACACATTACTGATCACCATAAGATCACTTGAAAAAGTATCATATGTGACTAAAAATGAATAAACTTGTTGCAGTCGAACATTGAAACACTTCCAACTCACTCGGCATGAATATCAAGCAGACCGATAAACTAGTTTCTAAGAAAAAACTTAGATATACAAGTAACGAAGATACAAAATTACGAAAAAAGAAACAGACTGACGAATATGTCTGAAAAGTAATGAAATGATTCAAAATCCTTAGATATAAGCTCACCTTGCAATTAAGAAAATTTGACAAGTGCGACTTACGCGATACGTTACCGAAGGACACTAGGTCACTAGAATAATCACCGGCGCATTCAAAACAACATCAACAGCCGCCCTCCAGGCATATACAGGCATATCAGCTTTAACACATCGACGACAGAAACTGACATTGCGGTACTCATTACAGATATTCTACAATGAAAGGCATATCCTGAAGCAGCATGTCAACCTCTCCCCGGTGTGTTCAACATCAAACAGCCGACGACAACAACAACAGCATAAGACAGTTAACAGACGCGCGCTCATATATGTGGAGGCATTGCAGATGACGTTGCCAGCTCAGCACAGAATGGATATCACCAACGCTGTGCCGCCCTGGATGATAAGTAAACCAAATGTTCAATTTTTATTCTCAGACAAACTTGACAAAATTTTAGATTGCGAAATTCATAATTTGTTCCGGGAATTCGTCGCACACCAGGATAACTTCCAACAGATATATACTGATGGCTCCAAGGTTGGGAACAAGGCAGGTTGTGCAGTAAGCATACCGGGGCATGGCACGTACCAGTATCGGTTGCCACCATACGCCTCAGCATATGACACAGAGTTATATGCAATATACAAAGCTTTAATTATAGCACAAAACTGTGAATTCCAACACTTCATAATATTTTCTGACTCAAAATCCGCCATTCAACATCTTTTAGATAGATCGGACTCAGATTTTTTACTCGAGAAGATTTTAGCGATCCATCACCACCTTTTATCTAATGGACAAGAGTGCATTTTTATGTGGATACCCGGCCATCGAGGAATTGAAGGAAATGAGAAAGCAGACGTCGCGGCAAAGAACGCCTTATCAGAGCAAAGTATAGCTCCATATCCGATCACCAAAAATTGTATATATAGCATGATCGATGCGGCACTGAGTAAATATCTCTCGCAGCAATGGGAGGAGGCGAGAAATCAACATCATATCGGCGATATAAGGGATTACCCAAGCAAAATACCACAGACGCATCAACCGAGGAAAACAGAAAAAATCCTGGCCAGACTCCAAATGGGCTACACGCGCTTGACGCATCGATATATCATCGACCGAAGTCAACCACCAACATGCACAACATGTGACAGGCCCTTCACTGTCAAGCATGCGGTCCTAGACTGCGTGAAATTTAGTATCGCCAGACAGCCAATGTTGGATTATTGCGCGGCAACGGGACTGGAGTTTAATAAAAGAATTGTTCTGGGGTATAGAGACCAACAGTTGGTGAACCTACTAGTGGAGTTTTTACAATCGACAAATATTTGGGGTGATATCTAAAGATTATCTTAATCATGTTTTGAAGCTTGATTTCTTCCTTGTACCATTCCCTTTTGCTTGAGAACAAATTTTAGCCATGTTCATTCTATTTAATCCTTTTCATAATCCATGAGGAGACAACCACGACAGCCTTGAGCGTGAAATGGTCTAGAAAGGCCGAAACGCTTTCGCAACAACAACAACAACAACAACAGACACTAGGTATGTTTTGAAATTTTTTGTAGCGAGTGTGCTCATTGATTGTGAGCCATTTCTCCACCTATGGGATGCGTAGTATCGACATCCCTATATGGTGCATGCGGCCTCAATTGATGTCTAGTGGATTTGACTTCTACAGCAGGATTCACCCTGTCAATTTATTGGAAGTCACAAGGTATGTCGTGAATTCCTCTTATTTCTCTCGTTTCTAGTAGGCTCTTAGGATGATATTTTTGAATCTAAAAATATACACGCAATTTAGTACGTATTTGAATTTGTTTAATTAGTATGTTTTTTGACCGTTGCACAAGATGGCTTTGGCGTGATTGCTAAAGCTATATTGTTTAGTGTTTGTGTCTGGCGAACATTTTCATATCAGTTCATTTGGCAATCTATAAGCCGAGCTAATGAAAGCAGAAAGCTTATGTAGCCTCAAATGAAAGTAATACGAAATTACAAATTCGGAAAGTAACTGAAAGCATAAAAATGTTTCATACATTGACAACATACTTTTTAGTACATTTTAATTCAAATCGTGTCGGCAAGGATTGAAGATGATGACTTGATAATGGATGATGACATGGTAAAAATGCTCATTTTCGACCAAGTTAGTAGCAGACTAGACTACTGCAACGCGTGGTACTGTGGACTTGCTAAGTCTCAGCTACGTCGATTGCAACATATCATAAACAGAGCTGCACGTTTAGCCATGGGTCTATCTGTTCGTGTCAGAATAACACCAGTTCTGATTGAATTGCACTAGCCGTGAAAGCCAAAATCGTGTTCAACTTATGCGTTCTGGTACATCAAACCATATTGTTTGATAAACCTGGTACGTGATGGACCTGTTGCGAAATTTGCATCTCGACATGAATATGGTGTTACGACAAGATCAACCTCGCAGGCTCCACGAGACGAGATGTCGGTTTGTGTTTGGCTTTAGAGTATTTGCGAATTGTGCACCGCGACTCTACAACACACTGTCTGATGCTATCAAGATTATCAGAAATATGCGCTAGTTCAAGAAGAAATTGAAAACGCATCTTTTTAACAATTGTTTCGATGTCAAGGATAAATAAATTCGTCAACCATACAAGTACTGAAAGTTTGACTAGGCGGCGGCGTGGAGCGTCAAATCTTGACCGAGCGCGGCCGAGAACTTCAACAACAAGTAACAAGTGAAGCACGGACACAACATGATCGCGTTTTTTTTAGATAAGTTCACAAAAACCAAATGTGACAATATGACATGAGTATCGGGCGTGGCATTTAGTCCCAGCAGGCCGGTCAACGGTTAAAGTGGTAAAAACAACAAGAAATATTACATAAATATCGTCAATTGACGATATCTTCTGGGTGGTGAAATATCTTGTATTGATTTTAATTTTACGCATTATGTGTCTTATATGGGACATTTTATTGTGTTTCTATTCACGAACATGGGCGACGCCTGCAAATGACACGGGGCCTAGAGCTACCATTTTAATCATCATTCACCATTGACATGACAGCTATCAATGGTGAAGTGAGCAATGATGCGTGCGTGCACCTCATCATAACGCTAGCTGACATGCATTATCGTCATCTCGTGCGACCATGTGAATGTGTGTGTGTATGTCTGTCTGTATGTACGCATGTCTCGGTGTCGGAGCGTTGTGTGAAGCCAATGTGCGCAGTGGCTAAGGATTGGATGGCTAGGGAAACATGAATTAACCTCCATGGACAAAACGATTTTTAGTCACTAGGTTTTCATAGATAAGGCCACTGGATATTTGGATTTTGACTTTGCAAACATATGTGGGTGTTTAAAATAGACTGCTTTCGCAATTGGAAGCGGTTTAAAATTCCGTTGCCTATAGATGCTACAAGGTGAAATTCAAGATCCTGTGAGTACATTCTTATGATTTTATTTTTATCTTTTTTAAATATTTACAAAACTCTTGGTAATTGGTACTAAAATATGTTTAAATATATGCTAAATAGCATGGTACAATCCTTTTTTTGATTGGTGTGTGCAAAGTGTAAAAAACCAAATAAAAAACAATGGGTTTTTTGGTTTAAAAAAAACTATGGTTTTACTTTTATTTTTTAAACAACATTTTTTCAAACCCTGCTCATGAAGCATCCAATCCTAGCACAACCGCAAGTGATCAAAACGTATTGTACTAATAGTTTTGGAATTTATAAAGTATATTTTGCTTAACAAAAAGTATGTCTTCCATAATTAAGTGATTTTCACTATCTTTTTACGGGTTTAGCGAAGTTTCTGCAAACGTTTAAGCGCAACTTTGAGGATTTTTTAGCGCAACTTTTCTGGATTTTTAGCGCACCAAAAGGTCACCCTACTTTTCATCTTTTATCATTTGGGAGTTTCTGAATGAACAACCAAACATAAATAGAGATGATTGCTTGGTTCTTGGTTGTTTTTGACTGTAAAATATTTCGCCGTGCATTCAGGGCAAAGTTTCGCATTTGTATTACCATAATAAACGATGCCAGAATAACATTTCTTCGGATACATTTTCCGAATGTTCTATGAAAAATGATCAAGTTACGTTTATGTCGTTGTGAATGATCATATGGTGGTTGTCATATGGTGTTTGAGGTGTTCACTTTGTATGCTCATATACACGCACGTACGTGTATTGTAAACGGGCTTTGGAACGGATGTGGTGGTGAACTAACCGAGGTCAGGTTTCGAACCGCCAACCCCTGTGGGATCCCCTATGCATGCTTGAGCATGAACGATTATCATGAATTCCATGATTTCATTGTTTGTACACACACACACACACACACACACACACACACACACACACACACACGCACACACACACACACACGTACGCATACACGTGCGTGCAAGTTCATGGTGGATGTAGCAGCTAATTAGCTGTATGAGCCAAGTGTTTTGCAGTTACAAGACACTGCGACTGTGTGTGTATGTGTGTGTGTGTGTATGTGTATGTGTGACCTGCTCGGCGTATATGCACTGTGTGCCACACGCACACGCACACCGACACGCATACACACACGCCGTGTGTCGGTCACTGGCCACGCACTTGATGTGGGTCGCTTTGCACCGTTATACACACGCACACGCACACACACACGCACACACACGCACACACACATACACACACATACATACACACACACACACGCACACACACACATACATACACACATACACACACACCTGCAGGTGGGCACGAACACTGGTGCGTGCGTTTGAGTTGCCGTTCAGTCTGCGCTGGAGGCAGGTCGGTGGTGGTTGGCGGCTGGTCAGTGTAAGCTCTCGTGAACGCAGGAGTTTTGTAGGAGGACGTTTGTGTGTTTGTCTGTGTGTGTTTGCGTAGCTTAGCGTGTGCCGCGTTTACATAATAGACGGAGTGCAAAGTGATTGAAGGGCACAGATCGAAGTGATTGAGTTTGGTGTTTTGATGTTGACAATACTGCCGGAGTGTCGACTGTGATTTCCGCTTGGCGTCGGTTCAATGCGCAGTTGTTGATTGCTCTGCGTTCTGTGTTGTCGCCGAGCTGCTGGCTGGTCTGCGTTGTCGTATTATCATGATGTGCTCGCCGTGGTCTTCTGGTCGTTGGGTGTGCACGTTGGGTTCACTGGTGCTCGCTTGGTGTGTTGCGTGGGGGCTGGGCGCCGATCTTGATCTGCACTGCGTCAATCTGGCGACCGATGTCGACGGGGAGATGCACGCGCGGTTCTTGCGATCGGCCAAGTTTGCTGGAGTGAGTGTGAAGTCAGTGTTGGTGGCGGGTAATGCGTCGCCGACGGAAACATGCGACAAGGACGCATGCCCGCCGGATACTCGTCGTTCTGAGCTGGATCTACTATTGGCCGAACTGGAGAAGTCCGAATCGTCGGATAAGAGTGATGACTCACTGGTGATCGTTACCCGTTCTGTGGATAACGACGTCATCATCGCTGCCACCAAGCAGCACATGATTACGCGATTTGCAGTGATCGGAGCCGATGTGGTGTTCGCGTCAGACCGTTTCTGCAGTCAGGAAGAAGCGCTTTGTCGACAGTTTCCTGCGGTGGCATCAATGCAGCGCAGCGGCAACCGTTATCTCAATGCGGCCGTAATTGTGGCACGGAAATCGAGTTTAGTCAAATTGTTGACCGAACATCGACAGCTGTATTCGGACGACTATCAGGTGTTCTTCAGTAAGCTTTATCTGGACACGAATGTACGCGAGAAGTACGGTTTGGCTGTGGATCATTTCTGTCGTCTGCTGCAGAGTATGAATCGGGTGCAGACCAGTGTGGATCTGCGTTTCCGCGCCGACCAAGCGTACATCCAAAACACCGACTACAGCACCGATCCGTCAGTAGTTTTTGGGGATCGATCGGCTCGAATACATGTTAACGCTCTTGGCAACTACCTGGCGGGTTCTTGGAGTCCCGTGGAGGGCTGCCGACATTGCTGGTCATATCAGGTAGAATTGGGCAAGGATCCTACCAAGTTCCCAACTATCATGATGGCGGTGTATGTGGAAACTGCCACTCCTTTCTTCGAAGAGTTTGTCGACCAACTTACGAGCATCATTTATCCAAAGAAGAAAATTCATCTTTTAATACACAACAATGCCAAATATCATAGTAAACGCTTGGAAGCGTTTTCGGATCGTTTCAGCAAAGCTTACGCATCCTTCACACTAATATCTCACGAAGATAAAGTAGATGAGGTAGATGCAAGGAAACGTGCCGTGTCGGATTGTCTAACACACGACACGGATTTTCTGTTCAACATTGATTCAAATGTACAAATTGATAACCCGTACGTTTTGAAGCTGCTCATTGAACAGAACGTGGATATATTGAGCCCACTGCTTGTCAAACCCTACTCGAGCGTGGCCAATTTTTGGGGATCTATGACAGAGGACGGTAGTTATGCAGAGTCGGGAGACTTTCAGGAAATTGTCGAGAACCGTGCACGTGGACTGTGGAATGTGCCGGTTATCACGTCCTGTCACTTGATCAAAAAGTCTGTCCTTCTGGACCCTGCCAGCCGACCTGACTTCGTTTCCGAGGGACTTGATCCACAACTAGCGTTTGCATTCCAGATGCGGGCCAGTGGCCGGGTGATGTACGTGACCAACCGGGCGTCCATGGGTCATCTGGTGGCCACGGACGAGTTTGAGACGGGCCGGCTGTTTGATGAGCTGTGGCAGCTGGAACATAATCGGTGGGACTGGGAGCGGCGCTACCTACATGCCAACTACTCTACGGCACTGCAGGCGGACACCGTCAACGAGCAGCCATGTACCGATGTCTATTGGTTTCCACTGGTGACTGAGCGTTTTTGCCAGCAGCTGATCGACACAATGGAGGATTATGGCCGGTGGTCGTCGGGCACCAGCGACGATCCGCGGCTGGAGGGTGGCTACGAGAGCGTGCCAACCCGCGACATTCATATGAAGCAGATTGACTACGAAGAGGTTTGGATGTCGGTGTTGCGCGATTACGTGCGACCACTACAGGAGAAGGTGTTCCCTGGCTACCACAGCGACCCATTGACTGCGCTCCTCAATTTTGTGGTCCGCTACCGTCCCGATGAACAGCCGGCACTGCGGCCGCACCACGACACCTCGACGTACACCATCAACATCGCACTGAACACTCCCGGTCGTGACTACCAGGGCGGCGGGTGCCGATTTCTGCGTTACAACTGCTCTGTGACCGACTCGCGTCGTGGCTGGCTGTTGATGCATCCTGGTCGACTCAGTCACTACCACGAGGGGCTGCCAACAACGTCCGGCACGCGCTACATCATGATCTCATTTGTGGATCCATAGCCGACACCGTGCTCTGATCTCATGCTATTTGTGTCTGCGTAGCAAGTTTTGTGTTTGTGTTCATGGATTAAGTTTGGAATACGAAGAGAACGAAGGAAGATGAGAACAGCCGGGGTGTGGTTTTGATGCGTTTCTGATATCGCCAATTGTGATCGTCGTTATCGGAATGCGTTTACTGGTAGCACGAATATTGAAATGTTTATCCGGCGCAACTATGTGCATGTGTGTATTTACGTGCGTGTGTGTGTATGTGTGCTGGTATGTCTGTGTACTCCTAGGGGCAATGTCAAACCCGTTGTATCGTCCATCGGTGAGTATTTGTCGGTTGTCACTTGTACGCGAATCGCATCTATTTATGGTGTGTTGAGTGATTTTTCGCGCGCTGGTCGTTAGTAGTCAGTGGTGTCAGCTGTCCAGTGAGCTTGCTTGCTCGTGTGCTTGTATGTGATGTCGCAAATACAAACTGATACTGTATTGCGTGCCGGTGAAAGTCTCACCATCAATCAAATGGATCTGCCTTGTCAAGAATTGCTGCCTCTGGTCGTGTCGAAATTGGTCTCAGTTCACCGGGAGAGTTGTGTTTGCACGCTTGCCTGCGACGGAGAGCAGGAAAGAGTGAGAGATAGAGAGAGTGGATTTGCAAGATGGAAAGAGTGAAAGACACTGTGTATCTGCGGTTCTTTTTGTTCCCAATGCCGATCATCGTCGAATTGTATGATAAAGTGAATGCTGCGCTGAATTCGCAATTATCTGATTGAATCTGCGATTTTGTGGTTTCATTAATGACTGGCTTCGTAGATCAAATCCCTCTGAGTGCATACTGCGATGGCTGAGTCTATAACTGGATGCATTGTTCGAGTTGTAAATAAGAACATTTTAATTTGAATCGGTCAATTTTTGACCTTCAAATACTGATCTATCGGTGGAATGTCGATTTGCTGTGCTGATGAACACATTTGATTTCGTTACTGATCACGCTGACGACACATCATGGTGGACTTTATCGCCAAGCGAGGAATCGCAATATCAAGCGAAAATCGCATTGTGTCGGCTCGGAAAGTTCTGTCGCGAAATTTTCCTCCAGAAATTTTCGAACACATGCGATAATTTCTTAGGGAAATATTGAGACGTTTTAGGGTGATAAATTTGATAGATGAATTATACAAAATCGTGTAATCGTGTAATTGCCCATTTTTGGCGTGGTAATCTTATCTCCAAGTCGAATCTGTGGGCATACGCCGTAATTGGTACTAGTTGTGGTTTTGTTAGGGAGTAAGATTTGTGTTTCAATGCTGGAAAGTTATACGGATCGTGGTTCACAGAGCCAGGACCGGACATAGATATGTTTATGTGTGTATATGTTTCGTTTATCCTACACTTATGGTGCATTTACGCTGTATTGTGATTCAATTGTTACCCGTATATACTTGCTAATATATTGCTAATACTGCTAATATACTTGCTGATATGTGCTTGGTACTTGACAGTGGCTCTTCACCATTAGGGATACTGAACCCCACTAAATGCATTTAATGCATTCATTGAACTATTCGTGTTTCAAGCATTATAAGAAAATTCACGAATCACATACGCTCAAGACAGCCATAAGTAGGTTTCAGCCCCCGGGTTCGGTGAATCAGTTTCAGGGGTTCGGTCGTTTGGTGCACCCACTCGCATGATTCGTGACGTCAAACACTGCTTGGTCATCATTGGCTGCAGCTAATCACGCCACCTCGCTTGGTCTTGATCAGAAATGAAATGATTTTTCTCATATAGGATGATCAAATATTTTCAGAATTAGTAAATGAGTTCATTAATACAGTTTTAAATCTTCATAAATATTACTTTTTGGCATGATTTCAGGGGCTCGCACGATATGGGAAACATTTTTATTAACATTTTTGGTTTTTGCTGGGTAAACATTGTAGTTGGTATTTATGAGAAATCCTAAATATTTACGACAAAACATTTGAGTTTCTATGAAAAACACTATTTTTAGAAACCTCTGAGTTAAAAAAACTGTGTTTACTCTGAAAACAAACATGAATTTACCTCCATGGACAAAACGATTTTTAGTCACTAGTTTTTCATAAATAAGACCACTGGGTATTTGGTTTAGACTTTGCAAACATATGTGGGTGTTAAAAATCGACTGCTTTCGCAATTGGAAGCGGTTTAAAACTTCCGTTGCCTATAGATGCTACAAGGTGAAATTCAAGATCCTGTGTGTACATTTTTATGATTTTATTTTTATCTTTTTTACATATTTACAAAACTCTTGGTAAGTGGTACTAAATATGTTTAACTATATACTAAATAGCATGGTACAATCCTTTTTTTGATTTGTGTGTGCAAAGTGTAAAAAACTAAATAAACCAAAAAACCAATGTTTTTTTGGTTTTTTGGAAAAAATCCGGTTTTTTTCAAACCCTGATCAAGACCAAGCGATGTGGCGTGATTAGCTGCAGCCAATGATGACCAAGCAGTGTTTGACGTCACGAATCATGCGAGTGGGTGCACCAAACGACCGAACCCCTGAAACTGATTCACCGAACCCCGGGGGCTGGATCGGACCCAGGTTTAGAACCACTAGAACCACTAGTATACGGCAATACTGGTCCCACAGAGGCAATGTTCCACGGGGAAAAGACACGTGGAAGCTACCGTGGATGCAGTCGTATTTGTGTCGATGCGTATTAGGAGGTCTCTTGCTGTTGCTCACTCGACATGCTTGTGCATCGGTTGAGTCCTAACGCACCCAGTTTGTTTTCAATGCCACATCTGACGCGTGTATCGATATTTTCCGAGATGTTATCATAACTAGAACATAGACATGAATGGGCACCAGTCTCTGTCTCTTGTAATGTAAATATATAAATATGTATGTAAAGATGTAAATAGGATTATGTTAATTATGGATCGAAGATGTAAATAAGTATATATGTGTGTATGTGTGTGTGCTTGGCTGTTAGGGCATGTCACGCGGATCGTCGGCCAAACAGCTGACGCTCTTCCAGTCGGGATTTGGCGCCAAGTCACACGGTAAGTCCGGCGCCAGAGCATCTGGCAAGAACAACAACAGTGTCAGAACCGCCAGCGGCAACGGACTGCTACGCTCTGTACAGACGTCGGCACCGTCGACCTCGAGTCACGTGACCGACTCGCGCGTCAACGATGACGTCATCACTATCGACGATTCCGACGAGGACGACGCGATTCTGGCGCAGGTGGCCGCATGCAGTGAGAGGTGCGTTGTGTGTGTGTGTGTTGTTTCGTGCGTTGTGTTGTCCGCCTCGTAGCTGAGTGGCCAAGACGCACGCTCTGTGCACGAGAAGTCCAGGGTTCGATTCCCTGGCGAAGTGAAACGGTTGGGTTCGTTTCTTAAAGTGATAGCCCAATTGCCGCAGGGCGGGTTTCGTGTGCGCGCAGCCGTGCAGTTTTCTGTGCTGGCCGTGACTGCAAAACCTGTGCGGTCGGACCTGCGGCGTGCCAACCGTGACCGTGAAGCTTTGCCCTTGCATAAATTCACGCGAACTTTAGCCTTTCCACTGCTGTGTTCAAATGTGTAAATTTAATTTATTTTATTGTGTGTGGTGGGGGGGTTCATTGCGCTGTGGTTCCGTGTCGTTGTATTGCCGGCGTTGTGATAGTCTGCATGCAAATGAATGACCGAGATCAGTGTTTCTTAAAGTGGGTCATATGTCCATCTTGGAGGCTATACGATATTGTTTAGGGCCATTGGACAATATCTTAATAATGTGGTCCATCATATCTTCTCAGTGGCCACACAAGATTTATGTTGAAACAATTTTTTTTAAGAAGAAAGTTTATTTCACACTTGAAACAGAACATGAAGAACATCACAAAAAAAACAGTTGCAAAAATGATATTTTTCAGGGTGTAAGGAAGAATCCTGTCTCAACCACTGAATTAATATATAATAATTCTAAATCATGCAACTAGGAACAATTGTGAATTGAAGAAAAGATAAAGTCGTCGTTTCAATTTTTGGTCAACCAAAACAAAAGTAGGTCATTACAGATCAAATTAATAAAAAATTAATAAAAAAATAATAAAAATAAGGAGATGATGAGCCGAGGAAATAGACCGAGCCAATTACACGTGATATTGTCACAATTAACTATCAGCATTGGTGCTATCAGCTATCATTACCATCAGCATTGTCCACATTGTCACCATCAACCAGATCACAGAGTCACTAATCAGTAATTGTCCTTAATCAGCTTGTTCGTAACTTGTTTGAGTCTGCGTTTAGAAGGAGGAACATTCACGAGAGACGGAATATTTTTGGCAACTAACTGATTCCAGTACTTGGGTGCCTTGATAAACATGCAATGTTCTTCATAATTGTTATTTACTCTTAGCTCCTCAAAATGATGTTTTTCTCTTGGGTTTCTTGTATTGAGTTTCAAAATGAAATTGTGAGAAATACATGGGGGAAGTGAATTGGTTAAAAAACTAAATTTATTTCTTATGCTATTATTATCGATGTTGTACCTTTCAATCGTGTGATACGCCGCGACAGTGAGACCTCGGGTGTTTTTTTGGCGCGTGCGTTTAGTCCGCTAACGTGCGTGTATGTCTGTGTGCTCACCCACCTGATCCTCTGCAGAACTCGCGTCGCGAATGTTCATATGTGTATAGGGACCACGGGTTATTTCTGGGGGCCCACAAGGACTCGCATTGTGTTGAAGTGGGCTACGGCAAGAAAAACGCTGAGAAACACTGTCCTAGTTGATATGTTCACTGGGAGCTGAGGGGGTGTTGCATTGAGAGTGTATGTTTTATTATTTTACTCTTCATTATTATATGAATTAATTCTAATTTTACACTGTTCGTTTTCTGTGTGTTACACGTTTGTGTATATATAAATATTTTCCATTTATCATTGTATTTTGATTGTTTATTTTCTCAGTCTTCATTAGATTCTCATCTTTCTGATGAAATTTGTATTTGTCGAACTCCATCTATACATCTTTTCGGAGCCTCATGTACATGGAGCCACTGCATGGTGGTAATAGTCTTTGCACTCTTCCAGTAGCGTCTGACATTCCATCTGTCACTGAAGTTATCTGTAATTCAATAATAGCAATAATAATGTGCATCTGTGTGTGTGTATATGCATGTAGCAATGCGCCATACGAAACCGGCTCGCTGGTTGTCAATGGGCACACAAGCACTGTCGCCTCGTGTCACATGCGCCGCACCAACGACGTTCAAAACGGCAGCAGCAGCAGCGCCATCTGTGAGGCCGACGCCGAACTACCGCCGGACCTGGACGCCGACGCCAGCGCCACCTGGATATATCCGGTCAACTACCAGCTGCGCCAGTATCAGTACAACATTGTTCACACGGCGCTGTTTGCCAACACGCTGGTCGCTCTGCCGACAGGTGAGTTCTGCACAGGCTGTTGTTTTTATCCTCCCGGCTTGAACATGCTAATGTGTACTGTTGGTGTTGACATGTAGATATTGCCGGTTTTCTGGTGCACTTTGCGAGGCAGATTCTAAGTTGTGCAGAAATTATTAGTGGATTCGATTCTTTGGTCGATTCTATTCTTTCTTCTTCGATTGTTAGTCGGTTTCGTGTCCATTCTCGACCATGCAGATTGGAAAACAAACAGCCCAGAAGACTACTGTTTGAGCAGTGCAGCGGATGAGGGGTATTTTGTTCTGGCGGCATTATCCCGTGTGCTCGTGTGTTTGTATTCTTATGTGTACGCAGAGCCGTAGCAACCGCCCCCCGTACCCCCCGGCCGGGGGGGCCCCGAATGTTGAAGGGCCTCGTTGCTTCACGTTTGATATTATAATTTGTCATATTTATTATGTATAGCCTTTACCTGTTTGCTCGAATGTTTTCACCTGAGCTTGTATTGTGATTATGTTTAATAAATAAATTCATTATTTGGTACTTTATTTATAATGGGGGCCCCAAATGTTGCCTTCGGGGGGGGGGATAAGTCCTCGCAACGGCTCTGTGTGTACGTGTGTGGTTGTGTTCAAATTCAATGGTTTATTTCTTACATAAAGAAACAAATGGAAATAGAGACAAATTGATAATGATATTATGGATAATATGAGAACACAATGCAACATAAAGTATATCCCATATACCTCAAAACATCTATTCGAGCGGCATGCCGTTCTATTGTTCGAAACCTCACCCGTAATGCCGTTCAATTGAAGGAACGATTCAATTAGAGTTTCCCGCTCTTTTTACAGTATCTGATCAGAATTTAGAGAAAATATCCCACGGTTGAAGAGAACCAGTTAACATATGCATACTTATTTAACAAAAGGCACAACTACAGGGCGATTACTGGTAATCACAAATTCATTAATATAAATCCAGCCTCACTTCGCTATTGTAACTGTAAAAGTGCCGTTTAATTAGACCAGTGGTTCTTAACCTGTCGGCAATTCCCCACACGGAATGGTAGAGTTGCCAAGTGGAAAGCTAAAGGTCGGGCAGAAGGACAAATGTGTGTTGTGCCAATTCAAACTTGTTTAGTTTTGTTTCCAATGACCTCTTGACATATTTACTTTGATGTAACAACTGAATTTATTTAATTCATCAGCGCTGTTCTGGAAAATTATGAGATGGCTCATTAAGAAGTGGCGAATCAGAGGAAAAAATGTAAGAACCACTGAATTAGAGGGTGTCGTTCTATTTTTCGATTGTTTCTCCAAAGTTCCGTTCTAATAGAGGTGCCATTCAAACAGAGTGTTCACGGTATATCTGTGTTTGTGCGTGTATGTGTGTGTGTGTGTGTGTGTGTGTGTGTGTGTGTGTGTGTTGACCAATGCGGCGGCAGGGTTGGGCAAGACGTTCATCGCGGCCGTGGTCATGTACAATTTCTACCGCTGGTACCCGTGCGGTCGCGTTGTGTTTATGGCGCCGACCCGGCCCCTGGTGGCACAACAGATTCGCGCGTGTCACAGCGTGGTCGGTATTCCGCCGGCCGACACGGCAGTAGTGACGGGTACGTGTGTGTGTGTGTTGCTCACTCACTCACACATACGCGCATACACACACACACACACACACTATACTCACACACATACATACAAACAGACACACACACACTATACTCACACACATACATACAAACACACACACACACACACACTATACTCACACACATACATACAAACACACACACACACACACTATACTCACACACATACATACAAACACACACACACACACACACACACTATACTCTTACACATGCATGCAAACACACACACACACACACACACACACATATATATATATATATATATATATATATATATACTAGCATTAAAACCCGCCCGTTGTGCGGAACAATTCATGAAATGAAATTCATATTTAATTAGTAAACATATTGCAAATTAAAAAAAAATATAGTAAATCCATAGAAATCCTGATCAATTGAAAAGTCTAAATTTAATTATTTTTATTTTGACAAAATATTATCCCTCAACCCGCCTCATATTTAAACCCACCCGTCGTACGGAATAATTCAGAACTCGAACACGATCCGTTCTGGACCTTGAAGCCAAATCCGTTAGTTTTGTATATGAACTCGTTTTACACGGTAAAATTAAACGTTCTATTATCTATAGTTGCTGCCCCGGGACATTTATATCTCATAAACATGATCCATCGCTTAGTTTACGTTTGAAGCCCCTGATCTATCCTTTGAGCCCTGTCCCTGAGCATCTATCCCTGATCTACCTTTGAGCCCGCGCAGTTAGGTCACCTCATATTCAAGCATACACACACAGACAGACAGAGGATCTCTTATATATATATATATATATATATATATATATATATATATATATATATATATATATATATATATATATATATATATATATATATATATATATATATATATACCCGCCCGTCGTGCGGAACAATTCATAAAGTAAAATTCATATTCAATCCATAAAAGAGAATGAAGAAAAATTGAAAAGCAAAAAATTAACCTGTAAATATGTTTACCAATAAAAAAGACTAAATTTTGACATTTTCATTTTAATTTTGACAAAATAGTATTCCTCAACCCGTCTCATATTTAAACCTACACTTCGTGAGGAAAAATTCAGAACACGTAACAAACAATGAAAATTCTAGCATATAAACCCTCCTGTCGCGCGGAACAATTCATACTTTGAAATTTGTGTATAATTCATAAGAGAAAAGGAAAATGAATTAAAAAAGTAAGCCCATAAAAAGTCTAAATTTCTATATTTATATATTTATTTTGGCAAATTAGTTGTGCTAAACCGCCTCATATTTAAACCTGCCCGTCGTGCTGAATACACAATAAAAAATGACTAAACGTTTTCATCATAATATTTCCAAATATATATTTATAATTTAACATCATCTACCATTGAAACCCTCCCGTTTCGCGGAACAATTAATTAAGTAAAAATAAATATTGGATTCATAAAATAAAACGAATACAAATTAAAAAGAAAAAAGTAAATCAATAAAAAGTCTAAATATAAACGTGTATATTTTAGATGTGGCAAAATATTTTCCCTCGAACAGCCTCGTATTTAAGCCCGCCCGTCGTGCGGAACTATTAATATAATGAATCATAAAGCAAAAAGCTTATCCAATAGAAAAATAAAAATTGGTAAATTCTTGTTTTAATTATTGACAAAGTTTCTTCCCTCAACACTGCTCAAATTCACACCCGTCCTTCGTGTGTAGTAATTCAGAAGTGTAACACTATTAAAACAATGCAACTTTCTGTCGTCTCTATAATTCTAGATTAATGCTTCCGCTAAAGCAGCATATGCATATAGTTGACATTACATGATATTGCAACTCATATGCTTATGCAACTTGAAATTAAACCAATTAAATTACACAGTAAAATTCAGTAGTTTACTTTGTTCCCAGTAGCATTTTACCCGCCCGTCGTGCGGAACAATTCATGTGTAAATATTGAGGACAATAAAGCCTTTATATTCAGTATAGTGTAGCATTAATTAAACTGTACGCAATAAAACCATACCATCCATGCTTGGAGCTAATATGATGCATTCTTAATTGTGATTGGGCTTCAGTGAAATTTAATCGGTGTATATTCCTGTGTAATCGCAAGTGCGCATAATAGCTGTCAGATTGATAATATGTGCTTTTGACTTTACACCGCCGTAACTTCCTTCAGATACACTTTGGAAAATTACAAATTATACCGTATTGTAGAAAACAAAATTTCTAGCACGATGTTATAATTTATTTTTATGTGTAACAAATAGTTACTGAGAAATAGTAGAAAAATGAATTAATTTTAGTCGCCCGGTGTTCAAGTGTAATTTTCGATGTATTTGAGAATTTTGCCAATTTTGCACGTTTTTTGTATCATTTGTGGGTATAAATTATAGCTTATCTTGTAGAACACAAAATTATCTACACATTAGTATATTCCTGTGTAATCGCAAGTGCGCATAATAGCTGTCAAATTGGCAATATGTCCTTTTGAGTTTACACCGCCGTAACTGCCTTCAGATATACTTTGGAAAATTAAAAATTTACCGTATTGTAGAAAACAAGATTTTCTAGCACGATGGTATAATTCATTTTTGCGTATAACAAATATTTACTGAGAAATAGTATAAAAATGAATTATTTTTAGTCGCCCGGTGTTCAAGTGTAATTTTGGATGTATTTGAGAATTTTGCCAATTTTACACGTTTTTTGTATCATTTGTGGGTATAAATTATAACTTTTCTTGTAGAACACAAAATTATCTACACAATAGTATAATTTTTATAGCTGTACCATTGCTGGTCTATGAGGAATAGATAGCGGAATATTGACCAAAATATTCACGTGTTTTTGTGCTAATTTTGCCTTTTTGACTTTGTCATTTTGACTTCACACCGCCGTAACTTTTTTTAATACACTCTGGAAAATAAAAAATTATACCCTGCTGTAGAAAACAAAATTCCCAGCATGATGGTAATATTTATTTAGATGTGTCATAGTTAGTTGCTGAGAAATAGAGAAAAAAGTACAGAAAATCAGACGCGTCGAGCTTAAATATAATTTTGAATGTAGACTGAAATTTTGTCATTTTTACATATTTTATATTTAATTTTTGGATATGAATTATAGCCTACCGAGTAGAACAGAATATTTTCTACACAGTGGTATAATCTGTTTGGCTGTACCATTTCTGGTTTATGAGGAGTAGATGCAGGAATATTGACCAAAATTTTCGCATTTTTCAGGGTTCATTTTGTCTTTTCACCGCGATAACTTTTTTTGGTTTTATTTTTAAAATTTTAAATTTATCCTATCGTGTAGACAAAAAAATGTCCAACGTAATGGTATAAATTGTTGGCGGGTACACCAAGTGGTTACCGAGTAGCAGCTTGCTGAAAATGGACCAAGGAAGGTGGGACAGACACACAGACAGACAGAGGATCTCTTTTATATATATACTAGCATTAAAACCCGCCCGTTGTGCGGAGGAATTCATAAAATGGAATTAATATTCATAAAAATTCATATTCATAACAAATATTCCAAATTAAAAAAGAAAATGAAAACTCATAAGTAGGGCTGTCAAAAAAGTAACCTAAAAATCAGAAAAAAGTAACTTTATTTTCGAGAAAACGTAACCTAAAAAAGTAACCTAAAAATAACCTGAGTTTTAAAGTTATTATCACTTTTGTATCGTTTTATCACATGTATATCACGCCTTTGCTGATTATTGCGCTATGTGAAATACACGGTTTGTTTGTTGTTTGTTTTTGAACATATAAAGTATCCTAATAACCAATAAAAAGGTAACCTAAGAAAAACCTCCTTCAAAAAAGGTCAAATTCTGTTTGCAGTTCTGAAGTAAGAAAATACACCAGTCCTTCTTTTTTATCATGTTTCCGAGTTGGTACTACTTTTTCACCCTCTCCGATCTGGTACCATTTTTACAACAAACAACCAAAAGTGACTTAACATAATTTAGCTAATATCGAAAAAAGGAGCATAACCATCAAAATATAATTTTAGTTGAAAGCTCATACAAATGCGAAATACACTAATTGCACATGTAAATATTTTTAGTAATGGTCGCAATAATGTTCTTTATATTTTTTCAATGGAACTTTTTATCGAATAGCACGTACTACAATTTGTATATTAGTGTGAGCGTAAACACTGCATGTGTGAATGCCACCCGTCCTCCCATATGTCAAACGTGGGATAATGGCGCTATCTCACGCCCTGAAAATCACGTGCAAATTCCTGTTCAAGTAAATACGTACTGTCAAGTGCTACAGTGCAGTATCTGGTATAGAGAGCTCACACATTGTACTATACCACGCTCCAAACATCTCACGACACCCTCCGGTTCGTGGACATTTCCTAAAATGGAATTACACTATCCTGCGTACCCAAAAACGTATAAATATCGAGTAGCACGGATATTAAGATGAATATCAATTGCTAAATCCTAACAGCAGAAATGTTGACATTTCTTGATCTTCACACCTAATATTCCATCTCTTTTCATATTTTATCCTCATATATACCGTTTTTGTGCCTCTTATCTGCAAAAAGTCACCAAACTTCGTGGTAAACTTACCTAATAACAAGAAAAATAACAAAATGTAACCTGACGATAAAAAAGTGACTTTAAAAGCAAAAAAGTAACCTAACGATGAAAAAGTAACTTTTGGTAACCTTATAACTTTTTTAATAATTATCGTACACAACTTTTTCATGCAGTTTTAGGTAGCTTATGAATAAGTGACCTTTAGGTGAAAAAGTAACTTTATTAACTTTTGACAGCCCTACTCATAAGTGTCTTACTCAATAGAAAAGTCCAAGTGTGAATATTTTTATTTTTATTTTGACATAATACTTTTCCTCAACCCGCCTCATATATAAACCCACCCATTGTGCGGAATAATTCAGAACACAAACACGTAACAAACAATGAAAATTCTAGCATGTAAACCCGCTCGTCGTGCCAAAGAGTTCATACTATTAAATTTGTATTCAATTCATAAGAGAAAAGGAATATGAATTAAAAAAGAGTGGAGTAAACCCATTTAAATTTCTAAGTCTAAATTTTGTCTAAATTTCATATTTTCATATTTATTTTCACAAAATAGTTTGCCTAAACCGCCTCATATTTATACATGCCCGTCGTGCTGAATAATTCAGAACTCAGACACGAAACAATGAAAAATGACTACACTTTTTCATCATAATGTTTCCAAAATATATTTATGACTTAACATCACCGTCTAGCATTGAAACCCGCCAGTTGTGCGGAGCAATTCATGAAATGAAATTCATATTTAATTCATAAACATATTGCAAATTAAAAAAGAAAACAGATATACTCATTAAAATCCTACTCAATTGAAAAGTCTAAATTTAATTATTTTTATTTTTATTTTGACAACATATTTTCCTTTAACCCGCCTCATATTGAAACCCGCCCGTCGTGCTCAACAATTCATAAAATAAAATGCATATTCAATCCATAGAATAAACTGTATAAAAATTAAAAAGCAAAAATTTTAACCTGTAAATACGTTCACCAATAAAAACTCTAAATGTGAATATTTTAATTATAAATTTGACAAAATATTATTCCTTAATCCACCTCATATTTAAACCTACCCGTCGTGCGGAATAATTCAGAACACTAATACGTACAAAACAATGAAAATTCTAGCATGTAAACCCGCCCGTCGTGCGAAACAGTTCATACTATTAAATTTGTATTCAATTCATAAGAGAAAATAAATATGAATTAATAAAGAAAAGAGTAAACCCAAAAAAATCCTATTTAAACCTGCCCGTCGTGCTGAATAATTCAGAAATCTGACACTAAACAATGAAAAATGACTAATTTTTTATCAAAATGTTTTCAAAATATATTTATAGCTCAACATCACCATCTAGCAATAAAACCCGCCCTTTGTGCAGAACAATAAATAAAGTAAAATGAATATTGAATTGATAAAAAATGATTAGAAATTAAAAAAGAAAAAGTAAACCCATAAAAAGTCTTAACCAATAGAAAAGTCTAAATGTGAATCTTTTTATTTTAGATGTGGCAAAATAATTTCCCTCGAACTGCCTCGTATTTAAATCCGCCCGTCGTGCAGAACTATAAATAGAATATAATGAATCAAAAAGCAAAAAGCTTAACCAATAGAAAAATATAAATTTGTAAATTCTTATTTTAATTATTGACGATGTTTTTTTCCTCAGCACTGCTCAAGTTCACACCCGTCCTTCGTGTGTAGTAATTCAGAAGTGTAACACTATCAAAACAATCAAACCTTCTGTAATATCTATAATTCCAGATTTATGCGTCCGCTAAAACAGCATATTCATATAGTTGGCATTGCATGATATTACAACCCATATCCTTATGCAACTTAAGCTTATGCAACTTGAAATTAAACCAATTAAATTATACAGTAAAATTCAGTAGTTAACTTTGTTCCCAGTAGTATTTTACCCGCCCGTCGTGCGGAACAATTCATGTGTAAATATTGAGGACAATAAAGCCTTTCTATTCAGTATAGTGTAGCATTAATTAAACTGTACCCAATTAAACCACACCATCCATGCTTGGAGCTGATATGATGCATTCTTAATTGTGATTGGGCTTCAGTGAAATTTAATCGGTGTATATTCCTGTGTAATAATAGTGTAAGTGCGCATAATAGCTGTCAAATTGGCAACATGACATTGTGACTTTACACCGCCGTAACTTCCTTCAGATACACTTTGGAAAATTAAAAATTATACCGTATTGTAGAAAACAAAATTTATAGCACGATGGTATATTTTGTTTTAACGTGTAACAAATATTTACTGAGAAATACGTAAAAAAATGAATTAATTTTAGTCGCCCGGTGTTCAAGTGCAATTTTGGATGTATTTGAGAATTTTGCCAATTTTACACGTTTTTTTGTATCATTTGTGGGTATAAATTATAGCTTATCTTGTAGAACACAAAATTATCTACACAGTAGTATATTCCTGTGTAATCGCAAGTGCGCATAATAGCTGTCAAATTGGCAATATGTCCTTTTGACTTTACACCGCTGTAACTTCCTTCAGATATACTTTGGAAAATTACAGATTATACCGTATTGTAGAAAACAAGATTTCTAGCACGATGGTATAATTTATTTTTATGTGTAACAAATAGTTACTGAGAAATAGTAGAAGAATGAATAAATTTTAGTCACCCGGTGTTCAAGTGTAATTTTGGATGTATTTGAGAATTTTGCCAATTTTACACGTTTTTTGTATCATTTATGGGTATAAATTATAACGTTTCCTGTAGAAAAAAATTTATCTACACAATAGTATAATTTTTATAGCTGTACCATTGCTGGTTTATGAGGAATAAATAGCGGAATATTGACCAAAATATTCACGTTTTTTTGTGCTAATTTTGCCTTTTTGACTTTGTCATTTACACTTCACACCACCGTAACTTTTTTTAATACACTTTGGAAAATTAAAAATTATACCGTGTTGTAGAAAACAAAATTCCCAGCATGATGGTATTATTTATTTAGATGTGTAATAATTAATTTTTGAGAAATAGAGAAAAAAGTATAGAAAATCGGACGCGTGGAGTTTAAATACAATTTAGAATTTTTTTTCTATTTTACATGTTATATATTCAATGTTTGGGTATAAATTATAATTTGTTGAGTAGAAGAGAAAATTTTCTACACAGTGGTATAATTTTTATAGTTGTACCATTGCTGGTTTAGGAAGGGTAGTCTAAAAATTTTAGTCTAAATTTACCAAAATTTTCGCATTTTTTAGGGTTCATTTTGTCTTTTCACAGCTATAACTTTTTTTGGTTTTATTTTTGAAATGAAAAATTTAGCCTACAGACAGGAAAATGTCCAACATGATGGTATAAATTTTTAGCGGGTACACCAAGTGGTTACCGAGTAGCAGCTTTTTATTTTATTATATTTTCAGCTTTTTATTTTATTTTTATTGTGCGTATGTGTGTGTGTGTTGTGTATTTACCGTCTTGTGTGTGTGTGTGTGTGTGTGTGTGTGTGTGTGTGTGTGTGTGTGTGTGTGTGTGTGTGTGTGTGTGTGCAAAAATAGTATTGCCTTCAAGTACACATATTGTTGTGATAAATGATAATAATTTTGCAGACACAACAAATAAACTTCAATCACGAATTACTCAAAAAATCACTAACAGTATTTTGCTGAACATTTGTGCCTGCCTTTCACAGTGATATTGCTCTTATCTCTCTGTGTGTTGATTATCAAACTGCATGGGCATTGCAGGCATGCACTTTGCAGCGTTCGTGTTCGTCCCATTTCACTTAATAGTAATACTGATTGTAGCCACTTAGTAGCCACTGATTGGTCACAACATTTGTTACAGCGCAAAATAAAAACATGAGTGCAGAAAGTATTGTTTATTAATGTTGCAGATGAAATCAACATTTAATCGTCAATACGTTTTCAATACCGTGTTACAATATGCAAAATTCACTCGTTCATTCTCAATTCAGCTGGTTACGAATCAACGTTTGCTGACTCATAGCGAGTGATGTTGAGGATTTCGGCTGTAACACAAGTAGATGGCAGCTAGTGGTACGTCAGATGTTGCACGTGACTGATGTTGTTCACATGTCTGTACCAGAACCTGCCAGATGATAGTCTATGTGGTCTAACTGCTCTAAACTATATCTCTGTGGCGGTTCATTACTGGCCATCACTGCTGAAGGATGTTATATTGTTCGTTGACTTGTGGCTGTGTATAACTCTTCACAGGGCGCGCGTAACAGTTGAACTGTTGCTGGCTTATTTCATCAGTCGGAATATAGTTTCCCTGGGACTGGTCGTAGTGGGAGAATTGCTGCTGGCTGTTTGTGGCATTTGATAACTGCTCACATTTTGCTGCAAACAGTTTGACTGTTCTTGATGGTTTTCTTGTGGCGAAACATCACCCGCCGAGAGAATACACGTAGCAGTTGAACTGCTGCTGAAGGCTTGCTGGTGGCAGCGCATTGTAGGCACCAGCGACTGTAATAACGCCAGAAACTGTGAGTTGTGATAGTTGAGTTGTTGTTCACTTGCATATGACACATCGTAGTTCTCCTGGGTCTGCTCGTTATTGGTAAACTGTTGTTGCTCGTTGGATTGTAGCGGCTCATGAGTAGGAATTTTTTGTTGTATGTAATTGATCTGTTCTGTGTAACTTGTTGATGCTGGCTCAGAACTTGCTACACTCTGCTCCTGGAAGTTGAGGTGCTGTTTGATGTTTGTCTGAGACGGTTGATGAGTTCCCTGTGGTTGATTAATATTGTTGAACTCCTGTTGGATGTCGTTTTGAGGCAGTTCATCATGGCTTTGATTTGTCTGCACGTGGGAGTATAACTGGTCTTCATTACCATGCTGACGAACGGTGCTTGCCAGTTGATGTTCGTAGGAGACTTGGTCATGATCTTGAACTGTCTCTGCAGTTTCCAAACTTGCCATTGGTTGAGCAAAGTTGGATAACTTTAATTCACTTGGTTGTTGCTGAGCATAGCTCGCTTGTGGCTGCTCGAAGTGATTGAACTCCTGTTGGATGTTGTTTTGAGGCAGTTCATTAATCATTAGAGGTTGTGGTACGTAGATGGTTTGATCTGTACCATTTGCCTGTGGCGGAGCATATCCCGCCTGAGGCTCCACTTGATAGTTTAGTTGTTGATGTTCACTGGTCTGTGTTGGAGCGTTGATGTCCAGTGGATATACGTAGCAGCAGAACTGCTGCTCGTAGCAGAACTGTGGCGGGGAATATCCCACCAGAGGCTGCACGTAATATTCTGTCCGTTGTTGTTGATAGTTTGGTTGTTGTTGTTGATAGTTTGGTTGTTGTTGTTGATAGTTTGGTTGTTGTTGTTGTTGATAGTTTGGTTGTTGTTGTTGATAGTTTGGTTGTTGTTGTTGATGGTTTGGTTGTTGTTGTTGATAGTTTGGTTGTTGTTGTTGATGGTTTGGTTGTTGTTGTTGATAGTTTGGTTGTTGTTGTTGTTGATAGTTTGGTTGTTGTTGTTGTTGATGGTTTGGTTGTTGTTGTTGTTGATAGTTTGGTTGTTGTTGTTGTTGTTGATAGTTTGGTTGTTGTTGTTGTTGATGGTTTGGTTGTTGTTGTTGTTGATAGTTTGGTTGTCGTTGTTGATAGTTTGGTTGTTGTTGTTGTTGATGGTTTGGTTGTTGTTGTTGTTGATAGTTTGGTTGTTGTTGTTGATGGTTTGGTTGTTGTTGTTGTTGATAGTTTGGTTGTTGTTGTTGATGGTTTGGTTGTTGTTGTTGTTGATAGTTTGGTTGTTGTTGTTGATGGTTTGGTTGTTGTTGTTGATAGTTTGGTTGTTGTTGTTGTTGATAGTTTGGTTGTTGTTGTTGTTGATAGTTTGGTTGTTGTTGTTGTTGATAGTTTGGTTGTTGTTTTTGATAGTTTGGTTGTTGTTGTTGATAGTATGGTTGTTGTTGTTGTTGATAGTTTGGTTGTTGTTGTTGTTGATAGATGTACGTATCAGTTGTTGTTGGCGGATGTACGTAGCAGTAGCACTGCTCGTAACTTGCCTGTGGCGGAGTATATTCCACCAGAGGCTGGACCAAGTATTCATTTACTTGCCAGTGGTTTGCCTCTGGCAATACATAGCTTTGCAGAGGCTGTACATAATAGTACGATGGTGCTTGGTAGTTTGCCATTGGCAGGTAGCAGTCTACCATTGGCAGCGTGTAGATCGGAGGCGCGTAGAAATCCATGGCGATAGTTGGCGTTGAAAGATGCAACAAGACTTGTGATGAAACAACAAAGCTGTCACTTCAGTCAAGTCCACGATACAATTGATTGTACAAAGTTCATTAACCTAGCGCTCGGATAAAACATACAAATATAACGTGATATCGTTTCTAAAGGTCGCCTAGGAATATATTGAAAATTTTTGTTATAAATGGTAATTCTAAAGTCAGATGTATTTTACGATGGATATATGCATGCACTATGCTGTATAGGTATTCCATTTCTGCACATCATAACAGCGTAGATGCTTATGTGGAAATATTCAGCAAGGGCGTAGATTTGTGTCGAGTTTCGCGGGTGGGATGACAGCCATCATGCAATAGTGTTAAAAGTTGGCTCGATTGGTCAATTATATGGGATCCTCAGCTATCTTATACGCAGTCAATTACAACACACATCTCAATGAAAAGTATATTGCATATAATTGCACACAAAATTAATAGAACACAAAATTATCTACACAGTAGTATATTCGTGTGTATATCGCAATCGTAATAGCTGTCAAATTGGCAATATGTCCTTTTGACTTTACACCGCCATAACTTCCTTTAGGTAAACTTTGGAAAATTACAAATTATACCGTATTGTAGAAAACAAGATTTCTAGCACGATGGTGTAATTTATTTTTATGTGTACCAAATAGTTACTGAGTTTTAGTAGTAAAGTGAATTAATTTTAGTCGCCCGGTGTTCAAGTGTAATTTTGGATGTATTTGAGAATTTTGCCAATTTTACACGTTTTTTGTATCATTTGTGGGTATAAATTATAGCTTATCTTGTAGAACACAAAATTATCTACACAGTAGTATATTCCTGTGTAATGGCAAGTGCGCATAATAGCTATCAAATTGGCAATATGTCCTTTTGACTTTACACCGCCGTAACTTCCTTCAGATACACTTTGGAAAATTACATATTATACCGTATTGTAGAAAACAAGACTTCTAGCATGATGGTATAATTTATTTTTGTGTAACAAACAGTTACTGATAAATAGAAGAAAAATGAATTAATTTTAATCGCCCGGTGTTCAAGTGTAATTTTGGATGTATTTGAGAATTTTGTCAATTTTACACGTTTTCTGTATCATTTTTGGGTATAAATTATAACTTATCTTGTAGAACACAAAATTATCTACACAGTAGTATATTCCTGTGTAATTGCAAGTGCGCATAATAGCTGTCAAATTGGCAATATTTCCTATTGAATTTACACCGCCGTAACTTCCTTCGGATACACTTTAGAAAATTAAAAATTATACCGTATTGTAGAAAACAAAATTTTTAGCACGATGGTATAATTTATTTTTATATATAACAAATATTTACTGAGAAATAGTAGAAAAATGAATTAATTTTAGTCACCCGGTGTTCAAGTGTAATTTTGGATGTATTTGAGAATTTTGCCAATTTTACGTTTTTGGTATCATTTGTGGGTATAAATTATACTTTTTCTTGTAGAACACAAAATTCTCTACACAATAGTATAATTTTTATAGCTGTAACTCTGCTGGTTTATGAGGAATAGATAGGGGAATATTGACCAAAATATTCGCGTTTTTAGTGCTAATTTTGCCTTTTTTACTTTGTCATTTGACTTCACACCGCCGTAACATTTTTTTAATACACTTTGGAAAATTAAAAATTATACCGTGCTGTAGAAAACAAAATTCCCAGCATGATGGTAATATTTATTTAGATGTGTCATAGTTAGTTGCTGAGAAATAGAGAAAAAAGTACAGAAAATCGGACGCGTCGAGCTTAAATATAATTTTGAATGTAGACTGAAACTTTGTCATTTTTACATATTTTATATTTAATTTTTGGATAGGAATTATAGCCTACCGATTAGAACAGAATATTCTCTACACAGTGGTATAATCTGTTTGGCTGTATCATTTCTGGTTTATGAGGAGTAGATGCAGGAATATTGACCAAAATTTTCGCATTTTTCAGGGTTCATTTTGTCTTTTCACCGCGATAACTTTTTTGGTTTTATTTTTAAAAATTTTAATTTATTCTATCGTGTAGACAAGAAAATTTCCAACGTAATGGTATAAATGGTTGGCGGGTACACTAAGTGATTACCGAGTAGCAGCTTGCTGAAAATGGACCAAGGAGGGTGGGACAGACAAACAGACACACAGACAGACAGAGGATCTGTTTTATATATTTAGATATACTAGCATTAAAACCCGCCCGTTGTGCGGAACAATTCATAAAAATATTGCAAATTAAAAATAAATAAGGCAAACTCATGAAAACCTTAATCAATTAAAAGGTCTAAATTTCATTATTTTTAATTATATTTTGACAAAATATTTTCACTCAACCTGCCGCATATTTAAACCCGCCCGACGTGAGGAATAATTCAGAACTCGAACACCATCCGTTCTGGTTCTTGAAGTCAAATCCATTAGTTTTGTATATGAATTCATTCTATACGGTGAAATTGAACGTTTTATTGCTGCCCGCGGGACATTTTTATTTCATAAAAATGAGCCATCGCTTCGTTTGCGTTTGAAGCCCCTGATCATTGAGCCAGCGAACCATGAACCAGCGCAATTATGTCACCTCATATTCAAGCATACATACACAGACAGACAGATAATTTCTTCTTTATGTATATATATAGCATTAAAACCCGCCCGTTGTGCGGAGCAATTCATAACATGAAATTCACATTCAATTCATAAAAAATATGGAAAAATAAAAATTAAATAGGGTACACTCATAAAAATATTAATCAATTGAAAATTATAAGTTTAATTATTTTTATATCGACAAAATATTCCCCCTCAGTCCGCCTGAGTCATTTTTAAACCCGCCCGTCGTGCTGAATAATTCAGAACTCGAACACGATCCGTTCTGGATCTTGAAGTCAAATCCATTGGTTTTGTGCATGGATTAATTCTACAGGGTAAATTGAACGTTCTATTGTCTATAGTTGCTGCCCGTGGAGCATTTTTATTTTTTAAAAAATACATTTCTTTAAATGAACCATTTGAAATGAACTAAAAAATGGAAACACTTTTTTTAAACCCGCCCGTCGTGCGGAACAATTCATACAATACAATTCATATTTGAAGTCAAATCCATTGGTTTTGTGTGTATGGATTAATTCTACAGGGGAAATTGAACGTTCTATTGTCTATAGTTGCTGCCCGCGGAACATTTTTATTTTGAAAAAGATTACCTTTTTTTAAATGAACCATTTGAAAAAAATGATCTAAGAACAATTTTTTAAACCCACCCGTCGTGCGGAACAATTCATACAATAAAATTCATATCAAATCCAGAAAATATAATGAATACAAATTGAAAACCAAAAAAAGTAACCTATAAATATCTTAACCAATAGAAAAGTCTAAATGTGAATATTTTTGTTCTTATTTTGACCAATATTATCCCTCAACCCGCCTGATATATAAATCTGCCCGTCGTGTGGTATAATTCAGAACACAAACACGAAACAAACAATGAAAGATGATGAAATCTTTTCATCAGAATGTTTCCAAACTATATTTATTACTTAACATCATTCCCCAATATCATTTGCTCAAGTACTATTTCACTTTTACCGCTATAATATTTATTGTTAAAATTTTTATATTTTCCGCTATCATTAAAACCCAATATAACCTGAGTCAAACCTACCCAACCCAACCCAACCATTCAATATTGACCGCTCTCAGCCTAGTCTGAGGTGATTTAACTTATTAGTTTGTGATCACAAAATATACTGATGCGATCATAATTTGTAATCAGAAGACTGAGATTATCTACCCCAGGGTTCCCAGACACGCGGCCCACCAATACATTTCTCTCAACCCGCCAATATAGTATCGGGACCAAACTGTAAGGCAGCTAAATTCACATTTGTTGCATAATGCGATATAATTATACACCATTATCATATTATCTCATAATTCCCGGTTAATGATTCCACTAATGCATCATATTCATACAGTTGTTATTTTTTGGATTACACCGATATTACAGCCCTTGATATTACAGCCGATATTTTATTATGCAATCTATATTCTGCTACGTATTATTCCTAATACATATATCATCAGATCGCAAAATATATTTAAAGGTTCACATCATTCTCCAAAATCATTTGCTTAAGAGCTATTCTACTTTTATCGCTAGAATATTTACTGCTAGCAAAATATCATATACCTCGCTATCATTTAAACCCACTCTTTATAGATACATTTAATTCGCCCGTCGTGCGGAACAGTTCATAAAATATAATTAATATTCAATTCATAAAAACTTATAGTGCAAATTGAAAAAGAAAAACAAACCCATAGGAAAGTTTTAGCTAATATAAAAGTCTAAATGTGAAATTTATGTTTCAATTTAGAAAACATGTTTTTCCACAACCCGCCTCATATTTAAAGCTGCCCGTCGTGCGGAATAACTCAGAACTCAAACACGAAACAAACAAAAAGAAAATTGATGAAAAACGACCAATAGAAAAGTCAAATTTGTAATATTCTTGTTTTAATTATTGACGATGATTTTCCCTCAACACTGCTCAAATTCACACCCGTCCTTCGTGTGTAGTAATTCAGAAGTGTAACACTATCAAAACAATGAAACATCTCTATAATTCCAGATTAATGCTTCCTCTAAAACAGCATATGCATATACTTGGCATTGCATGATATTACAACCCGTATCCTTATGCAACTTAAGCGTATGCAACTTGAAATTAAACCAATTAAATTACACAGTAAAGTTCAGTAACTTACTTTGTTCCAAGTAGCATTTTACCCGCACGACGGGCGGAACATTTGATGTGTAAATATTGAGGACAATAAAGACTTTTTATTCAGTATAGAGTAGCATTAATTAAACTGTACGCAATAAAACCACACCATCCATGCTTGGAGATAATATCATGCATTCTTAATTGTGATTGGGCTTCAGTGAAATTTAATCGGTGTATATTCCTGTGTAATCGCAAGTGCGCATAATAGCTGTCAAATTGGGAATATGTCCTTTTGACTTTACACCGCCGTAACTTCCTTCAGATACCCTTTGGAAAATTACAAATTATACCGTATTGTAGAAAACAAGATTTCTAGCACGATGGTATAATTTATTTTCAAGTATAACAAATAGTTACTGAGAAATAGTAGAAAAATGAATTAATTTTAGTCGCCCGGTGTTCAAGTGTAATTTTGGATGTATTTGAGAATTTTGCCAATTTTACACGTTTTTTGTACCATTTGTGGGTATAAATTATAGCTTATATTGTAGCACACAAAATTCTCTACACATTAGTATATTCCTGTGTAATCGTAAGTGCGTAAATTGTGATTGGACTTCAGTGAAATTAAATCAGTGTATATTCATGTGTAATCGCAAGTGCGCATAATAGCTGTCAAATTGGCAACATGACATTTTGATTTTACACCGCCGTAACTTCCTTTAGATACACTTTGGAAAATTAAAAATTGTACCGTATTGTAGAAAATAAAATTTCTAGCACGATGGTATAATTTATTGTAATGTGTGACAAATATTTCTTGAGAAATAGTGTAATTTTGGATGTATTTGAGAATTTTGCTAATTTTACACGTTTTTTGTATAATTTGTGGGTATAAATTATAACTTTTCTTGTAGAACACAAAATTATCTACACAATAGTATAAGTTTTATAGCTGTACCACTGCTGGCTTATCAGGACTGGATAGCGGAATAATGACCAAAATATTAACGTTTTTGTGTGCTAATTTTGCCTTTTTGACTTTGTCATTTACACTTCACACCGCCGTAACTTTTTTTTAATACACTTTGAAAAATAAAAAAATACACCGTGTTGTAGCAAAGAAAATTCCCAGCATGATAGTATTATTTATTTAGATGTGTGATAATTACTTTTTGAGAAATAGAGAAAAAAGTATAGAAAATCGGACGCGTGGAGTTTAAAAAATATTTTGAATGTAGATTGAATTTTTTTCCATTTTACATGTTTTATATTCAGTTTTTGGGTATAAATTATAGTTCGTTGAGTAGAACAGAAAATTTCCTACACAGTGATATACTTTGTATAGTTGTACCATTGCTGGTTTAGGAGGAGTAGTCTTCAGAAAATTGACCAAAATTTTCGCATTTTTCAGGCTTCATTTTGTCTTTTCACCGCTATAACTTTTTTTGCTTTCATTTTTGAAATTTAAAATTTACTCTAAAGTGTAGACAAGAAAATTTCCAACGTGATGGTATATATTGTTAGCGTATACGCCAAGTGGTGGCCGAGAATTAGCTGATAGAAAATGGACCAAGGAGGGTGGGACACACAGACACACAGACAGAGGATCTCTTATATATATAGACTAGCGACAAGTTCCGCACTTCGTGCGGTTATGGTCGCTAGTAGATCCGCACTACGTGCGTCTCGTAGCTTCGTTTGTAGTATTGTAAGTGATGCGGTCGCCTTGAGTTTTGTCTGGGATATGCCGGGCAATGCTCAAATCAAAAAGCAAATTACAATTACAATATTGGTAAGCTACACATATACACTTGAAAAACGCTTCTGGAACACGCAAATGCACGACGATGTACTTAATTAAACACTCCGTTTTACTACGCACTCTGCACGCCACTGTGCATTTGCAAACGCTCGCTGCAATGCACGTGAGTCATGGTATATCGACACACAGACACACACACCAATATATACATCAGTGTGCCGTTCTGTACACTGTGTATGTATGTGTGTGTGTGTGTACGTGTACCTGTATGTGTATGTGTGTGTGTGTGTGCATCTATGTCAGTGTGTATGTGTGTGTGTGTGCATGTATGTCAGTGTGTATGTGAGTGTGTGTGTGCCTGAGGTGTCAATCTCGCATGGGCGTTTCTAGCAATCGCTCAACTGAATGGCGCAGTGTGTAGAATAATGGTGAAAAACAAACACCAGTAGAAAAATAAATGTTAATTACAATTACAATATTGGTAAGCTACACATATCCACTCGAAAAACGCCTGTGGAACACGCACATGCACGACAATGTACTTATTTAAACACTCTGTTTTACTACGCACTCTGCACGCCACTGGGCATTTGCAAACACTCGCTGCAATGCACGTGAGTCATGGCATATCGGCACACAGACACACACACCAATATACACCAATGTGCCGTTCTGCACACACACTCACTCACTCACTCACTCACACATGTACGTTGAGCTTTATTATTATAGATATACATACTTTTATATATATATATATATATATATATATATATATATATATATATACATACTTGCATACATGTATACATGCATACACACATAATCTATCTTTATTCATTTTGCTTGCAATTATTTACCGTTGTTGAACACGTGTGGGTGTACGTGAGTTTGTATGTGTGTGTGTGTGTGTGTGTGTGTGTGTGTGTGTATGTGTGTGTGATTGTGTATATGTGTATGTGTGTGTGTGTGTGTGTACTCACCTATTTGTACTCACCTATTTGTTTACCACAGGAGATGAGCTGTGCTCGTGCTGTCCTGTCTCCAACCCACCCTCTAGTAACCTATCTTCCTTGAAATTCCCAGTATTTCACGCTATCCAGTCTTTCTTTAAATGCTCCTACGCTATTAGCTCCTACAATATTCTCCCCTAACTGATTCCAGACATCAACACACCTATATGGGAAGCTATACTTCTTAATATCTCTCAAGCATCTAGTCCTTTTCAGTTTTTTTTCATGACCCCTCTTGCCTGAATTATCCCAAACTATACAATCATCCCTATCTAACTTTTGCATACCTATTCTATGTCTAAAATATTAGTCAAGTCGCCCCTTAGCCTACGTTGTTCTAAAGATGGTAAACAAAGCACTTTTAGTCGTTCCTCATACGACAAACTACACATGCTATCAACCATTTTAGTCGCTGTCCTCTGAATTCTTTCCAATTTACGCTTGTTCTTTATCTTATGAGGGGACCACACCACCGACGCATACTCTAGCTGGGGCCTAATGATATTACACATTAACTTTTTCAGCATGTCCTCATCTAGGTATTTGAAAGCCCTTCTAATATTCCTTACCGTTCTATATGCTAGTGCTGTTATTTTCCCAATATGCTTATCCGGGGCCAAATTTTTGTTTACAATTATTCCTAAATCTTTTTCATCCTTAACTTTCCGTAAATTATGTTTCCCTAACTTATAGTTGTTGGAAGGCCTTTCTGCACTTTCACCTATATCCATAACATGACACTTACTCGCATTAAACTGCATCCCCCATGTCCCGCTCCATTCCTCTATCCTATCCAAATCCTGCTGTAACTCCTTACAACTTTTTTCACCTGTGATGACCTTCATGAGCTTGGCATCATCGGCAAACAAGCTAATGTAGCTGCTTGTCCCCCTAGACATATCATCTATGTATACTAAGAACATTATTGGTCCCAACACCGATTCCTGGGGCACCCAACTCGTTACTGAACCACACTCAGACACTTCCCCTCTGACCACCGTCCGCATCCTCCTATCAGACAAATAATCCCCAACCCATTCCAACAATCTACCCTGTATACCTCCTGAATTTTCCAGCTTCCATAGCAATCGTTAATGTGGCACCGTATCAAAAGCCTTTTTTAAATCTAAATACACGCAATCCACCCACCCTTTTCTCTCCTGTACCACATCTATCACCCTCGTATAAAAACTAAGCAGGTTAGTGACACACGACTTTCCTTGTCTAAAACCATACTGACTATCACTAAGCATGTTGTTTTCTTCGAGGAACTCAACCCACCTATCCTTAATAACACCTTCCCCGAGCTTGCACAGGACACTCGTTAAAGATACGGGCCTGTAGTTTAGTGGCTCCTCGCTGTCTCCTGCCTTATAAATCGGTATAACATTCGCTGTTTTCCACTGTGCTGGTACTTTTCCCTCTCTGAAACTACACTGGATTATATCGTGCACCGGTACGACCAATTCTTCTCTACAATCCTTCAAAATACTACCTGCTATACCATCCGGACCAATGGCTTTCCTACTCTCCAATCTATTTAGCCTATGCAAAACCTCTTCTAATTCAATCTCTACATGTGATAAACCTTCAGTTTTTTCCGTTGCATCGAATTCTTCAGAATCAAAATCATGTTCATCCGCAAATACACTAAGAAATTTTTTGTTCATAATTTCGCAAATACGTTTTGGATCCTGAATAGTTTTCCCATTTTCTTTCATTCTATCAATCCCCACTTTACACCTGACCTTTTCATTTACAAATTTATAAAACAATTTAGGCTCGTTTTTACACTTATTGACAATATTTTTTTCATAGTCCCTCTCCTCTTGCCTCCTGATCATCACGTAAGCATTCCTTGCCCGGCGAAACTCCATTTCTTTTTTTTCTGTTCTTCGCTTCCTTAGCCTATTCCAAGCCTTCTCCTTGGTCAATCTAGCCTGCTCGCACTTTCTGTTGAACCATTTTTTCTTCCCTCTACTAACTTCTTTGTATTTTGGCCCATACCGAGTGACCGCTCTTTCATAAATTTCTAGGAACATGTCGTATTTCTCTTGTACACATTTTGCTCCCAGAAGCACATCCCAGTCCACTTCTGTAAAAAACTTCCTAAGTTGCACAATATCGGCTTTCCCATAGTTGAACTTCTTATTAACGTTCATCCCATTCACAACACACCTTTGCCCCTCACCATTCAACTTGAATTCTATTAAACTGTGGTCACTTTTCCCAAGTGGGCATCCACACTGAATATCTTTTATCGCATATATACCCTTAGAAAAAACCAAATCAAGCCTTGACGGTTCATTTGTCCCCCCTAAACCTCGTGTTTCCACTAACCCACTGAGTGAGTAAGTGTTCCATAGCCAATTCCAACAAAATGAATCCCCACGATACACTGCCCCCCTTGCCTGCCAGTGTTCCCAGTCCACTTCCTTGCAATTAAAATCTCCCATTAGTATCAGCTCACCATTCCATTTTAACATTGTGTCCAGATAATATCTTGTTTCCTCTAACATTTCTTTGTACTCTTCTTGTCTCCATGAACCTGTACGTGGCGGTACATATGCAACTGCTACATTTGTTTGTCTTCCTCCCACATCTAATCCGATGCAAAGAACCTCTGCCTTACCCTCACTGCTCCACACGAATTTCAAGTTTATATCCTTCCTTAACAAAATCATTAACCCTCCGCCGTGCTTGCCCTCCCTGTCTCTCCTAAAATGCCTATATCCCCCTGTTCATGGCGCATTATTTCAATGTCTGAATTCAGTTTCGTTTCTACCAAGCCCATTACATCTGGATTTTGACTTCTCAAATAATCCCCTAATTCTAACTCGCATGATAAAAGACCATCTAAATTTGTGTAGCTAACTCTCAAATCTGCAAACTTATCGCTACTTTTGATCTCCCTTTTCAGATCCTTTATTCCGGACTCGACTGGGGTTTCGCTTTGTACCATTTTTTTATCCTCCCATCCAGCACTCTCCAGTAAAAAATCAACTTGTCCTCTTCTGATCTTTGGTCATTTTTCTCCTTCGATTCACGATACAATTCACTTCTCTTTATATGTTCGTCCTGGCCAAGATCTTCTTTGACCCATACGTCTTTGAATTTATCTGTCTGTGATAATTTCCAGGTCTTCTCCAATACCCTACTCGCCGATGACTTACTCTTGAACATGATCCTCAAAGGTCTCATCCCAGCTTTCTTGTATGGACCCAATCTACAAACGTCCTCAATTTCATCCACCACGTCTTCATCCAAGCTCCTCACAATTTCCCCTGCACACTTCTTCTCTTCATTTTTTCTCAATGCTTTGCTACCATGTTCCTCCTCCTTCACTCCAAACACAACCACACACTGTTTCTTCTCGACAATCTCTCTAACCAAGCCTTCCTTTTCCTTCAGCACCTCCACTATTCCTTTCTTCAAATTAGCTTCGTGCTCTTCCTTCTGCTGTTTCACAATTTCTGCAAATGTGTGTGTGTGTGTGTGTGTGTGTGTGTGTGTAGGTGCAATGTCGCCTGCGGCGCGGCGAGATATGTGGCAATCGCGACGCGTGTTTTTTCTCACGCCGCAGGTGCTGGTCAATGACCTGGCCAGCGGGGTCATTGACCCCCACCAGATTCGCTGTGTTGTCGTGGACGAGGCGCACAGAGTGAGATTTTTGTTATTTTCTTGTTTAATTCTGTCGTGGACTCCGTGGTGTAGTGGTTAGAACACCCGCCTCACAAGCGGGAGGTACGTGGTTCGAAACCCGGCGGAGCAGAATTTCTTGGGCGAATTCTATAATCCAACAGTCCCTGTCCATCGAGCAGTAAATGGGTACCAGATGTCAGTCATGTGTTGTGTCATGCATTCTGAGTAGGTGGCCTTTCTAATACGTCTTCCGTCCTTGTGGCGTCATAGCGTGGAAAGGGTCGGTTCTGCGTTGGCAGCGAGCTGCACGGGACACACCTGTGTGTTCATAAGCTTCGGCTTCTTCCCGTGTAGCAGCTGTCACTTAGGCATTTAACCTTTTAACCTTTCCGCCAAGTGTCAGTATGTTGATATATGTGTATATGACAACGCGTGTTTCGTATGCTAATATTTTCATCTCTGCTTTCCTATTCTATTTACATATGTCATTTGTGTTTGCCTGACTATTCATTTGCTTTCATTACTTTTCGCCGAAAGTTTTGTTCGTTATTCAGAATTTCGCTACATGTGTTCGTGTGTGTATGTGTGTATGTGAGAGAGTGTATTCATCTTTAATATCAGTATTTTTATTATCATTCTGACGAATAATATCATATAATATTAATATGAATGATAATAATTATTTATTATTGATATGATGATAATTGTTATTATTGTTGTAATTATCAGGCGCAGGGCAACTACGCTTACTGTCTGGTGATTGGTGATATGAGACGGCGACAGTGTCGTCATTTTCGCGTGCTAGCGCTGACTGCGTCGCCAGGCAGTGTTGTCGAGAATATTCAGAAGGTGTGTGATCGACACACCTATCCCCTGTGTCAATCGGCTCTTTTTCCAGCCTCAGGGGTCTATAACTCATCAAGATATGGGCTGTTTTTATGATATAGGAACGGCACACGGGGAAGAAGCTATGCTATTTAATTTAGTTGTGCAGAGTGAATTAATCTACAAAATGAAGGAATCAACGTCAAGATCCATACAAAATTTATGTCATTGTGAATTAAATAACGTCTTTAAAAATATAATAATGAATTTATCAATCTCTAATTTGGTTTGTTTTTTTCAATTATACTGCAATGTACTTCTTGGGTATTTTGTTGAAGTGGGCTAGTGTAATTTATCATTGCTTATCATGTGAACGGTGGTGTGTTGTGAGCAATGTGCTGTCAAAGGCCGGTCATCTTCATTAATATGTTGAGGTGGGCGGCTCAAATCCAGCTCGAGTTTTTTTTCGCCAAACAGCAATTTTCCAGTGCCGTTTCCGAGAACGGCTGCCGTGACTAGTTTTGCAAAAACTGAATAACAAGATAGTTTAGATGTAGAGGAGACAATTGAAGGGAAAATCAATGGGGCATTCGTTGGAGGAACGACATCAAGGGGAACAAATATGTATATCTGTTTGGGTGTGTCAGGTAATTGTCAATTTGATGATTGCGCGCGTGGAAAATCGCACCGAACAGTCGCTGGACATTGCGCCTTACTGTCAGCGCCGCAGTCTGGAGAGAGTGGTTGTGCCCGCGGACGATACTCTCACGCTCTACCGTCACCGACTGCTCGATGTATGTGGCCTAGTATTCCAATTATATTTGCTCAAGTTTTTTAATTATAATTTATTTTTTGGATTTTCATTCAGTATAAACACACAGTTGTTTAACAATTTCTGGTTTTACGTATTGTTCGTATGACAGATTTGAGGAGAGATGGTAGGGCATTGATTCCCAATCTGTGGATAAATTACCCCCTGGGTATATTTAGGAATTTTTCGGAGGTAATGGAAGAGACGCACCTCTAGTGTTCGAGTTTAGCCATATATATCAGCGTTGACAATATTTTGTGAAAGGGGTAGATAGATACAATAGATAGATTTAGATAAATAGATAGATAAATAGATAGATAAATAGATAGATAAATCTATTAATGCTTGATGCGGCATGCTAAATTAGGTAGCAAGCTGAAAATGGTTGGGAGCCACTGGTGTAGGGGAACAAAACAGGAGGACGGAATAACAGTGTGCTGTCTCCTATGGTCCAATAATCTCATATATATTATATTATGAATGTAATGTATTTCTATTCTATACAACATGAAATATCCACCTTTTTGGTTATATATTTTTCCGTTTTATTATGTTACCCTGTCGTGTGTCATTCTCTATATACACATACATTATATAATTGATAAATTTATCATCCAACTGTGTTTTTTCAATTACATGCGTTCATTTTGCACACAGGTAATAAGTTGTTTCATGAGGCGCATTCGTCAGCGAAAACTGGTCTACGGCCGGTCCGACCTCGACGTCACCAAATTCGCCCTGCTGAAAGCACGTGATAATTTCCGGTAAGATCTTGCAAGATCACTTCGATTAATATTTCTACTCCGTTAAAGGTTAAATGTTAAAGGCCCAAGTGGCAGTTGCTACACGGGAAGAAGCCGAAGCTTATGAACACACAGGCGTGCCCCGTGCAGCTCGCTGCCACCGCAGAACCGACCCTCTCCACGCTATGGCGCCACAAGAACTTATAACGTATTAGAGAGGGCCACCTCCCCAGAATGCATGACACAACACATGACTTATATCGGGTACCATCATTTACTACTGGACAGGAAGGAATTGACAGGACAGGGACTAGACAGGACAGGACATTGACTTGGACAGGGATTATATAATTCGTCTAAGAAATTGTGCTCCGCCGGGTTTCGAACCACGGACCTCCCGCTTATGAGGCGGGTGTTCTAACCACTACACCACGGAGTCCACAAATAGACATAATAAATAAATATAATGTGTGTGTGTGTGGGCAGGCAGTGTAGTGCCGGTAGTGGTGTTGGTGTGGATAATACAGCCATTGAGACTGACTTTGCCGTGTCGATCAGTCTTTATCACGCGCTTGAACTGCTCAGTGTTCACGGTCTGCGCAGCTGTTTCCAATTCATTCACGGTGACTGCCACCTACACACACACACACATACAAACACATACATGCAAACACACACACACACTCACAATCTCGGTGCAAAGAAGGTATGATCAGGTATAATTTTCTTCTCAGACTGGAACAAATTACCCAGCACTATCGTAGAGGCTAGGAATATAGTTGAGTTCAAGCACAGATTGGATGTACAGTTGGAAACAGAGACAGGACAATCAGAGCGTAGATCAAGAACGTAGGCCAGGCAAAATGATCTGACACATTTTTAGGTGAAATAAAAGGCAAACAAAGTCAGTAAACATTAAATTGTGTATATTTTCGAGAAGTATATATATTGCCATTTTGTTTTGTTTCTGTATAATGTCACTGTTTTTTTTTCCTCTGTTGATACCATGAATTGGACTGGTGAGCACATACACACATACAGTTCAGAGCATCGGCGTAGATTTGTGTCGAGGCTCGGGGGATGACAGCCATCATGCATTAGTGTTCAAAGTTGACTCAGTTGGCCAATTGCATGAGATACTCAACTATTTTCAGCCTATTTAACTACAACACACATATCTCAATTAAAAGTATAATGCGTGATATAATTCTTCACATATTTATAATTTCTTACATTTTTTGCCTATTGTCATTTGCCTTCTATGCTGATTTCGATGATAATATACCCAATGAACTGAACTCAGCAGAATTCTCGGGGGGTATACTTGCATATTCATACCCCCCAGCCGATTTGTCGGGAGGTATATATACCCTCATACCTCCCAGGATTTACGCCCATGATTCAGAGACAAGTCTCTTTGCCTCTCCAATTCGAATTTTTACAGTGGTTTTTGTTACCTGTTTGCGTATTCCGCGGAATCTGATCGAAGCGAACCGTGTTCATCTGCTCAACTCGGAACGGTAGTTTTCAACCTGGAGGGCATTGCAAGATTTTCGTAGGTCATAGTGGGTTGGTGATTATGCTATGCTGTTCTATAATAATGCTAGAAGTTTTTAACAGGATGGGATTTGGGGTAAAATCGAGGGAGGCCATGATAATCTTGAGAATTTAAGGGGAAATATAGTTTGTGGACCACATGCTGTTTTCTACTATTTTCAGCAGCAGTAGGGTCGTTCCAAAACGAATGCTTCCTGTTTTTTAACTCCGCCCCAAATAGTTAGAGGACGTTGAAATTTACACCATATTATGATTTACCTGTTACCAGCATATGCTAAAACAATTTCATTTCTCTATTGCAAATATTCACGACGTGACGTCTTGACAAAAATAGTTTGTCATGATGGCTCGTCAGAAGCAGAGATGCATCATTGAATTTCTTCACAAGGAAGCGAATACACCCATTGACATTCAGCGATGTCTGAAGAAACTCTATGAAACAGACACGGTGGATGCGAGCTCAGTGAGGAGGTGGCTCCGTCGTTTTGATAGCGGTGAAAGTGATGCCGAGAAAGACGGTGCACATCACGTTTCCCACTTATGCCTGTGTCTTGAATTTCCTCTATGCTGGAGAGTTCTGCTACTACCTTTGCTGTTTTCTACTACTACAGGCTGTTTTCTACTACTACAGGCTGTTTTCTACTACTGTTTTCTAGTACTTCGGAAAAAATGTGATAACCACGGTGTGCTGTAGTTAACCAAGCAATATGTTTGTAGTGAGGTGTTACTTCAATGCGATGGACACCACGGGTTACCAAGTTTGTGTCCTATACCCATACAAGTGATGGTCAAATTTGTACCGATAAGGCACCACAAACAAAGCTTAGCGCTGCAACGAGAGCGAAACTATCGTTCTGGTGAGAGCCACTATTTTTTCACAAGCTGTTACGGAGCACTCAGTAATGATTTACACATAGCTAAAAGGTAGAACGTCACCCTACTAATCACAATTCTATCACAATCACGATTCAGTGTGCGGCAACTGACGTTTTGACAACATGACGAATACGACGCTTGACGGGGCCGATTGAATTATCTGACGGACCGTAATTTACCTAATGCTGGTCTATACGACCGCTTATCAACCCATATGTTGTGCCAAATTATGCTAAAATCGTTAAGTTATCGGCGGTATGCTGTAAAATGGGGAAACGCAACAATTGTGCTATACAGAAACTTCGAAGAGTCATGCCGTAGACCAGAGGTCCGCAACCTTTTTTCTCTGATTCTCCACTTCTTGATAAGCCTTCTTCATTTTCCACAACAGCGCTGAAAACTCCAATAAAATCACTTGCTCCACAAAATTAAATGTCAGTAAGTCACTAGAAACTAAAATCAACAAATTTGGATTGATGAAAACACGCATTTGTACTTGTGACCGACCTCTAATTCCTCACTTGACAATCCCTGCGTTCCCCATCAGTGGGGGAAGAGGTTACACAGGTTACGGACCACTGGCGTAAACAGTTGGATTGTTGCGTAACAACAACAACAACGTGTATTTGCTATAGCGCCGGTAAAACACAAGCGCGAAAAACGGAAAACATCAATTGAGGTAAAACGATCAAACATCAATCATCTATTGTGATAACCCGACAATTATTAATAATAAGGGAGAAATCAGCAGATAAAAGAGCGTGAAGTCACAAAAGAAATTAAAATGAGTAAATAGCTTAGGTGCTAATACAACAACAACATATCTATATATATATAAGAGATCCTCTGTGTGTCTGTGTGTCCCACCCTCCTTGGTCCATTTTCTATCAGCTAATACTCGGCCACCACTTGGCGTACCCGCTAACAATTTATACCATTACGTTGGAAATATTCTTGTCTACACTTAACACTAAATTTTAAAATTTTAAAAATGAAACCAAAAAAAGTTAGCGGTGAAAAGACAAAATGAACCCTGAAAAATGCGAAAATTTTGGTCAATTTTCTGAAGACTACTCCTCCTAAACCAGCAATGGTACAACTATACAAATTATACCACTGTGTAGAGTATTTTCTGTTCTACTCAACGAATTATAATTTATACCCAAAAATTAAATATAAAACATGTAAAATGGAAAAAAATTCAATCTACATTCAAAATTATATTTAAACTCCACGCGTCCGATTTTCTATACTTTTTTCTCTATTTCTCAAAAAATAATTATCACACATCTAAATAAATAATACCATCATGCTGGGAATTTCGTTATCTACAACACGATATAATTTTTAATTTTCCAAAGTGTATTAAAAAGAAGTTACGGCGGTGTGAAGTCAAAATGACAAAGTCAAAAAGGCAAAATTAGCACTGAAAACCGTGAATATGTTGGTCAATATTCCGCTATCTATTCCTCATAAGCCATCAAAGTTAGAGCTATAAAAACTATACTAATGTGTAGATAATTTTGTGTTCTACAAAAAAAGTTATAATTTATACCCACAAATGATACAAAAAACGTGTGAAATTGGCAAAATTCTCAAATACATCCGAAATTACACTTGAACATCGGGCGACTAAAATTAATTCATTTTTCTACTATTTTTCTGTAACTATTTGTTACACATAAAAATAAATTATACCATCTTACTGTGAATTTTGTGTTCTACAATGCGGTATAATTTTTTATTTTCCAAAGTGTATTTGAAGGAAGTTACAGTGGTGTAACGTCAAAAGGACATATTGCCAATTTGACAGCTATTTTGCGCACTTGCGACTACCCAGGAGTATACACTGATTAAATTTCACTGAAGCCCAATCAAAATTAAGAATGCATCATATTAGCTCCAAGCATGGATGGTGTGGTTTTATTGGGTACAGTTTAATTAATGATACATTATACTGAATAGAAAGGCTTTATTGTCCTCAATATTTACACATGAATGGTTCCGCACGACGGGTGGGTAAAATGCTACTGGGAAAAAAGATAACTACTCAAGTTGCATAAGGATATGGGTTGTAATATCATGCAGTGCCAACTATATGCATATGCTGTTTTAGCGGAAGCATTAATCTGGAATTATAGAGATGACAGAAAGTTTCATTGTTTTGATAGTGTTACACTTCTGAATTACTACACACGAAGGACGGGTGTGAATTTGAGCAGTGTTGAGGGAAAACACTTCGTCAATAATTAAAACAAGAATTTACAAATTTACATTTTTCTGTTGGATAAGCTTTTTGCTTTTTGATTCATTCTATTTTATTAATCGTTCCGCACGACGGGCGGGTCTAAATATGAGGCTGTTCGAGGGAAAATATTTTGCCACATCTAAAATAAACACATTCATATTTAGACTTTTCTATTGGTTAATACTTTTTATGGGCTTACTTTTTTCTTTTTAAATTTGTATTCGTTTTGTTTTATGAATTAAATATTTATTTTACGTTATTAGTTGTTCTGCAAAACGGGAGGGCTTCCATGCTAGATGATGCTAATTTATAAATATATTTGGTAAACATTATGATAAAATAAGCTAAGTAAATTTTCATTATTTCGTATCTGAATATTGAATTATTCCACACGACGGGCGGGTATAAATATGAGGCGGGTTGAGGATAATATTTTATGAAAATAATATAAAAATATAGAAATTTGGATTTTTTATGGGTTTACTCTTTTAGTTTTTAATTCGTATTCCTTTTCTCTTATGAACTGAATACAAATTTAATAGCATGAACTGTTCCGCACGACCGGCGGGGTTACATGCTAGAACTTTTATTGTTTGTTACGTCTATGTGTTCTGAATTATTCTGCACGACGGGCAGGTTCAAATATGAAGCGGATTGAGGGATAATATTTTGTCAAAGTAAAAACATAAATATTCACATTTAGAGTTTTTATTGGTGAACGTATTTACAGGTTGAACTTTATGCTTTATAATTTGTATTCAGTTTATTTTATGGATTGAATATTAATTTTACTTTATTAGTTGTTCCACACGACGGGCGGGTTCAAATATATATATATATATATATATATATATATATATATATATATATATATATATATATATATATATATATATATATTTCGCATAAAGAAGTTGCACTCACGCACCCGGTTATGTTATATGATGAAAAAAGTATACTTCATCGGGCACAATTATTTATGTATTAGTACGACGTTTCGCCTCAACAAGGCTTTATCAAGTACTGTTTTATAAAATACATCAAAAAGACGAGCCAAGAACACAACATATTTAGTAGATATAAGTGAATATAAACATTAAGACACGCGTATATGATTTTGACACACTTTTAAGTAAATAATATATAACTAACAATCCACAATTACATGCAATAAATATTACCATTAAATCAGAATTTGCAATTAAGTTCAATTCCTTTGCAGCCGTTCATGATGCAGCTGGAGTCATTTTCTTGAATGTATGCTGCCTCTGCATATCTTCTAGTAGCATCGTCTAATATTCCGCTGTGTATAACTGTCCACTTTATCGATACTTCCATTTTGTTATGCTCTTCCATGAAATGCTTTATAATTGGACCTCCCAGCTTATAGTTGGAGTGTTCCAGGATCCTTATACGTACTGGTCGCGAGGTCTCACCAATGTAGATTTTTCCACATACCGTGCACACTATCTTATAAATTACTACCAATTACTACACTTATAAATTACTCACTACCACTATCTTATAAATTACATTTTTCCTCCAACATAGTTTTCTGTCGGGACTCATGGATGTGGCACAGGTATCACATTGTGGTGCGCATCTGAAACGCTCTCTTGGTGGAGCGAAAATCCGCTTCAGCAGTCGACCCGGGTCGAACAACACCCGTATTTTCCCCTGGAGACCTGTTCTCTTGATGAGGGAATAACATTGTCGGCGACTGCTCTCACCCAGATACGGTAGTTTGATAAAATATTTGGCTTCCTTGCTTTCAGCTTGCTTGTCTACTCTGATATCTCTAATTGCCTTGTTCTTGCTCCTTTTGATCACATAGTCGGGGTAGCCATTTTGTCTAAATCGGTTCTCAATGGTCTTAATGGAAGTCTGAAGTGTCGCCGGTGTAGTGGCTCTTCTCGAAGCCCTCACAAATTCCCCATATGCTATTGCACACTTGGCACTTTTTGGACCATTAGACATCCAAGATGTGATTGAGCCGCTGTGGTGAGGCTTCATGTATACCTCAGATACAAATTGTTCACCGTTGTAGCTGATGTTGCAGTCCAAAAAAGCCAGTCTGCCATTCTTCGGCAGCTCAATAGTAAACTCAATAAAATTTGAGATGGAATTGGCGGTAGCTAGCAACACTGCGGTGTCAATGTCGTCATACCAAGCTACAAATATATCATCGATGTATCTCTTGTATTTGAGTGGCCGATGAAATGCCGTTTGAATTTGCTGGTCCAAATAGTCGGCGAATATGATGGCCAGTTGAGGAGCCAGTGGATTGCCCATTGATAATCCTTCGATCTGTTTATAGAGTTTAGCTCCCTGAATGACGACATCATTTGATATGGCCATATTGACCAAATAAAAAAATATCCTCAACCGCCATATCATGAAACATATCGTCTTTGGACTTGTTGTTAATTAAAAAGTCACGTAACACTTCATCTAGGCCCTTATTGTTGTCATCTGAGCAGCGTGGAATAGTGCCATATAAGTTTTTTATGTCAAGAGAGGCAAACCCCTTTACTCCGCATTGTGGTAGTGTTTTAAGCCACTGCAAAAACTCATCTGAACTTCTAAGATGTGCGGGTACATTATTGAGAAGTCCATCTGATTTCTTCGAAAGGCATTTTGCTAGTTTTGTGGCTGGCCCGTCGACTGCAGCAACTATGGGTCGCCCTTTCAGTTCTCCGACCTTGTGGTCTTTGGGTAAGGTGTAAGCCGAACTAGGCATTGGGAAGCTACATTTGAGCTTAGAGAGGCAGCTCTGAACAGTTTTGTTCTTTCTATATTTTTGTATAACGTAGTCGAGGTTTTTGTTGAATTGGGCTTGCCTGGTGGATGGAAGCACAGATTTAATTTCCTGAAAATTTCCTCCCTCGACTGTTGATTCAGTCAGCATCCTCTCATAGTGCTCAGTGCTGAGTGCCATTAGACGTCCGGTCTTGTCTGTAGGAGTGATGACGGTATTGCTTTGCATCTTAATCTCTTTGATCTTATGCAACTCATCTGGCATTTTATTCAGTATAAGTTTATGACTGTTTTTCAAAATCTTCATCGCCCCACCAGCAAATTCCTGTATTGCTTCATTTGGGATGTCATCTTTTTCCATTTTTGCGATGCTTTTTTTTTTAATTGTGGCTCCACACTCTTTCGTAATTCGTCGACAATCTCTCCTGCAATATTGTTGAGGCACGTATGATGGACCATTGTTTAGCAAATTTCTGTGAGGAAGACCATCGTTAGACTTGTCTACAAACATTATCCTGTCGCTTTGTTCCGTCGCATCTCAACGTCTCTCGTCGTCGTCATACTCAAAATACAGACAAAAACGAGCCAAGAATGCATACATCACAGAAGATTTCGATAAACTTTCACCAAGCCAAAAAATTGGAACAAGTCAGAAGCAACATCAGATTTTTGCGACTTTGCCGAAAAAACAAGATTATTCCCAAAGGTATCAGAGTTAAGAACATTCTACAAAATACTCTTCCTTCGGAAAAAGCCGAAAGATTAGTGGCTAAACAAGCTAAGGAATGGCTACAGCTCACACTGGATTGTGAATATGAACGCCTGCAAAGCCTTAATTGTGCAGTATTTCCACTTGAACAAAATGAACATAACAGGATGGTGGAATTTTTATGAATTGAATATTAATTATATTTTATGAACTGTTCCGCACGACGGGCGAATTAAATGTATCTATAAAGAGTGGGTTTAAATGATAGCGAGGTATATGATATTTTGCTAGCAGTAAATATTCTAGCGATAAAAGTAGAATAGCTCTTAAGCAAATGATTTTGGAGAATGATGTGAACCTTTAAATATATTTTGCGATCTGATGATATATGTATTAGGAATAATACGTAGCAGAATATAGATTGCATAATATAATATCGGCTGTAATATCAAGGGCTGTAATATCGGTGTAATCCAAAAAATAACAACTGTATGAATATGATGCATTATTGGAAGTATAATCGGGAATTACGAGATAATATGATAATGGTGTATAATTATATCGCATTATGCAACCAATGTGAATGTGAATGTGAATTTAGCTGCCTTACAGTTTGGTTCCGATACTATATTGGCGGGTTGATAGAAAAGTATTGGTGGGCCGCGTGTTTGGGACCCCTGGGGTAGATAATCTCAGTCTTCTGATTACAAATTATGATCGCATCAGTATATTTTGTGATCACAAACTAATAAGTTAAATCACCTCAGACTAGGCTTAGAGCGGTCAAGATTGGATGGTTGGGCTGGGTTGGCTAGGTTTGACTCAGGTTATATTGGGTTTTAATGATAGCGGAAAATATATAAATTTTAGCAATAAATATTATAGTGGTAAAAGTGAAATAGTACTTAAGCAAATGATATTGGGGAATGATGTTAAGTAATAAATATAGTTTGGAAAAATTCTGATGAAAAGATTTCATCATCTTTCATTGTTTGTTTCGTGTTTGTGTTCTGAATTATACCACACGACGGGCAGATTTATATATCAGGCGGGTTGAGGGATAATATTTGTCAAAATAAGAACAAAAATATTCACATTTAGACTTTTCTATTGGTTAAGATATTTATTGGTTACATTTTTTGGTTTTCAATTCGTATTCATTATATTTTATGGATTTGATATGAATTTTATTGTATGAATTGTTCCGCACGACGGGTGGGTTTAAAAAATTGTTTTTAGATCATTTTTTCAAATGGTTCATTTAAAAAAAGGTAATCTTTTTCAAAATAAAAATGTTCCGCGGGCAGCAACTATAGACAATAGAACGTTCAATTTCCCCTGTAGAATTAATCCATACACACAAAACCAATGGATTTGACTTCAAATATGAATTGTATTGTATGAATTGTTCCGCACGACGGGCGGGTTTAAAAAAAGTGTTTTTAGTTCATTTTTTCAAATGGTTCATTTAAAAAAGGTATTTTTTTGAAATAAAAATGCTCCGCGGGCAGCAACTATAGACAATAGAACGTTCAAATTACCCTGTAGAATTAATGCATACACAAAACCAATGGATTTGACTTCAAGATCCAGAACGGATCGTGTTCGAGTTCTGAATTATTCAGCACGACGGGCGGGTTTAAAAATGACTCAGACGGACTGAGGGGAAATATTTTGTCGATATAAAAATAATTAAACATATAATTTTCAATTGATTAATATTTTTATGAGTGTACCCTATTTCATTTTTAATTTTCCATATTTTTTTATGAATTGATTATGAATTTCATGTTATGAATTGCTCCGCACAACGGGCTGGTTTTAATGCTATATATATACATAAAGAAGAAATTATCTGTCTGTCTGTGTATGTATGCTTGAATATGAGGTGACATAATTCCGCTGGTTCATGGTTCGCTGGTTCAATGATCAGGGGCTTCAAACGCAAACGAAGCGATGGCTCATTTTTATGAAATAAAAATGTCCCGCGGGCAGCAATAAAACGTTCAATTTCACCGTGTAGAATGAATTCATATACAAAACTAACGGATTTGACTCCAATATCCAGAAAGGATCGTGTTCGAGCTCTGAATTATTCCGCGCGTCGGGCGGGTTCAAATGTGAGGCGGATTGAGGGGAAATATTTTGTCAAAAAAAGAAAAAAAGATGAAACTTAGACTTTTCAATTGATTACAATTTTATGAGTGTGCCCTTTTTCATATTTAATTTTTCTATATTTTTGTATGAATTAAGCATGAATTTCATTTTAAGAATTGTTCCGCACAACGGGCGGGTTTTAATGATAGTATATACATAAAGAAGAAATTATCTGTCTGTCTGTGTATGTATGCTTGAATATGAGGTGACATAATTGCGCTGGTTCATGGTTCGCTGGTTCAATGATCAGGGGCTTCAAACGCAAACGAAGCGATGGCTCATATTTATGAAATAAAAATGTCCCGCGGGCAGCAATAAAACGTTCAATTTCACCGTGTAGAATGAATTCATATACAAAACTAATGGATTTGACTTCAAGAACCAGAACGGATGGTGTTCGAGTTCTGAATTATTCCTCACGTCGGGCGGGTTTAAATATGAGGCGGGTTGAGTAAAAATATTTTGTCAAAATAAAATTAAAAATAATGAAATTTAGACCTTTTAATTTATTAAGGTTTTTATGAGTTTGCCTTATTTATTTTTAATTTGCAATATTTTTATGAATTGCTCCGCACAACGGGCGGGTTTTAATGCTAGTATTTCATATAGCGCACGCACAGTGGCGGATCCAGAGTGCAATTTTGGTAGTGGCTGTAATCATTTTGGGGGGCTGCATTTTGGGGATGATCAGTCATGTGCATGTACCACTATGCAATGTCTTTGCGATACTGCTTATATCAACAAATTCTTCAGAAAAATAGTTTTCTTGATCTCTTAGTCAACCTCTTGGTTATGAGGAGTTGATAGAAACATTTTTTTGGGGATTCAGTCCCCTGAGCCCTCCCTCTGGATACGCTAGTGCCCAGGCATTTAGGCACAAGCGCGGAAAAGGCATAACAGACAGAAACGTACCAAGTGGAGAGTAGGCACACACATAGCTGAAAAAAGCTAGCAAGCAACAAGAAGCAAGCTATCAAGGTGCTCATCCGCCCTTTAATGTCGGCTAAATCCGTGCTGCGCGTTCAATCGTCGTTAATGAACGATATTCTTACTCATATGTGCTCTGCTAGTGAAATGGCCGGTTATTGTGTGTATAAGAGAGTATATGATGTGTTTCACAATTGATTCCTTCCGTATTGCAACTTCTTCACGAAGTACACAGGATGTCTCCGATGTAAAGTCGTCGACACATCTTACTTTTGTTTAATTCTCGTATTATGTCGTTTTTGCATAATTGTATACCAAACAATAATAATATGAGCTGTAAGTAACGATAATACGAACTAAAATTTCACAGAATCTGCAATTTCTACGGTTGCGTGTACTATTTTGGTGTGCGTGTGTGTCTATGTGATATGGGTGTTTTGTTAATCGGTAATGTGTGTGTGTTTAGCCATAGCAAACACACACACACAGACACACAAAATTCGCTCGTAGCTTTTTTTACTTCCCATTTCGATTCAATCATACGAGACATACATTGACACAGTGGTTCCCAACCTTTTTGTGATCGAGTACCATTCGAAGGTCTCGTACAGTCGCCGTGTATCATCTGGTTCCATTGAAACTCTCTGGTACCATCTGGTTCCATTGCTAAAATAGTTTGTGTTAGACACTGAATATTTTTGTGAAGTAATAAGTAACAACATTGTTAATGGCCATGAAATTGTTCGCGTACCAGCTGACCCTCGTGTACCACTTGTGGGTACCCGTACCACAGGCTGAGTACCATTTCATCGCTACAAAAACACATCACTCGTATTGTCTGTGTGTTTCTGTAAGCTGATAATCTGTGGTCGGCTTTTGTTTTTATTAATTTGCTTTTTGTTCTTGACTGAACATTACATTAGGAACATTGACTGGGGATCGTGTGTGTGGCCGTACCAAGGCTGCACTGAAACGTCACGACGGACTCACTAAGCTCATGAGCGAGCTGGAAGCTGCGTTTGGCGACAATCGCGACGCAACTGACGCGGTGAGTGGCGCATATGATTTCTGCTGCGCTGAAATTTGACGAAAATTTCTTGATTGCGCGGTACATTGGTTCTTAATATTTTTTTGGCAGCGATCCCAAATGTGTGCACAAATCAAGCATCGCGGCCCAAGCCTGAATGGGTGTGTGTTTATTGTTATAGCGATTAATTGCCACATATGAATAATGCTACAAGTTGTTGAAACATAACTGACCCAGTGACTGCTAGTCTAGCACCATGTCCCAGTGCTGCCAAAGCTATGGTGTGGAATTATAATACCGAAATCCTCAAGTTGTCGGTTTTCGCATTGAAATTTCAAAACGCTTCAAATACATTTTCTTTTTTTATTCAATCATATTCAGATTATAATTTTAAGACCACACAATGAATTCAATTGTTACAGCATATAACTATAATATATTGTGTTGACAAAATTATTTTCTACGAACCCCTGGCGACTCAATGTAATTTGCTTGGCGACCCAACTTCCTGTTGGTCAAAGCAAGGCTTATTTGCACATAGCGCTGACTGTATTGGATTTGTTTGTGCCAATATGCTGGCTCTTTTCCAATTTATTGAAAAACTTTTCGACCGCGTACAGTGTGCCTGTGATATGACCCATTAATTAGTTGGTCGGTATGAACCAATAAGCAGGCTGCCTATGGATGCAGTATGCCTAGGGAGGTTTCTGACGTGTAACATTGTTTGCATGTGCTGCAGTTTTTGTTTTGGCGTTGCTAGAACTTGGCGGGTGTTTTGCTGCAGTTTTTCATTACCTGACACAATATTGTAATATCCGCCGGCAGATTAATATTTTGCGCTACGGGATATCATCTGTATGTGTGTGTGTGTGTGTGTGTGTGTGTGTTTACGCCATGGTCGGGTGGTGTCGGTTTCTATGGTTACCCGATAGCTTGCGAAGATGTGTGTTTGTATGCTGGCAAAGGAGATGCGGGCTGCCTATATAAAGGCGCGGATCAGTGCAGTTTTTGCTTTAGTCTCGTTACTTGGATGTGTTGATCCCGTTGTTCTGGGACGACTTACCTAGATAGATATTGTTTTCAACACACGGTGTCTTCGCTGAACTTGTTAACAAGCGGAGTCGGCACTGCCTCTTGTGTCATACAACCAAACAATCCAGTCTGCTCAAGGACGTCCAAGTTTAACAATTCTAATTTTCACTCCAATAAATATTGCTGCATCTGATGCGTGGTCCGATTCGGAGGTGATACATTCTCATTTCATTCGCAAAGGTTTTTGCGTTCTGCTCAACGTTATCATCCGCTTATTTTAGGGCTGAATCTGGGAGTGTTTTGTGGGCAATATAGCTGAGTAAATATCGCTGAGGACGTGTTTATAGGAACAGAAGACGAGGAAAGGACAAGCAAGCAGCAAATTGGAAGTTGCCTAAGAGTAGAAGTAAGCGTTTGCGATGCTAACAGCGGCTTTCGCCATTTTATCGTTGTGCTTGTGTGGTCAGTCTGATGTGATGTAAGCGTTTGCACTTGGAGCAGTGTGTTCAGTGCGATTCCAGCAGCAAGACGTATTTTCAAAGAAAGATAAAGATAAATAGCAAGCTTCAGCCACTTAAAGAAGGTGGCTGACGAGCTCCAGACTGAGTGAAAACCAGTTAGAGCTAGTTATTATTTTGAAAATGGTGCGAATCGGCGAGGAGATGCCCGACTTCGAGGCCGAGTCGACTGATGGACCGATTCGCTTTCACGAGTTTATGGCTGGCGGCTGGTGTGTGCTGCTCATGCACACGGCCGACTTCACGCCGATTTGCACCACCGAGCTGGGCGCCATGATCCGGTTGGCGCCGATACTGCGGCAGCGCGGTGCCAAAATGCTGTGCGTGTCCTGCGACTCGCTGACGTCGCACACCGCATGGCTGGCCGACATCCGGCACTACTCGGGCCTGGGCAGTCGGCGGCTGCCACTGCCGCTGGTGGCCGACAGCGAGCGGCGACTGGCGCGCATGCTCGGCGTGCTCGATCCGGACTTTATTGGCGACGACGGCCAGCCGGCAGCGTCGCGCGCCACATTCCTGGTGGCGCCCGACCGGCGGCTGCGCGTGTTCTGGCAGTATCCGGCCACCACCGGTCGCAATCTGGACGAAATTGTACGCGTGCTGGACGCGCTGACGCTGGCGGCGCGCTGGTCTGGTCTGGGTACGCCTGAGAACTGGCGGCCGGGTCAGCCGTGCTTTGTTATGCCGTCACTCAGTCTGTCCGAGGCGAGTCGCCGCTTCCCGGCCGGCGTCGAGCTGCACCGCATGCCGTCCGGCAAGCAGTATATGCGCTCCACGGTCGATCCCAGCACCAGCTGAACGCCAGCCGGCCGCCGTGGCTGCACGTGTAAACTCGAGAGTGTAGAGGGATGGACGGTGTGGATCAGTTCTTGTCGTGTCGGGTTTTTTTTTCGGCAGTGTGTTGGATTGGAGTTGCTTTTGCTTGCACGGGTATTTGTGGACGCACAGACACACACACAGACACACACACGTTCGCTCACTTGCACATGGACGACACGTAATGATGACACTAGGCTTTCTTGGAAATACGTATGCTATACGTACACGTCTGTGTCCACGTCTATTATCTGTATGTGAATAACAACGCACACATTCGGATGTATGTGTGTGAGCGGTTTTACCTCGCTTGTGTCATGCGTGTGCAGTTGTTTGATTGTTGCATTGGTGTATTATGGATGTGAGATGCGGCATTGTTTACGTTGCGTCAGTGTTGATGATCGCGTTCACTCGAATCATTGCACCGCTCGTGTGTTTTTCAAACAAGTAGAGTTAAGATCAACTAGCGCAGCACGGTTCCAGTTCCCATGTCGTCCAGACTTGTACTCTTTAAATACTTCACGGTTTCATTGATGGTGACAGTTGCACTCTGGCTTGAAGAATTCCCAGAAGTGATTGGAGATTATTGTCTGCTGACGTCAACTCGATGTTAATACGTGTGTTCTATCTTTGTTTGATCGATCTAATTATGATTCAGAATGGCTTATATAATTTGTTTTAAGACCGCATGTTACAATGATGTTATATGTTATAATGTTGATTGTAATTTGAATGTGTTTTTCTTGGAATTTTTGACGGCAAATACTGATTGTCTTGATGTGGTAGATGCTTTCAATGTGTTTGATGTGAGTAAGTATATTGTCGGTGTCCGGTTATTTGAGAGATCACTTGGTATTATTAGCATCTCTAAATATCAACTTGATACAGTGTATCACTCCTTGGAATGGTCTAATTCTTGTTTGTTCTGAGGATAATATTCTATATGCGGTATATCCCTATATCCCTATAGATGAGCATACATTTCTTGTCAATTTTCGCCCGGCGTTGAGTATCAAAACATGCATTTAAGAAATCCAAATGCATATTTTTATAATTTATTTATCTTCTTAAAAAAATTTCCGGTTCAATATGTGATGTTTAACGACTCCCTTAAAATATACCTCAGCAATCGCGCGGGCGATATCACCCCAGGCGAGAAGCGCTGACATGAACGTCGTCTAAATTATAAATTAGTTTCATATAAAATTAAATTATTGAGATAATTTTTTCCATCAGCAAGGTGAACAGTGGAAGCTTATGCTGGATGTCATAACCGAATGAAACTAATTGTATGTATTTCCACTAGGGAACATGGTATGAGTAACATGAAAAAATTGATCTCGGATCGCATCGGAAACCAAAAGAGCGTAAATTCTGCTTTACGCTCAAATCAAGCCATAGAATCGCAGGCGTCACAGGCCATCTGATACCAACAGAAATCGTCATACTAGCAAGATTGAAAGTAGAGATACTAGGAGTAGATATTGTTTGTGAATTATGTGTCCAAACACCGTTGGCTTACAGTCAGGTTATCCTCGTTTCAACAGATTTTGACCCAGAAAGCACAACGATGCGAATACAAAACCTCATTTATGAAACGATTTCACTGTTGGTTTCTCTGTTCTAACCTAAACTAATGCAACCTAATCTTAGATAGATGGAAATATTTACCATTGAAAGCTTTTCCTTCGTGACTTGTACAGCGCTAATCTTGTGAGTGTGTGTGTGTGTGTGTGTGTGTGTGTGTTGTTACTTGCATTCCAAGCGTATACCAGTCTATTGAGACTATATGACACGCCCTTCTGTGAGCCAATCTACAGCGGTAGCTCCCGGTAGACTCAAGCCGGGAGGTGTTGATGAACTAACCCGGGCCAGGATTCGAACCGCCAATCTCAGGCTCCACATCTCACCTACTGAAATTGCATATGTGTGTGTGTGTGTGTGTGTCGGGGTTTAGCAGCAGCGACCAGCGCTGGTTAGTCACCCGAAACTGGAGAAGTTGTGTCAAATCGTCGGCCAGCATTTCGAGAACTCGTCGTCCGACACAACCAGAGTAATGGTGTTCTCTCAGGTGATTCATTGCTTCGCTCACACATTCATCATTGCTCGTTAACCATCAGTGCTCTAAATTTAAAGTCTGTTGTGATGTTCGGTTTTTATTAAACAAATTTTTTGCATTCGGTTATAATGTATCCAGCAGTATTTCGAAGAGCCGGCTTTCCACAGGGGGTTTCAAACGTTTACGCGATCCCGTTTGTAAACCGTTCAACTCACTGTTGTTTTTTCTGTGCTTGTGTGTTTGTCTCTGTTTCATGATGTCTCGATATGCTCAACCGTCCGTCTGTGGTTGTATGTTTGTCTGTCGACGCGCCCGTCGACACACACACACACACACACACAAACACGTTCACACATACAAATACACACACACATATATACACAAACACACACACACACATACACGCAAACACACACACACACATATATATATATATATACACACAAACGGGTACGCTCATGCATACACACAAATGCGCACACACACATGCACACACACACATGCACACACACACACACACACACACACAAACACACACACACAAACTTATGCTACAGTATCGTGACAGCGTGCTGGAGATAGTGGCCGCGTTACGGCCGCTGCAGCCAGTCGTGCGCGCCATGCATTTTGTCGGTCAAAACAGCTCGCGCTCCACGCATGGTTTCACGCAAAAGGAGCAATTAAAGGTACATAGCCCTATGTGTGTGTGTCAATCAATCAATCAATCAATCAATCCTTTATTGCAATCGCTGGGCACGCGCTTTTCATTGCAATATATACATAAATTATACAAACATACATATATATATAAGTACACACATACATAAATGTATGAACATACACACAAATAGATACATACACATACACAAACATGGTAGCATTTATCGTTCAAATATATATTACAAAATTTTGGCCGCTTCATAGTTTATACGTTTGCGAGCTGCTTCCGTGGATATTTTCGGCAGTTCAAGCGGTTTTGTTCGTCTCAAGTTGATGTTGTGTTCACGTGCTGTTTCAAATGTCTCGTACAAGGCAGTGGGTTTTTGGGTCGTCGTTATCGTTCGAATAAGTCGTTTTCTATTGTCGTTGATGAGTGCATCCACTGTAGGTAGGCCGAGCTGTCTACAAGTTTCGGAAATGTGGTCGTATTTTCGTTTTTTTGTGAGGACTCGTGCGCAGAAATTGATAATTTTTTGGATTCGCTGTTTTTGGATAACTCCGGTAGCACCATAAACAGATATGCAGTATGCCAATACAGAAAAAATAAACGCATTGATGATAGGCCTATGTGTGTGTTCGGGCAACGATGTCATAGCTTGGTTTAAACATAAAATAATTCCAGTAGATTTTTGTGTAACATAGGTGATGTGTTTGGTAAATTGTAGATGTTTGTCCAAATGCACGCCTAGAACTCTTTCCTCGCTTTCCTATATAATGCTGTCTTGAAATGTGATCTCAATTTTCGGGAACGTCTTGAGTAAGTATTTTGTGTTTTTATTTTGTGTGTGTGTGTCTGTATATGTGTTTGTTCTTGTGTGTGTTTGTGTGTGTGTGTGTGTGTCTGTGTGTATGTCTAAGTGTATGTGTGTGTGTGTGTCTATGTGTTGGTTTCAATGTACTGATAAACTACTGTATAGGACGATTGGCTTACATAAACAAACTGGCTCATCGTTATTAAGCTCATTTTTGTTCGTTGGCTTGTGCTCATTGCTAGATGTGTTCAGTTCAATTGCGCTCATAGAAGTTTTCTAGAGATGCTATTTACTATAGCACCACCCTCCTAAACTTGAAAATATCCTAGAGATCAGTTGGGGTGTTGTGTGTGTGTGTGTATTTATCTACATATCCATCTTTCTGTATTTGTATGTGTGTGTGTGTGTGTGTGTGTGTGCATTTGTGTATGCATGCATTTAAGCTCGCGTCATTGCGCCTGTATATGCCTATGGTTTGTTCGTGTGTGTGTGCTATGTGTATGCTTATATGCGTGTGTGGCTATGTGTTTGTCTGTTTGTGTGCGGCGGTTTGGGTGCAGGTGATTGCCGAGTTTCGCGCCGGCGGCTACAACACACTGGTGTGCACCTGTGTTGGTGAGGAGGGACTGGATATTGGCGAGGTTGACCTCATTGTCTGCTATGATGTCAGCAGGTCGCCCATTCGACTGGTGCGTAGCACAGTGTCTGTGTGCTTGTGTGTGCCTTTCTATCTTTCTATGTGTTTCTATGTGTGTTTGTGTGAGAATATGTGCGTATATACGTGTGTGCATTTTTTTAATATGTATGTGTGTGTACGTTTGCTTGTGTATATGTATGTTTGTGTGTGCGTGTGCGTGCATATGTGTGTATACGTGTCATATGTGTGTATACGTGTCATGTGTGTGTATACGTGTGATATGTGTGTATACGTGTGATACGTGTGTATGCGTGTGATACGTGTGTATACGTGTCATATGTGTGTATACGTGTCATGTGTGTGTATACGTGTGATATGTGTGTATACGTGTCATATGTGTGTATATGTGTGTATACGTGTGATATGTGTGTATGCGTGTGATATGTGTGTATACGTGTGATATGTGTGTATACGTGTGGTATGTGTGTATACGTGTGATATGTGTGTATACGTGTCATATGTGTGTATGCGTGTCATATGTGTGTATACGTGTCATATGTGTGTATACTTGTCATATGTGTGTATACGTGTCATATGTGTATATACGTGTCATATGTGTGTATACGTGTGATATGTGTGTATAAGTGTGATATGTGTGTATACGTGTTATATGTGTGTATGCGTGCAGGTGCAGCGTATGGGTCGCACGGGTCGGCGTAGAGACGGGCGTATTGTGGTGTTGTTGAGCGAGGGTCGCGAGCAGGCGGCCTTCAATCACAGCATGAACCAGCGCAACACACTGGCCAACGCTCTCTGCGACGGTGCTGCCATCTGCCTCGCCTACTCTTTCTCCTACTCTCATCCTCTCTGTCCCTCTTTGTTCTTATGAATAACAAATGTTTGGCGTTGAGTGTGTGTGTGAGTGTGTGTGTGTGTCTCTGAAATCTCTTCTTTTAATAGCTGTCTTCCTTCTAACTACTCCGCCTATCACCAGTCTCGCTCCATCAATAGTTCTAATTCCTCTAAGTCTATTGGTGGTGGTGTTGCTATTATTTTTAATTCTGATTGTATTCGTCTTATTCAATGTAAGCTAGATGTGTGTATAAATTCCTTCGAATATGTTTGCTGTAAGATCACTAGCCGTTACTCTCTCCCCGTCTGTATTGTTTCAATCTATCGTGGTAACTATGTATCTAGTTCTGTTTTCTTAGATGAGTTTACCGTTCTCATTGATACGCTTATTTCTATGTTTTCTTCTAGGATTCTCTTTTGCGGCGATTTTAATCTTTGGCTAGATGCCCCTCATCTCAAATCGTGTTCTTCTTCGTTTCTTGAATTAATATCTTCCTATGGTTTAGCAAATCATGTATGCGGTTCTACTCATGAACATGGTCACACCCTCGACATAGTGCTCTCATTCAGTGACTCCCCTATTTCTATCAAGGATTTGACTGTCTTCCCTATTGATTCCTCTGTTTCAGATCACTCCTTAATTGAATTTTCCGCGCTTATTCCTCTCAGCCTAAGATCGCATAAAACTGTCACGTTTCTAGATTATTTTACTGTTGACTACGACTCTCTATGTAACCAGATATTTTCTTCTTTCAATTATGATTCGTTTTGTTTCTTACCCCCTTATGATCTCTGTAAATATTTCAACTCCTGTCTTGAATTTCTTAGAGATCAGTTTGTTCCTGTTAAGGAGTTCCGTTCCTCTTCATCTCTTCATAGTCCCTGGTTCAATAGTGAAATTCGTAGCTCCAAAACTTCTCTTAGACGACTTGAGCGCCATTGGTTGCGTCTGAAAAATGATGCATCATGGCAATCTTATTGTGTTGCACGGCGTCACCATCATATCTTGTGTGAGGACGCCAAAAAATCCTATTATAATAATAAAATCTCGTCCTGTCTCAACAGTAAATCCCTCTGGAATATTCTCAATAAACTCCTAGGTAAATCTAATACCCTTGTGTTTCCTGATAGTGACCCAACTCGCCTACCTTCCCTATTCGCTCATTTCTTTGAGAATAAAATTTCGAATATATGCTGTCGTTTCCCTCCTGCTACATTGTCTTATTCTCCCACCACCTCCGCCATTTTTCATTCTTTCCTTCCGATTTCCATCTCTGATTGCAGGCTACTACTGAGACGTGTGCACACTCGTTCTTCTTCCCTGGACCCTATTAACCTTGCTCGAATTCCCAACTGTATTGAGTTACTTCTTCCTTTCATCACCTATTTTATCAATTCGTCTTTCTCTCTCGGTGAATTCCTTGCGTCTAAAAGCGCAAGTATTCTCCCTATCCTGAAAAAACCTAACCTTGATCCCAATTGTTTGTCTAACTATCGTCCTATCTCTAGAATTCCTTGGCTATCCAAATCGCTTGAAATGGCCGCTTATGTCCAGATTTCGGACTACCTTGAGCGCCATGATCTATTTCTCCCTGAACAATCAGGCTTCCGTAGTTTTCACTCAACAGAAACCTCGCTTCTTTTCCTCTATGACTCTATTCTTAAATCTACTCTTGCTTTTAAGGATGTTCTTCTCATTCAACTGGACTTCTCTGCGGCTTTTGACACTGTTGATCATCTAATTCTACTCAATACTCTATCCAACCTAGGTATTTGTGGCGCTGCACTATCATTCTTCCGCTCTTATCTTCTTTCACGATCTCAGCTTGTTTGTACCAGTGATTCTTGTAGTGAGTCTTTCCCACTCTCATACGGTGTCCCACAGGGGTCCGTCCTAGGCCCTCTCCTTTTTAATATTTACTTAACCTCCATAGGTGAAATCCTTCATCGTCATGATGTCACTTTCCAAATCTTTGCGGATGACATCCAAATTATTCTCTCGTCTGATACTATTTCGCAATCTTCTGTTTCTTCTCTCTTGGATGACATTGAAACCTGGTCTTTGTCCAACCATCTCAAGCTCAATCCGGATAAGACAAAATTTTTCCTTTTTCAATCTTCTAGAAGTTTCACTTGTCTATCTGTTCCTCTCACTAAATCTGTTCGTAGCTTAGGTGTCTTGCTAGATGATTCTCTTTCTTTTGAACCATACATCTCTGATATCATTAGGGTATGTAACTTTCACATTAGGCGAATCTATTCTATCCGTAGATATTTAACTGTCTCTGCTGCTTTCAAACTGGCTAATTCTTTCATTCTCAGTAGGATTCAATATTGTTGCTCGCTCTTTCTTTCTCTGAACCACCGCCAGCTTCGCAAACTTCAATCTGTTATTAGTAAAGCTTGTCGTCTAATCTACAATCTCCCTGTTGGCTCTCATGTCTCTCCCTATCTACAAAAATTGGGACTTCTTCCTATTAAGGCGCTTATTGACTACCGCATCTGTTTGATCATCCATTCCACTCTTATTCTCCGTAAGCCATCGTACTTATTTGAACTTCTATCCTTCAAGAAATCTACTCGTACACTTAGGTCAACTGATGATTCTCGTCTCTTATTGGAACCTGCTTTTCCTTCTAGACATACTCACTATAATCGTTGCTTCTCTATCTTAGGACCCCGTATTTACAATAAGCTCTCCCCAACACTACGTTCTATCAATTCTATCCCTGTTTTCAAAAAACACTCAAAGAAATTTTTCATGGTGAAATCGTATTATACTCTAGAGAACATTGTCTATATTAGTGATGATTATAAGGTGTAAGTTATCTCTCTTCTTTCTTCACCTTTCACTTTCTGTGTGTGTGTGTGTGGCTATGTGTGTGTGTGTGTGTGTAGGTGTGTCTGTGTGTGTGCGTTTGTGTGTGTGTGTGTGTGTGTGTGTGTGTGTGCGTGTGCAGCGCCCTAGAGACCCTCTAGGTGTAGGGCGCTATATAAATATCTACCTAATGTAAATGTAAAATGTGTGTGTGTGTGTGAGAGAGTGTGTGTGTGTGTGTGTGTGTGTGTGTGTGTGTGTGTGTCCATGTGCCGCCATCTACAGCCGTGTAACTGCCGGTAGATTCAAGTAGTTGATGAACGTGCCCTGACCGGGATTCGAACCGCGAACCCCATGACACAACAGTTGAATGATCACGCCACTAAGCTACTCGTTAGCTCTTGAATTATCTGTTAAGAGCTGGCTTTGTTTCTATGGCTGATACACAGCTAAGTGATATTGCGTCCAAGATCTGTATGTTGATCTGGATAGTGGTATTAAGTGATGAGAAAGGGTTAGTTTTTGATGTTTCTCGTTCGCATGCATTGTTGACATTTGTGTGAGAATGTTTGTGTGAAGCAAGCTTGGTTGAGTGGAGGCTACTGCTTGTACGTGATTGCGTCTTTCTCAAAGTTGACTTCTAATTGGACTAAAAACAAAAAAAAACTCAATTTGTACAGAACAATTATCGTATATCCAATGTCGTGTTGTGAATGTGGATGGAGGTTGGATATTCAGGTTCAGGTGGGTATGTCATTTTTGAGTGTCTTTCCTTAGTTGAAAATATCAGTAAATGTAATATTACGCTTCCAGTCGTTTTTATTCACGTAGTTGTACGTTCCATGTGTATTTTCAACCTAGTTAGATGTATTATATCAGTGAGATTTTAGAGTGATTTATTTATCTGACTATCATTGCAGCATTCTGTTTCCAGTGACATGGAGATAGCAGTCATGCAATATATAGCGTTCACACTATTCCCGTTTCACTTCTTTCATTTTGTTATGTGTGTGTGTGTACAGGCAAGCGGTTTCAGAGCCATTTGTACACAGACAGTCCGCGCATGGTGCCTGCGGGCGTGTTTCCTCGCTGTCAGAAACTGCACATGCACATTCCGTCGACCGATCAACCTGGCAACAACAAGGACAATAACAATATCAACAACAACAACAACAAAGATGTTGCGACGACCAAACGGCGTCGGTGTGTTGTTGTGCTATGTCTTTTTGCTTTTAAAAACAATGTTGCGGTGATGTCAAAGCTGGTTTGTGGTTGAGTTAGGGGGTCATAACACTGCCACACTTTCTTCTGGAGGCTGTAAAGAGTGGTTTAATACAGTCATTTATTTCTCCCCTCAATTTTTAAGTCTGTTTATCAAAGGTATAGACCATTCTCCCCGGGGGAATAATGTGGCCTAATGGTCTGCCTATGCTGACACTGCTACACAAATTTTTTCCTAAACTATATGTGTACTCACATAGTTGTACTCACCTAGTTGTTCTACAGGATATGAGCTAAGCTCGTGCTGTCCCGTCTCATTTCCATAATTTATCTAACATATTTTTGAAGGAACTTAAATTTCTAGCTTTAACTATTTTACTGTCTAATTGGTTCCACTGATCTATGCTCCTAAACGGGAAACTTTACTTTTTTACATCTTTTCGACGTGTTTTCCTCAGTTTTTAGTGTGTTTGTGTGTGTCAGTGCATGTGTACAGAGAGTACAGTTATGAGTAGAGAATACAGTTATGAGTAGAGAATACAGTTATGCACGAGACACAATTGGCATAAGTATATTATTGTGGATATATGTATCGATTCAAGTGTTTCATTTGTGAGAGGTAAATATTGTATTGGATACTTTGAGTTTGTGTGTATGTGTGTGTGTGTGTTCTATCCTCAGTGGTAGCGCTAATGTACGTGGGACTCGTAAAAAGTGTCGTACCGCGTCTGACATGGCCAATGGCACTGCGAATGTCAAAGACGGTAGCGGCGGACGACGTTCTAACATGCTGACACGCCTTACTCGCGTGACTCCGCCCACTTTCGACATCAGCGCCGCCTATCTGCAGCCGGACGAACTAAAAGACTGGCGGGACAGATTTCACACGAACGAAGGTGCGACTAAATTTCCAGTACAACTTCAGAGTATTGATATTATTCATGTAATGTCCGTGCACCTTGATTAGCAATAAATGCAGAGAGAGCATCAATCACATTGGAAAATAGAAGCACAGTGTAGAAGTGAATAATGGTGAAGTGTAATTAGTACTGCTCATTAATATACACAGGTATACTTCATTTCCACAATTGTGCAAATACACAGACTGTTCACAAATGCACTTGTTTCATGTATTGATGTATTTTTTCCGAAATACTCAAAGATTTTCTACATTTTCCGTTTTAGTTCATTTATTAAATAGCGTAATGTTCGGTTGACCGAGGTTTGATTATGTCAAGTGTTTGAGCAAGTCAAGTCTATTAAGACTCGTACATGTACACAGCCCTTCTTGGCATCTGAAATTGTGACTTATCCGATAAATTACTCAACTAATTAATTCGTGTTTTCTTGGAAATTTTAGTTATCCTTCTCGGTGTCTTTTTGCTGGATTTTTTCTTATATTTACTAGCCTTGTTGGTGTTGTTTTATCATGTATCTTTCATTGCGCAACGCTGATTATTCGGCACTCGTCTTCGCCGCACACACACACACAACTGACACACACGCACCTGTTTCCGCCATCGGCCGTCCAGATGTCGCCAGTGTTGGCGTGTCGACGTCAGTCGGTGAATGGCTGCCCTATCAGACGGAGCTGCACGCCAGCCACCTGATCGGTCACTCGCACGTCTCGCGCGGCCTTGTCGCTGCCATGCAGTACATCAGCCGACTAGCCAGCGGCGACCAGTGCGCCGCTTTTGCCGACAACCGCGCCACTTTGAGTGACAACTGCGGTAGGTATTGGTTAAGAGGGGAAAATGAATATATGGTTTTTGGAATACGAGGAGGCAATTTTCAGAAAAGTTTTGAGCAGGTAGAACGAACTTGTATATAAAAAGGAACAGATGATTGAGAAACAAAGATATACTGTAACGGTAGCTAAAATGGACCGTTGTAGGTCATCTCTTGATATAATTTAGGATACTTTTATTAAAGGCTTCCCTGTGGTAAAAATTGCTGGCCTGTCTTGCTGTGGAAGTATTTTTTCTATTCCTTTATTATTTAATTTTGGTTGTAGTCAGTGAGCAGGTTTTGTATAAGGAAATTTGATTTAAACGTATTTGTATGTCGTTTCCATTCACGTTGATCATCCAAATACAGAAATACAGAGAAGAGTAACAGCATTGGATAAACAAGGCACCGTGTAGATGAAATTAGGTGAAACCTAATCAGAACTGCTTATAAACATCTACGAAACAGATTTTTGGTTGCCCTTGTACACACACCTATACACCCACACAATGTACAACAATGCACTACTAAACTGCGTAATACATATGTATTGGGTTTTATAGAGTTCATAAGGTTTCACACGGGTTTTATTTTCATTACAATTCAACTGTTATCAGCTGTGATCAATATTACTTAAAAAAATGTTCACACAATGCGTGGGGTGTACTTTTCTGTTCCAATGTGTGTACAGTGTATACACCATGAGATCACAATGTGTATATTTGTAAAGTATTTGCAAGGAAACTTAGCGTGAATGTGACAGCACATTCAAGGTACACGTTCAAACCTTATTGAACGACATGGTGCAGGCACGTATCAGACGTGATTGATAGGGAATTATTAGTCAAATCCGTCGACTGTTATAGAAACGAACGCCGTGTTCACGAGATACATTCTCCTATTTTGACATCCAAAAACAGTCCGTTTTGCTGTGATCCATGTTATTTGACCAGTAGACCATCGTTTGACACGTGTGTGTGTGTGTGTGTGTGTGTGTGTGTGTGTGTGTGTGTGTGTGTGTGTGTGTGTGTGTGTGTGTGTGTGTGTGTGTGTGTGTGTGTGTGTGTGTGTGTGTGTGTGTGTGTGTGTGTGTGTGTGTGTGTGTGCTGTTAGATGGCGATATTATGCCTGTTGAACCGGATCAGTCCGGTTTGCACCAGATCGGCCGTGCCAGTTGCACTGTCGCTGGCGGCCGTTCACCACACTGCGATGATAGAAACGACGACTGTGGCTGGCTGCGCGTGATGGACACGAGTGACGGTGATGGGTCGTGTCGCGACAATGGCCGCTGGTCTCCGGTGCGTGATCCGCCGGCCGAGTTTGCCGGCTGGCCGGTGGCGAGCGCCGAGGAGATGGCCACTGCGGTCGAGCATGCTGTGCGGCGACTGTGTGGAGGTCGGACTTCTTGTGGTGACGTCATGCCTGGGCGAGCAGGCACTGACGCTCCGCCTACGTCCCTCGCTGTCGGTGGGACGGAGATTGCGTCGCCGATCGGTCCCGTTGTTGAAAGCCGTACGTCGGGCGTTTGTCGTGAGTTAAACATGATGCACAATGGAAGAAGGGACAGTGACAAGGTGGATCGGGAAACCAGCACTGATGTCAACGATGGGCTCAAAGATCATCTGGAGGATTTGTCTTGTGCTTTCATTGCAGACGACAGTGGTGATGCAACCTGTAAACTTACCGCATGCAATGTCAACGCGCCGTCGGTCTCTCGTGGTTCGTATACAAGTAGGCTGGAAGACGAGACGATGAAACATCAGGATGTTCAACAAGGTGACACACGTGTGGACACAACACGTGTGGACACAACACGTGGTCACTCCTCGACAGAGGATTTGTTTTTGGACGATGAGTCGTTGTTTTTGCGCGCAATATCATCACCTGACGACAAAGTTTCGTCTGCATCGCTCGCACAGCCCACTTCTGTGCCTGCAAACAACCATCACTCGATCTCGACGGTTATTGGCTGCCCCAAAACAGTTATCAATCAGAATCCGGGGTCTTGTTCAACACCTGCAAGCGTCAGTCGTGTATCTAGTGAACTCCACTCATCTCAAACATCCACTCACATCATGGTGACCAAAATCTCCGATGCCGGACTCCAGCAACCTCCGGTGCAATCTGCCGCAGGGCTCACTCCTGCTGGTGAGCGTATATCTGCTACATCCAGCAGCGAATTGCCCTTGTTCGACTTGATACTGGACATGGACCCGGATGGGGCTGCCAATGCGGCACCACTAACGTCTCAGCGGCATCCGCAGAAGAGTGAGGTTTTTCCCGGGCTCCGAGAGGACACTGCGTCCTCAATCGATTCTGGCACAAAACCCTCGACCGCGGCCGTGTCAGCGTCACGTGCCGTAGCTTCAGTGGCAGCTGGTAGCCAGCAGCTGCTGTCCATCACTCAGCTGCTGCAGCTGTTGGACGACAGCTGTGCTGATGAAGCAACAGCCCCCAATCTACAAGAAGAGCCACCGGCGTGCAGTGTTGGCAACGTTGACGCGCAGACATCGTGCGCCGCCGACGAACGGCCAATGTTCTCGCTGCTCGACGACGTTTTCGACGAGGACGGAGACGACCTGTTGGCCGGCGTTGTCATGGAAACGTCAGCTGATGCAGACATTGCCACATCAGGTGCGGGTGTTTCTAAGGCAGCGGTTCTTAATCGGGGGTACTAGTCTGGTTCCTAAAGGGTGAAAGGATTCCTGTGACTAAATTATATATGTAAATGTTTTGACATTTGCTTTATATTTTTCCTGGAAATGGACTTATTGCTTAGTCGTCTTAAACAGTGTCTAAATATATTTTCCTAATGAAGGTTTAAAGTTGCAGAAAGACTCGATAATAGAGGGGGTGTGAGAACTGGGTGCTGATTTTAAAATGATTTGAAACACTGAAGAGGGTTGAGAACCACTGTTTTATGGCAATGTGACAGTCGGTATAACAGCGGCCGTGGCGACGCCTCAAAAGCCATCCACCGTAATTTTCACCAACGCTGCCAGCCACAGCACGCCGCTGGTGTGTGCGGCCCGCGGTCAGACCGTACTGCCGGCGAGCCGGCGGTGCGCTGTGGACTGCGACGTCGGGCTGTTGGCGGATGTTTCTCCGATTGTGAGGCGACCTACGGCCTCCTCCGTCACTCCGGGGCCAAGCGCCAAACATGTACGCTTTGCTGCCGTACAGCGTGCGGTGGATGACGGTAACTGTGCCAGCAAGGATCAACACGATGCGACCCAGGAAGACGGCATCGTCTCCGGCGGCGGAGGTCTTGACGTATCCACTCGATCGTCTAGCGGAGTTTCTCCAGTGGTGCGTTGCCGGAGTCGACGGCGGTGTTTGCGTCGGCGGCGACGCGTGTTGTGGGACGACAGCGTCGAGTCTCAGCGGTCGGCAGCAGCATCGGCCAGTCCAGACGGACGGCAGCCGGCAGGCGACGGCAGCTGCGGGTTGGCGCCGGATTCGGACGGATCCGGCGACGATTTCGCCGCAGCGGCGACATCCAATGGCCGGCTGACATCGCAGCGGCGTTGCAGTGTCAGCTCTGACGCTGTCACTTTGGCGGTGTCGGCGACACAGACAACCGCGCGTACAAGTCCGTCCGTCAAGACGCGTCACAAAGCGAGGCGGCGTGCGGTGAGATTTATCTGCTTGTTGTCGTGTGTTTTGTATATTTTCCGAATGTCTGTGTGTTTCTATACTGTCTTTACTCTGAATCTCTGTTCGACATGTTTTGTTTTTGTATTGTGCCAATTGGCATGCTAATATATTACCGTTCATCGTTACAAGTCAAAGACACAGTCTCTATTATTTATTGTATTTATATGTGTGTGTGTATGTGTACGTGCGCATGCGTATGTGTGTGTGTGTGTACAGCAGAAGCCTGGGAATCCGTTCATTGAGTTGGAGGCCGATGTGTCACGTGATCTGGATGCTGTCTCGTCGGATGAACGCGACAGTCAATTGGCGCGCAGTCAGGACGATTCTCTCATTGACGACTCTTACCTGGCCACGCAGCCGGGTGTCGAGTAAGCCTGCTATCATTGTTGTTGTTCCTCAGGTTGTCTGGCCGAGCAGCCTCGAGTTACTGAGGAAAGACACGGCACCGACCGGGTTATTCCACAGGTCCCTGATGGATTTGATTTTGTTTTGGCGTCTGAGTTGTGTGTTTGTGCTGTGCAGTGTTGCATGATGTGTGTGATGGTGTGTGATGCTGTTATTGCAATGTGGACAGGTGTCATCGATTGAGTCATTCAGCTATTTCTGATATGACAGAATGTTATTGTTGTTGTGTTGTTTGTTGTTGACAGTATGCGAGCGGTGTACCTGCGGTCGGTGCGCAGTCCACGTGGTGCTGATGGGGGAGGTTCATCCCCGCCGCGGGCACGCGCCCCCCTCTCTCACTCGCAAATCTTCTCTCAGACGCCACAGCAGGACACACAGTACTTGCAGGTGTGCGCCGGTGTGTGTGTGTGTGTGTGTGTGTTTCATCACCCTCATTTTGTGTTGTATATTGTATGTTGTAACATGGCCCGTTTGTTTTCTATGTAACCTCTTATGTATGCTTGTAATGATTCCATCTCTGGGAGTTTATGTTAATCGTTTGCCTTTGTCAAATTCTTTTTAACTTTTTATCTGTATTATTATCGTTGAATTCAATGAACAACACATGTTTGGAGGAGCACGACTGATATGCATTACATGACTGTAATTCCCATGCACTTGATCATCACCAGTTACAAAGAGAAGAACAAAATCCTTTAAACGAAATACTCAATACAAATGAGATCATATATACCAGAATGAATCAAAACTCCTCACAAACACCCACAACGCACATAAATGGTAAATATGCAATAGTTGGTGGTCAATAGTTAAGTAGTCAAAGATGATCAATAAATACACAAACGCCACTCGAATATCGCTTAATATCGCAGCTCTATTAAATAGTGTATAATGTCCAAATGTATAAATTACTATCTACAAAACTGGGACGTATGTCGCTTTCAATATGCTATCTACTGCTAATTGAACTTGTGCATTTTTCTGTGAGTCAAACATCTCACGACACCAAGATTCAATAACACGAGAACTTTTTCGAATTTATTTCTTGCATTAAAAAAATATTCAATCTCTTCTATCAAGTATTTTCTTTTTTCTTTATTTCTTTTTTTTCTTGAGGCCGCACTGCCGCTTTGTCAGCACGCTGGTCTGTGTTTGATTGTAGGACAGTTTCTGCGTGTCGGATGGCCCGCTGGACGACGACACCACTCAGAGCAGCAGCAGTGAATCACCACCTTTTTGCCGCTCGCCGCCGTCCGGGCCATGCCGCCGTCGCAAACGCCGCCGCGTCATTATGCTGGACAGCAGCGACGGCAGCGACACGACGCAGATGCATGAGCAAGCGGGGGCGCCGACGGCCACCGACCTGTGTTCATTGCAGTCTTCATCACAACAGCAATCGTCTCCGTCATGTGGAGCTGCGCTGTCTCAGTCGGCCGGCGGACGGGATAGAGAAACGAGCAAGACGGCTTGCAAGGCCGATTTGTCACTGACAGAAGCGCCACCAACGGCCGATGTGGGAAACACTGCGCGTCTCTGGCGGCTGCAGCGAGCGCGTGCCAAGCAACAGGAGTTTCGACGGCTCGCGACATCAGCGGCGCAGGCTACAACGTCGACGCCGACGATGGGGACGGTCAGTACAGGCCAGGCTGCTGCTGTGTCGTCGACGTCGACGCAGCCGATTTTTGTGGCTGCATCGACGTCGACGCAGCCGGTCAGTAGCAGAGTCATTACTGCCGGCACAGCGAAGCCAACAGACAAACGCCAGACTCGCTCACCGCACCACCAACCTCTCTCGTCTCTTCTTCTGAATCAGGTGCCAGTGTGTGTGTGTGGGTGTGTGTTTGTGTGTGTGTGTGTGTGTGTGTGTGTGTGTGTGTGTGTGTGTGTGTGTGTGTGTGTGTGTGTGTGTTTGTACGCACCACATACATACGTTCGTACAACATACATATAAACATTCGTTGGTACGTTCTGGCACTACCATCACACAGATGGTAGAATTTATAAGATGTGGTCCTTGACACGTACATATATACATACACCAGTTGTCTTGTATAATCTGCATATATATGTGTGTATACAAGTGTGTGTGTGTGTGTGTGTGTGTGTGTGTGTGTGTGTGTGTGTGTGTGTGTGTGTGTGTGTGTATGTGCGTGTGTGTGTGTGCTGTCAGTGTGCGGTTGACGGCTCTGTGTCGGAGATGTTGGTCAGTTGTCGCGAGGTATCTGTTGTGTCTCCTCTTGTGTCAGCACTGCGCTGTCAGTCAGACATTGACGTACATGTGGTGACGTCACTGGCGTGCGAGGACTACGTGCTCAGCTGTCGCACGGCCGTCGTTCGCGTGCAACACGACGGTGAGTGGCGGCCATGGTCACATATTAGGCTAGGCTAGTTAGGAAAGAGAAATAGAGTTGGGACTAAGGCGGGACCAAACGTACCTGCAGCATGCTATCATTTGCTTCGGGGGGTTTCACCCCGCCCTCCTTTCCAGCTTCCCCTTCCGACGCGCTCTGTTCCTTCTATCTTCAATCCTTAGCTGGAATGTGTGTGTGTGTTTTTTGTTTTTTTGACAAACAAATATATTTACAAACGTGTACACATATTAACAACACTATAATACAATGGAGGCGGCGTTGCCACGAATGACGGCCAGGCTTATTCGCTGCCGAAGCCAGGCCGTCTCTCGCGGCTCCCCTGAACGCTCGCTGATTCGTCCGCCCAGGAGCTTGACGAAGTCGTCCAGGGATGCCCCATCACGCCGGTGGTCTCGATAGCCAGCGGCACGAAATCGTACCGCACCGAATGTATGTGTGTGTGTGTGTGTGTGTGTGTGTGTGTGTGTATGTTTAACTGGTTTTGTATTTGGCAAGTTCACCAAAACTCCAAATGTCCTGCTTCCAGAACCAATGTGTCTGTATACGAGACGCATACATATGCGTACGTGTGCTCGTGTGTACTTGTGTGCGTGTATATATGTGTACATGTGTATGTGTACATGTGTGTGTTTGTGCGCGCGCATGTTTGTATGTGGACACATTGCCGCATGTACGTTTTGCATTTGTATACGTGTGTGTGTGTGTGTGTGTGTCAGGTGTGGTGTGCGCTGAGAGTCGGCGGCGTCTTGTGTCGCGCCTGTCTCAATTACGTCATTTATACGTGCGACCCCTGCTACTGCTCGAGGCCACAGCCAAACCTCCCTGCTCCTTCCCGGTCGGCCCTCTCTCCCACCTCCCGCCCTCTGCCGCCGCCATGCCTCGCGCACTCTGTCAGCTGTTGGCGCAGCTGGTTGTGAGCGGCGTGCAAGTGCTGCACTCACAGCACCACGGTTCGAATCTGCCTCTGTGCCGAGTTTTTTTCTCTTTGCCATTGTCTTTTAGCGTTGTTTGTTGCTCGCAATGGAGATCGTGTGGTAACGTTGTGGAAACGAAGTGTTCAAGCGGTGTTTGAAAAAGTGCAATCTATTCCATCACACGACATGTGGGCGTGTCTGCTTGTCAGGCCACGTGTTTGTATGTGTGTGTGTGTGTGTGTGTTATCTGTGTGTTGTATTTTTAACACGAGTAGTTATATTAACAAAACAGCATAGCTTAAAGTACAGCACGGCTGCTATACACATTCTCAGCGTTTGGGGATAATCATCCTTAAACTCTAATCCTTAATCCTTATCCTTATACTGAAATTCAAATGCAAGCAACTAGGAAAAATCGTGACATAAATATAAGTGAATATCACAATTTTTTTATCTAAAAAATGATCGGATGAGCCGGGGGCATGAATATGAACCATGTAATCAATGCAATCATATTATTGTATCGTGTGAACAACTGCAACAACTCAATGTACTGATACCAAATACTTAATAATCCATATGCTAAACATGCCCTTGTTGGCTGTCTCGCGTGTATACATATATTTGTGTATATGTATGTGTGTCTGCTTGTGTGTGTGTGTGTGTGTGTACGTGCGTCTTTGTTCTGCCTGCATTGTATTGTGCTGCTTTGTAAATACCAAACATATATTTGAATATTCATGTGATTGTACGAGAATGATTGTGTGTAGTGTACAGTGTACAATGTTGATATCAGCGCAATTGAGACATGATGTGTGTATTGCGCTTTACAAATGACTCAATAAATTAAAAAAGTACGTGTGTGCGCTTGTTCCCAGATGATTCGGCGCGTCTCTTGCGGTCGGTGTGTGTTGCCGAGTGCGCCGCCGGTTTCTCATTGTGTCGGCCGCCGCCGCCTTCTGTTCGTAGCCTGGCCGTGTCGGCGTGTGCGACAGGCGGACGGCAAGCGGGGCGACGCAGCGGGCCAGTGTGTGCGCGCGTGCGCTGGCTGTGTTGTCTGCCCGGCTGCAGTGTCGGTCTGGCTGTGAGATTGCTGCAGCGCTACCAGTGTCTGGCCGACATTGCTGTCAGGCAAGCCAGCTGACACACACAAGCTGACACACACACAAGTTGACTCACACACACACAAGCTGACACACACAAGCTGACACACACAAGCTGACACACACAAGCTGACACACACAAGCTGACACACACACAAGCTGACACACACAAGCTGACACACACACAAGCTGACACACACACAAGCTGACACACACACAAGCTGACACACACACAAGCTGACACACACAAGCTGACACACACACACACAAGCTGATACATACACACACAAGCTGACACACACAAGCTGACACACACAAGCTGACACACACAAGCTGACACACACACACACACAAGCTGATACATACACACACAAGCTGACACACACAAGCTGACACACACACACACACACAAGCTGATACATACACACACAAGCTGACACACACACACACACACATGCTGACACACACACACACACAAGCTGACACATACACACACAAGCTGACACACACACAGGCTGACACACACACATGCTGACACACAGCAGCTGACACACACACACACAAGCTGACACACACACACACACACAAGCTGACACACACACACACACACACATGCTGACACACACACACACACACACAAGCTGACACACACACACACTCAGTCCGTCGGTTCGTCTCAGCGCCAGCTGGTCCACGATTGAGTTGCTGGATGCTCAGATGTTATAACGCGGCAGTTTCGGCTGGTCCGCACACACACACACACACACACACACACATATATATACATACATACACATACACAGAGATAGACAGGTGTGGTCACGCACATGAACACACTGACACGCACAAATATACGCACATACAGGGACACACGCATACGCATTGACACACATGAACACACTGACCCATACACGCACATACACACATACACACACATTTTTTCATTTTCATTTATTGAACATTTATAATGCGCCTTTACAATAGTTTCACAAATTCTCAAAAGCGCCACACACACACACACACACACACATTTATATGCCTACATGAACATACTCATGCATGCATGTACATATGCACACATACATACAAGTGCACACCCGCATACAATCATACACGCATATACTCACATATACATATGAAGCTCAATACAGGACAAAACGCACCTCAATCACACTCTCAATGAATGAAACATTAGTGCATGTACAATGAAAACAAGTAAACCTACACATACACACATACACACATACACACACATTGCAATATATACATATTATGAGCACATGGGCAAGACTATGTATGAATGAAGTAGTATGTGAATGTATGTTTGTGTGTGTCGATATGTGTGTATATGTCTATATGTATGAGTGCGTTAAAAACGTGTAGAGTGATTATACGCAGTGTGCATGCATTGTGTATGTATGTGTGTGTTGTATGTTTCTGATTGTGTAATATTTCTTTGAACGAACATTGAAAGCATGTTTTATGTGTGTGTGTGTGTGTGTATGTGTCGGGTTGTAGTTGTGCGGACGAAATGTATCGGCGTGTAGAGGGAGTTGCCAGTCGCGAGACGTGTTGCCAAATCAGCCAGTTTCTGCGGCGCCGTCTCATGTCTGACCTTATAGGTGGCAGCAGCGTAGCAGACCAGACAATCACGCATGCGGATCATAAGGCGGCAGATTGATGATTGATCGGGCACTTGATTTCAGCGACATCTATAGTTGACGATTTAGCAGTTGCTTCTAGTGACTGAATGATGATGTAGCAGTTGATTCTAGCGATGTCTATAGTCGTTGTGCTTCTCAACAGAGGAAAATGGGCGATTTATTTCTGTAAATGCTCAAGCCAGAATTTCCAGTCATTTCAGTTGAGCAAATAGCAATTTGTATATGCGAAATTTACGCTTTAACGGTGGAGTAAACACACATTGTGTTCGTTGTGAATGGGAGTTTATTATGGGGCTTGAGGGGTTCATTGGGTGATAAGGCAAGGGTGGTAATATGTGCCGGTGTGGTTGGTCGTTTACCCCATCCTGTAACCCCACGCGCTCGTTTAGTGTTGGCGTGGTAATGATTGTTATCCTCGGGCAGCAAGCCTATGGACTGTGATATTTATCTCGCTAGTGAGTGGGTCGTACACATACAGACACACATACAGACTGGTGGACTATTGAGAGTCAATGGTGCATGAATTTGTATGTTTATGCATGTATGTATGTGTGTGTGTGTAGTGCATATTTGTAGTGTATTTATCAGCGGAAAATCATATTTTTGAAGTTGTTTTTGCTTGTCAAATGGCCATTGTTGTTGGATACGAAAATTTGCGAGTATATTTTCTATTGGCGTATAATTGGACAGATATGAAGCAAGTGTCCAAGTGCTGTTGTGTAAAAACATCATGTTTTTGTGACAATGCCATATTGAGTATCATGTTGCGAGCGCTACGTTCAATCAATGTTCAATGTGTGTGTGTGTGTGTGTGTGTGTGTGTGTGTGTGTGTGTGTGTGTGTGTGTGTGTGTGTGTGTGTGTGTGTGTGTGTGTCTGTGTGTGTGTGTAAGTTTTTGTTTGTGGACGTCGTTTCTGTGGTCACCGCGTCATTTATTGATGTGCCCACACAATAGAGCGCGCATACACACGTACACACGCGCGCGCACACACACAGAAATTAGTCTAATTCGACTGTGTGTTTGTAGCGAGGTTTTTCGCGAGTCTTTGTTTGTGTGTGGCAATATACAGTCTCGCTTGAGTCTTGTGTATCATATTTATTGCGCAGTCCCTCAGAATGAATCAGCCCAGAGTCGCAGAATCGGTGAGGTATTTGTCACGTGTATTCATTACATAGTCAATAATTAAATGAATACATACGTGTTTTTTTGGAAACCAGTTTTGATTATACGAAAATGTCGCTTGATTGGTTGAGTCCAGTGGATATCAAATGTTTCAGTGCAGCGCTTCTTTATTAATTATTATTACTTTTGTGGCTCCCCTAATTCTTAAACCAAAGCTCACCCTTATAACGAAAATTCGGATAATACAATGTGCTCGCTATATCGCTGTACTAGAAGGATAACAGTCATTCTATAGATATTTTTGCATTCTTTATAAATTAGTCATTTGCACTATGTCCTTCCGAAATTTCAACTATACATTGAAAAACTGGTCTAACCATTCGAAATAATAGCCCGAAACTATATGGAACCTCTTAACGCATTGACTATTGAAATCCATTTTCAGGAATGTTCCAAATGACGTCACTGCCCCGATAAACTCTTCATGTCATCTGCTTCATCTATTATTCATTTTGACTTGTTGAACATTCACCCTCAACCGTCAGGCTTCATTCAGTATCATATTTTGCCACCGCTAATTACGACTATGCATTTAATCTGAGTTAAAGGTTAAATGCCTAAGTCGCAGCTGCTACACGGGAAGAAGCCGAAGCTTATGAACACACAGTTGTGTCCCGTGTAGCTGGCTGCCACCGCAGAACCGACCCTCTCCACGCTATGGCGCCACAAGGATGTAAGACGTATTAGAGAGGGCCACCTCCCCAGAATGCATGGCACAACTCATGACTGATATCTGGTACCATCATTTTCTGCTGGGCGGACAGGGGCTATAGAATTATAGAGTGGGATTAAGCAGTGGGATTATAGAATTCGCCCAATGAAATTCTACTCCGCCAGGTTTCGAACCACGGACCTCCCGCTTGTGAGGCGGGTGTGCTAACCAGTACACCACGGAGTCCAGTTAATCCTGGATTTGATCCTGATTTCTTTGTCGGTTATTTTCTGTTTTCTCAACAAGTATTATGAACTCTTGAATTTTTCCCGATTGAGTGTGGCAACTCTGTGTTTTGCTAGATTGTTCTGCTTCCTCGGTACGATGACGGAAAAAGTCACCCGTTTCCATATTTTTTGACCGAGTGCGACTTCAGCGGTCGTTTGCGTTCAAACGCCTACGACCACGACGAAAGTTCACTACGCCAGTGTACGATATATTATAGCACTCAACACAACAATAACAATAACAATACAACAACAATAGAATGATACAACGCCACGACACACACACCACCACTGCTGTACACACACTGGCTGACGGCCGTTAGCGTCACCCACGCCTAATACCCTCGTGCCCTCTGGCGGTGTAGGCACACACTACATCTCCCCTTCAAGTGGTGGAGGGGGCGCTGTCGGCTCTGCAGACGTAATCGCTCAGATGCGACGGTGGTCTGCGTGTTCGGGCGCTCCGGCGGAATTGCGGGGTTCGTGAGGCCTCCGATGTACCGCCCACATTCTCCCCCGGCGGCGGCGGCGGTGATGCGGGTCTGCTTATGGTCTCCTGCGACGGTAGCGGCGCCGTGCCAACAGATGGCGGCGGCTGCACTTCGAGCGGCGGCTGTACCACGGGCGAGGGTGTGTTGGCTGCTGGTCGCAGGTGTCTACGGTTGCGCCAGTAGAGACCGCCGTGAGGCAGGCGCACAGCGTACTGGCGGCGACGGCCAGTCATGGCGACCACGCCAGTCCGGTCCCAGCGACCGGATGTCGGGTCCTGGAGAGCCACCGTAGTGCCGGGCCGCAACGGCGGCAACACCTTAGCCGACCGGTTGTATTGGGCGACCTGCTTGTTGTGTAAGCTCGCCGCTCGCCGGTCGCACTCAGCGGTGGGCGGCTGCCACTCCGGCAGAAACGAGCGTGGATGCGCGGGAACGGCGGACGACACGGGGCGGCCGTACAAAAGCTGCGCGGGGGAGCGACCATCGGCACCCGGCGCGTTGCACAGCTCCAACAGACCGGCGACAAAGGCGTCTGTGTCGATGTTCCCGTCGTGCGCCGCCTTCTGAATGAGCCGCTTCACCCGTTTCACGGCGGACTCAGCGTGCCCATTAGAAGACGGGAAGTGCGGACTGGAGACACGATGGCGTATGTGCCAAAGTCGCAGAAATCCGGCCGTGTGGCGCGCCGTGAACTGTGGACCGCCGTCTGACGACAGTATGGTCGGAACCCCCGTCATGGCGAACACATGTCGTAGCATCTTCACCAGCTGATGAGCCGAGGTGTCACGGCCACAGTCGAACACCAGTGGCCAGTTGGAGAACCGGTCCGCGTACACGAGGTAGGTCTTCCCTGCGTGTTGGAAAAAATCCGCGGACACCGATTCGAAAGGACGTGTCGGGTGCGGTTCCGTCAGGTATGGCTCTTTTTGCTGGCTGTCTTTGTACTGCAGACATTTTCGGCACGATGCTACGGCAGTGGCGATTTCGTTGTTCAGGCCCGGCCAGAAGACAGTTTGCCGTGCGCGTTGCACAGTCCTGGCCTGCCCCTGGTGACCGTCGTGGAGCCGACGGAGGGTGTCCTTCCGCAAACACCTGGGCACAAGCAGGCGGCAGCCGACCAGGATCAGCCCATGGTCCGCAGTGAGCTGGTCGCGCACGCCCCAGAATGGGTGGAGACTGGCGGGCAGCAGATGTTTGTGCTGAGGGAAACCGCCCAGCACGTACGTCATCAATTGGCGACACTCATCGTCGGCCAGAGACGCAGCTCGCACCGCCTCCAGGGTGGTGTCAATCGGTGACGTGCGATGACCCAGGTCGTCTGCGTCTGTGAACGCGTCCAGCGTCTGGACGAAGAATCCAGACGAGCACTCGTCAACGTCAGCGTCAGCATCAGCAGGCTGGGAAGGTGCGCGCGACAGAGCGTCGGCGATGTTGTGCTTTGCACCCGGTCTCCAGCTAGCGACAAAAGTCAAGTGCAGCAGACGCTGTCGCATACGTTGCAGGCGCGGGTTGGAGATGTCTCCGAGTGCCTTCTCGTTCAGTATCGGAACGAGAGGCTTGTGATCGGTGACCACACTGAACGTGGGGAGGCCAGCCAGATACTGATGGCATTTCTGACATGCCCACACAACTGCCAGCATCTCCAACTCACACACAGCATACCTGCTTTCGGTGTCGGACACAAATCGCGACCCACACTGGATCAGCTGCCAACGGCCTTGATCATCCCGCTGGCGAAGAACGAATCCGAGACCTTTCTCACGTGCTGCATCCGTCTCCAGCATTGTGGGCCGCGTTGGGTCGAAGTGACCAAGCACAGGAGGGCTGGCCAACGCGCGCTTGACCGCCGTGAAAGCCGCATCGTGCTGTGTTGTCCACTGCCACTCAACGCCTTTGCGAAGCAGCTGGCGCAGGGGCTCAGCAGCGGAGGCGATGGAGTCCGAGAAGTCACCGAACTGGTTCGCCAAACCGAGAAAGGACCGCAGGGATGTAAGGTCCGTCGGTGCGGGAAATTCTGCGAGGGCTCGAATTTTCTTGTGGTCGACGGTGAATCCAGAGGCGTTGATGTGGAATCCACAGAAATTGGCGGAAGTGGCGGCGAACATAAATTGTTGCAGGTTCAACGTAACGCCGGCGTCGTCGAAGCGTTGTAGCAGCTGCCAGACTCGCTGCAGATGCTCGTCGTAGCTGGCGGTATACACCAGCACGTCGTCCACGATCTTGCAGGAGTCGGGTAGGCCAGACAAGGCGACGTCGCCGCGTCGGTTGAACTCGTCGCCGCTGGAGACCAGGCCCATAGGCGCGCGACAGAACCTGAATCGGCCCCACGGGGTGATGAAGGTGGTGAGGTCTCGGTGCTCGCGCCGCAAGGGCACTTGAAAGTACCCTTGTAATGCGTCCACCTGGGTGAACCACCGATTGCCGAGGCCCATACTGCTGACAGCCTCCACAGGCGAGCGAACCGGATGTGTAGGCCGGCGAACGAAGCGGTTGAGGCGTGTGAAGTCCACCGTGAGCCGACAGCCGTTTGGCGTGCCGTCTGCCTTGCGCTTACCGACAACGACGATGGGTGAGCACCAATCTGTCGGGTGGGAGACCGGCTCGATTACGCCCTGCTGCTGAAGCAGCTCCAGCTGCTGTTGTGCCTGGGCGCGATGACAGAACGGCACGGAGCGGGGAGCCGTCACGTTGTACGGCACCGCGTCATCGCGCAGATCGATCCGCATTGCCCCGCCTTTCATCTCCCGGAGAGGACCGTCCGTGGAGAACACACGAGGGAAGGCCGCTATAAGCTGCTCGCTGTGCGCACGACGGTCCGCCGCTGTTGGCTGAGCTGTGTTGGTCCAGCGCGGGCATTGTTGAACGGCTGCTGGTCCAGCGGCCACCTGCTGCAGGTGCTGTTCGCGAGACATCTGCCGAGGGAACGCCCGGTGCAGTAGACGCAGCTCCACTGCGTCTCGCCAGCAGAGCAGAGCACAGCGCACTGACGGCACCACGTACAGAGTGGAGCGGCAGGATGCATCACCGAGTCGCAAGACTGCCTCGCACGTGCCCAGACACAGCAGCAACTGACCGTTGGCAACACGCAGGCGCGACGACGGTGGGCGCAAGCTACTGGCGGCCACTCCGAGCTGCTTCGCAACTCCAGCGTCAATAACAGACACATCGGCGCCAGAGTCGCATCGCCACTTGATCTCGCGCGGCGCGCGGCCCTCTGCGGAAACGGCAATGTGAACGGCGGTTAAGCGCGTGTGTTTTTGGCCATCAACTACATCACCGATATACGGGCACATATCTAGTGTGTTCTCATCATCAACTTCATCGGCAACATCGGCGACGTCGCGGAGAAAATTATCTCTACGACGGCGGGTACCGAGCTGCGATGAGCGACAGACGCGCGAGTAATGCCCGCGTTTTCCACAGCGACGACACATGCTCTCCGCAGCGCGGCACGGTACTGTCTGGTGGTGCCCACCACAGCGGACGCACGGGACGGAGTCATTGCTGTGCGCATGCGCGTTGCACATGCGCGGTAGCAGATGGCTTACAGCGGCGACCTCTGCGCGGGGAGCAGAAGAATCAGCCACATCGGGTCCGGTGTTCCGCATGGCTGCAGCGTCCTGGCGGGCCGACTCAGCCGTTTGACATACCTGCGTTGCCTTTTTCAGCGTCAGGTCTTTGTGTGCGACCTGCAGGAGTTGGTGCAGGGCAGCAGAGTCGGCTGTCCCCATCACTAACTGATCGCGAAGACGCTCGTCGCGGCAGGCAGGGCAAAAATCGCAGCTGGCGGCAATTTCTCGCAGAGAGCGCAGAAATTCGCCCACATTCTCGCCGTCCCGCTGACGGCGGGTGAAAAATCGCCGGCGTTCCACCAGCACATTCTGCCGCGACTGCTGATGCTCCTCCAATAGGCGGATACAGGCGGGCAAATCAGCCGTCGCCGGCAGCGTCAGTGAATGGCGGATGACGCGGCACCACTCGTCGTCCAGCAGTGTCGTGAGCAGCGCTTGCTGCTGGGCAGGGCTCAGGCTATCACTGCCTGACAGTGTGGTGTACGCCAGCACGCGCTCTTTCCAGGAGGTGAAGTCGGCTGCCGTTGCGGCGTAGGCCAGACGGGCTGGTGGCTGACAATGAGCCATGGTGTGTGGGGCGACTGCAGGCGAGCTGGCGGGGGCTGCCAATACAAGCTGCTGGCGAGCGAGCTGAGTCACCAACTCTGTGAGCTGGTCCAGCTTCTGCTGTTGTTCGTCTCGCAGCGGCTGCGCCATGTACGATATATTATAGCACTCAACACAACAATAACAATAACAATAACAATACAACAATAGAATGATACAACGCCACGACACACACACCACCACTGCTGTACACACACTGGCTGACGGCCGTTAGCGTCACCCACGCCTAATACCCTCGTGCCCTCTGGCGGTGTAGGCACACACTACAGCCAGCAAATGGTAATAGCAGACTCGTTCACGAGGACAGCTATTTGGAATTCTTGACAAATTTGCCTACCATTTCCGAATCAACATCAGTAGTACTACTACATCTGTCGTGTATCTATCAAATGCAGGCTTCATCATGCTTATGTTCAAAAATTTGTTTTCCAAGAAGACGCGGTCAATCAGGTCCACCAATCAATCCATGGTAAATCAGATTACACGATATACCTGTGAGAGAAATTGTGTGTGTGTGTAAAAAAGAACTTGTGATAGCTCTCCAGATGTGGAAGGTGCACAAGATGAAACCCGTAGTAATGAGTCAACTCTTTATTTTCCACAATAACACTGAGAAGTCCAATAAATTTATTTGTTCTACCAAGCCAAATACCAGGAAGTTACTTGAAACGAAAATACACGGATTGTAATTGATAAAAACACACACACACACACGTATTGTACACACACATTGTAATTGATTTATTCTTCCGTCCGACTTTAAATTCCCACGTGACAACCCCTCTATTCTCCACCAGTGGGTAATTACCCACAGACTACGCAACACTGGTCTAGGTGGTTTTTGAGATTTGTGGAAAAATGGAGAATGCAAAGGAATTCCTTAACAAGAGACTGAAAACCTTCATTGAAACATTGTTATTATCAGTGGTTACCACGTTATCATGACGGCAACCTCCCCGCGGCTGACTGTGTGGTGTTGTGATGACCAGATTGAACGCGTCGACGACCAATACCTGGCCGATAATATCGTCCATCCCGAGGTATCCGCACTGCTCAGGAAGATCCTCTGGCAGACGGTCGATGAACTCAACGAATCGGCGCTACATCAGCAGCCGAGCCACTTTGGTCGCATTAAGAACGACCAAGAGCCACACGCAACCAACCACACGGACCACTCGGATTTTGGGACTGTTAGGATACTACCGTCTGAATGATAGAACAATTAAGAAGCAGATCCATGCGATGTTTGAATAAATGTAACCTATCACTTCCACCACTAGCTCAGCTTGCTTGTACCGCACGTGTGAACATAGACTCTAGACTCACTACAGAAAAATTGAACAAATTGACAAACTAACAGATTGTCATTGCGGATTCAAACACACTGAGTACGACCCCCCCCCAAATCAGGACTCCTTTTAACGGCATTGTCAGACGAGCAGAGCGGTAAAACTATGCCACCAATTTGTCGATATATTGACTTCTCATGCGAATATAACGACACATCAAGACGGGTCAGAACGCATCCTGCAATGAATCACAGCATAAGTCGCGGTATAAGCAGGCACACGACATAGAACCACCGCGTCGATAAGAACAAGGGAAGTGCCCCTGCAAAATACCCTCGGAAATAATAAACTTCAAATTGAGAATAGCGTATAAGTGTTTGTGGCTTATATAAGACCATGTTCGACAGTTATTGAACCTGAAAGCCACGTCACCGGCGAACGCCAACGCTACGTATCACGAGACCAACAATTTAAACAGAACAAAGTGACACTCTTGTTGCTAGGCAACGCGAAAAACAGATAAACAAGACGACTTGCACATGTACGTCTTTTTTCTAACAAAATTCAACAACTCTGCGTGTACAACAGTCAAACATCGCGAATACTGACAAGGCTGTGTGGCTGTCAAGGGCAGTGTGAATTTACACGAACCATCAACACATTCACGCATTCACACACCCACACCCACACACACACGCACACGCACACGCACTCACACATTCTAAGGCAGTCCAAGACGAACAGAAAAGGCAAATGATATAATTCGCCCGCAGAACACAGCTCGAGCAGATTGTAATGCAATCGACAAACATTATTCGACATGCGAAATCCTAGGTAATTAACGTGTCCTTTCGCCGTGCAAGACTACACAACTCCATGTTAACGTCGACCGAAAGACATTTGAATCGCAAACACACACACAACCAAACAGACACACACACACACACAACCAAACAGACAAACACACACACACACATTCTAAAAGACTCGACCGTTGAAATGTTTCTAAGAACATTTCACATTGTTTCATTTCCATATTTTTGCCAATTATTGCTGTAACTCAGTGCTGAAAACACTTGGGTACACACATACACACACACACACACACACAGACACACACACACAAGCACACACACAAACACAGACACACACACACACATACATACATACACACATACTATTTCAGACAAGCAACATGCTCAAAACCTCATGAATATGGTGGTGTTTTCTAAACCTCCCGTTAATCTGTGTGTGTGTATGTATATGTGTGTATGTGTGTGTGTGTGTGAAATGTAAAAAAAAATAATGTGTGTGCGTGTGTGTGTGTGTAATTAGCACGGAGGTTTGTGAGACACTGTAGTATATGCTGGTAATGGCCTGGGTTTACGAACATCCGGTAGCACCGCTGAATATAAACACACACACACACACACACAAACATCATTAGATATATAGATACTTCTGTGTGCTATCAGTAAGAACACGTTGGAGAGAACCTTATAGGACCATATATAACCTTATATATAACCTTATAGGAAAAATGTTCATGAGCCCGGGTTTGAACCCTCGCATATGCCACACTGACCACGCTGGGAATAATTGAGTGTGCTGCAGCTAACAAAGAAGGCATATAGGCGTGCTGGAATAAATTGCGTATCCTACACTCCTAGTACACTCCTAGTACACTCCTAGTACACTCCTAGTACACTCCCTCCGCATGTGCAAGTGTATGTATGTGTGTGTGTGTGTGTGTGTGTGTGTGTGTGTGTGTGTGTGTGTGTGTGTGTGTGTGTGTGTGTGTGTGTGTGTGTGTGTGTGTGTGTGTGTGTGTGTGTGTGTGTGTGTTTGTATGTATGAATACCGGGGACAACGAGTCTTTCCAAGTGGAATTTAATAAGAATTTAACCAATTTAACGACAATAACGCAGGTTTCTCTCAACAGTCTGTCAAATAACATCTATTGAAACAGATATCATACAGTTTCTGAATTACTGAACGTATTCCAGATCTTGCAATCGTCAAATAAGGAAAAGTTATTTTTTGTGAAAACCTTACATCTGTATGAATATGGTTGAATAAATTTCAGTTATTAGCTAGTCTGTATATATTTACAAATAGTTTTAATAAATTGCACCCTTTTGTCTTACGATATATATTTTAATTGTTCCTGTGAGCTAGGTTACCAAGGGGTGCGAGGATTTTTGTGAAAAAATTGGGAAAATATATGTTTAATCATGAATTATATTTTGCGCCTGGAAAAAACTGAAAGCAATCTTGTTGGAACTAAAGCCGTATGAGTGGGTATTGAATAAAAGCTTTTTCTTATCATGTCGTTCATATTTTTTATCATTTTCATCATAGATATCAAGGATCCAGGCGGTGCGAGAACTGCCTGCTCATTTCAAATGAGTGCGAACAATGGAAAAGGTTGAGAACCACTGGAATAGGGTCTTCAACATAAGACCTGCGCTGGTGTGCGCGTGTACGTCACATGTTGGTCTATGTATATATGTATTTCACACGTAGCTGGGTTGTACGTCACATACACGCCACAACCATACCCGACACACACACATACACACATTACACTCATACACACACATTACACTCATATACACACACATTACACTCATACACACACAGTACACATACTCATACTCATACAAACACACATTACACTCATACAAACACACATTACACTCATACACACACATTACACTCATACACACACATTACACTCATACACACACAGTACACATACTCATACTCATACAAACACACATTACACTCATACAAACACACATTACACTCATACACACACAGTACACATACTCATACTCATACAAACACACATTACACTCATACAAACACACATTACACTCATACAAACACACATTACACTCATACACACACAGTACACATACTCATACTCATACAAACACACATTACACTCATACAAACACACATTACACTCATACACACACACATTACACTCATACACACACATTACACTCATACACACACATTACACTCATACACATACTCATACTCATACAAACACACACACACACACACACACACACACACACACACACACACACACACACACACAATTACCTGATGGTCTGGCCTGTCGAACGGAGGCGCTGGCGGGAATTATGTTGGCCGCGTGTGGCGACAATTGCGGCGCGCCAGCCGAACATGACGCCGCCACACTAGCGCCATCTAGCGTCCACTCTGACTCACTATCCTCCTCGTCATCATCCTCATCGTCACCCCCACTAGTACCACTCAACTGACACACACACACACACACACACACACACACACACACACACACACACACACACACACACACACACACAGGTTTCATATTGTGCACATTTCGGTGATATACAAGCAACTTGACCTACCTACTGTTGATGATAGAATTACGAACAACAGAAAACGATTGATACACACGGCAATTAAAGATCGATACAAACTTGAGACACACAACAACTGAAAATTTGTCCAACATACAAACGGACGCAACACGAAACAGATTCAACCAAAATGTCGTCACAATGTTGTGTGTGATGATTTGAGTGGAATTGCCAGTAAATGTTGTGTACTTTTTAGTGCATTCGACATCTAAAGTGTGCGAGCGCATGTATAATGTCAGTGTGTGGAATAAGTGTAATTGGAATTTAGTTGTTTATATTTATTTTTGTGTATAAGTAGTTTAGTATATGAACGAGTACATGCATATGATTGTGAGTATATCCATGTGTATATGTGTGTTATTCATTTGTCTCATAATGCAATGAAAAGTGCATTGAATGAATTGCAATTAAATTGATTGCAATAAATATATTATAAATATGTTATAATTCTTAAAAACAGACACACATAATTATTTACAAAATTATCACGGGAAAAATTATTCAAAATTCCTAATTGCTCAGATTAAGATATAAAAGGACATGCAAAAAATTGGTTAAATAGAGAACACAAATGTGGATTTCCCTACAGAAGTCATGACCAGTGGAATGCATTGCCGAATGAAAGCACGTGTTAAACGACTGCCAGCGACTTCAAGAAGAAATATGATGACTGGAAGCCGGAATAAAATAGAATATAACTGTCTGTTTCGTGCCTACAACTTTGGATTAATAGAATTTGGTTCAGTTTAATTTCGCGCAGTCAAAATGATGACACTATGACACTACTAAAACACTATGAGCATGGGTAAAAGGCGGTGGAATTGAACACACTTGGTTAGTTGCTGACTGAACCGATTGAAAATTGAGCCGACTTCTTTATACAGCCAACTCTCTGTTAACGCGAGAGTTGCGTTCCTAGGGACGTTGTGCTAGGTAAAATCACGCTAGAACAACATAGCTTTTCCGTAATGAATAATAGTTATGGTTGGGGTTACGCTCCTGGGTCTCTTGAAAGTCCATCAATTTGCGAATGCTCTTACTAAAAATTTCAAAATTCAGACACAATAGTAATAAATTTGAAAAATACAGACAAACAAATAAAAATACTCATATCATTAATTTGAGTGACAAATTGAAAAAAACGCCACGAAAAATGACGATTGCTCACATCACACTATGAGGTCATGGCGCTTCTCGCGCCCCCTGGTGGCGAGATACTCAACCACAGAGACAGGGGAATATCCAACTCGCATAACATGAAACAGTTCAAGTTAACGGCATATATTTTACCAAGTTATACGTTGAGTAAGATCGAAATCGCGTTAACCGAACGGATACTTGAATACCGATACATGATGTTTTCCTTTAATAATAACCACGTAGTCTTGATAAATGGTGGGAAATATTGGTGCGCGACGATTTATGGCGCTGACTGTACAACAATCGCTCGTTGAATAATCACGCTCATATCTACTTCAATACGAAATATATTAAATTCCCAGTGCCGATACACGAGCACATCGGCCCGGTCGCATCAGGGCTTGATAGTCAGAAATAGAGTTCTGCTGGCAAGACACAGATGAGTTGTACAGATTAAGCGTGCAGCTAGCTATGAATGTCAAGTCAACACTGCACGAGCCAACGGTCTATTTTTGGTGTGAACACGCAACGCCAAATGCAGCCAAAACACACACACACACACACACATACAGACAGAGAGAACAACACATAGGCTTAACTGGCACGCCTCCTAATTTGGCACGTTCACCTTCTCAGGCGCGCACAAACACATACATGCTCACATGCACATATACAGGCAAATCATGGAAAGCAAGTGTACAGTCATCGAGTGTCCACGCTGTTTTAAATGGGACAATATTTTAAACGAGAAAATAACTCAGTGAACAGAAATGGAAAATTCGACATGGAAAACATTTCAACATCGGAGGCGAAGTAATGTGCATAGCTTTCACACAGTAAATTTGAGAGCCTATCGACACCATGTGTTAACCCAGTGTGAAAGATATTTCTCCCAACGCAACGACGTTAAAGATCGCAGGTTTCAAGCAGCGACCGACAGAAAACCACACACACACGTAGTAGGAAGAGTGAAGTAGGAGGGGCAAGATGACACTCCGTGAAACTAACTGCCACCAAAGACCGGCTGTCTCCAGCTTGGAGCACCAGAAGCGGAAGGCGTATCAGAACGAGTCACCAACGTAAAAAGCATGCACCCATGACTGACTGCTTGCTCAAAAGTAACCAGAATGCCCGTGAATTGAAGCCTAGATGTCGGGTTGAGAGTGCAACGCGCTAAGCACCATACTGTGGTGTCGACGAAGATGCGATGATAAGATAAAATGAACAGCACGCAGCAATTCTTTGACAATTAGCAACCCAGGTAATTAAGCATGCTTAATGAGAAATATCCTGAAACTGGGTTTCCAGTATTTCCCTCTAACAAGTTCTCCAATCGCACTTCAAAACTACGAGCAAGTGAAGCCACACTTCATTAAATCCAGTCTAGCACTCCCATAATGAACATGCCACAATATGTTTCCTGGTTAGGGAATACGGAAAATAAAAACCGGCCCAACTAGACCAGCTGGTGCAATGACCGGTTAAAAAGTCCTAAATTAACCGCCGCAAAATCCAGTAGAGCACAGACGCTGCTAACAGACGCGTGCGATTTTATTGCGTGCCTCACTGAATCGCCTTGCATCTGAACCGTTAGTTGATCGTGCACGGAATGTGCGCATTCAGCCTTGAACAGTCTGCGACATCATCTATTAGCCGAAAGAGAAACCTCGGGCACGCATTATGCAGACAGCGACGTTTGCTGCCGCGTGCAGCGACGTCATGAGTGGCCACACCAGTTTTGCACGGAACGTCTGCTCACGCCGGCCTTGGGTCAGCACGACGACCTTGGGTCACACGCCAGACACTGTCAGTTCCGGCCGACAAACAGCCTCAAGATCGCAGCGACGCCGGTCAGCACAACGCGGCCACATCAGATGGAGCCAGACCAGACGACCAATCGGAAGAAGAAGCAATACTGAGTAGAATGATATGGAAACATAAAACATGGATTATGGAAAATAAGGAACAATTACGCAGTCCAGCATAGCAGTGGCTGAGACCATGTTCACGTGAAAATTTGCGATGCAAGGCCTCATGAACTCAAGACTAACACACCATCTATCCGACCACATGGATTATAGCAATAATGAACAGCACAGAATACCGCACGGCTGTGCGCGCATAAAGCCCATCATGCGGCAAATATTGTTAACAACAAACACACGTATATTTACAAGTGTATACGCACATAATCAACACTAAACTGTAATGGAGGCACCGTTGCCGCAAGCGACCGTCAAACTGATGCGCTCCCCGGACCACGGAATCCTCGGGCCCAGCCTGGAGCACATGGGCTACATCCTGAATTAAACCAGCCCAAGTGTTTCAGCTCGTCAGGAAATAAGAAGCGGAACTTCTCGAAAGCCTATTCGGGATGACAACAGAAACCGATATACTTGTCCTGATCATGCCGCAAAAATCACACGACTCCCAGCATAGACGAGAGTTGCTCTAGATCAAGAATACCGGTATAACTCCTCAAAACGTTCAAAATGCCAGAAGCACCAGTCAATGATTGATTCGACAACACCCCGGAAAAAATGAAAGTGAACGAAAACGGAAAACTAATGTGAAAAACCCCCATAAAAACATGACAGTAAAGAACAGTCAATCAGAGCCGAAGGTTTCATATCCCCGCATCCTTGTATTTGATGGTAGAACGACCATAGTCTCTCTTCCACCTGAATCACCAACCCACGGCAACCATTCACAGTCACGTAGTATGGATCCGTTCTACCAACAATTTCGCAGTCAAATCCCGGGAGAATGCTTCATAGCGTCAAATCATGCTAATAATTGAGAAACAATAAACCCAAACTAGATGCACGGTGAGCAACAAACATAGACAGAAACACTCTGAAAAATCAGTGTCCATGCAAATAGCGGATATCTATGGTTACAACCAATGTTGCTCCTCAAGAGACACATCCGTCTTCATTGTCCGTCCTTGCATAACTCCCCGTTAATCGCAGTTCACACTCCATCTTTGAATTTACCTGGTTAAGATACCCAGGAAGTTTTGATAGAGCAGGTGAATTACACCCGCAGCAAATGAAAGCCAACAAAACGAGTCTTACTATCGCTCCTGATCAAGAAACGTTGACAGTAATTAGACACAAACAAAACCGGTGTTAATCAAATGACCACACCTGAAGAAGACTTCAAACGTGGGACTCCACCCGTCCAGGACATCCACACCCGAATAGTATGCGTATGAATGTGTGTGTGTGTGTGTGTGTGTGTGTGTTTGTGTGTGTATGTGTGCGTGTGAGCACGGAGGACAAACAAAACAGAGGAAAGACAAAGAGCGACATGGCCTGAGCTAATGATGTGACATGATGCTCTGATACAGTGAACACCCACGCACCCACCCACACACGCGCACATTGTTGATCCTGCCCATGGGCGTAGGACTAACGCAGACCACTCTCGTATCCGTCCTACATACAAACACGCACGCACACGCGCACATTAGTGAACGTCGTAGGTGATAACACACTTGATATGCATGATAGCTGAGGTACGATGGTATGACGGCCAGATAAGACATACACGCACACACACACATACACACATGAAGAGGGAGAGAGAAGGCACCCGAGTGAGAGGGGCCCACTCCCTAGACACATCAACATCCAATCTACAGGAACAAAACACAACGAAGTACACCGAATGTAACGGCTGCATAAACAAACGCCTCCACAATCTGGGGCTTTTCAAAAACCAATGAATATATGCTACCATTGAAACTCCAACTCCAGCAAACATGAGAGCTCTAGATAGGAACACCAACACAGTGAAAGAAATGTCCTAAGAAATGAAAGCAGTAGAAACTAACTGAAAAACGGTGAGTGGTCCTGATAACGCTCTACCGAGCAAATGAAATCAGTTGTAGTTTCAGTAGGAATCAAGGAAAAAATGATAAATTATAAATGTTTAATTTTTGAGAAATTGAGGTCAGAAATATACCAAAGTATACGAAAGTATACATTATACAAAATTATGCATTAATTGATGAGAAATAATTTATCCTTGGGCGTTGCCATGGAGCGGGTAGAAAATCATATCCGGATTGACCGCTAAAAACCACAACAATCGTAACACAAAAACAACTTTAAACATGTAACAAAAAGCATGCAAGAGGTAGTGCCAGAGGTATAACGATCAATAATTTTGCCAAGATACCCTGTGAAGACTTGGACTGATCATAAGGTGAAACGTCATGGACAGAACAAGTAACAATTCACCAATGATATTCAATCAACCGACTATGAAAGTGCTACGAGGAGCATTTCCAACACGTTCATTCTCTCATGAAAACACATCCATTTCTCCTACAGTCATTGATCCTCAAGTTTAGGCCAGGAGATCATAAACCATCGTTATCAACCTGGTGAATATAATGTTGCATTGCAATATGCACCATGTAGACAAATTGAGGATACACTAGAGATAAATCCAAATAGCACGAAACCACCAGTAATATATACACAATTTGCCAAAACAATCCAATTCCTCTAAGACATGAAACAAGTTTTCTTGGAATTGGTAGGCAAAATATTTCTCAATTGGTCTCAGAAACGACCATCCCGCGCCGCAAAGTCTCTGCAGCCAGCAAACAGCTGCCAGAAGCAATGCACAAGCATGCAGTGTTGCATACAAACAGAACACTACGCAGAAGTCAAATTGTCTGCAAGCCACTGGGTGATATTCAAGAAAACACGCAGCAACCACATAAAAATAAAATTAGCAAAAATGACTTCTAAGCGAACACAACAATAACGAAACAGGAAATTTTCAGACAGACGAATCAATTCTGTCTCCCGCTTTGAAGTAATTCACGGATGAGCTGAAGGAATAAACAGGAATTCCTATACAGGAATACAATTGCAAGCGACACTTGGCAGCTGAAGCCAGGAAAATTGGAGTGCAGGAGCATTGGAGCCAGGCGAACTGAAACGCAATCCACACGGACAATCTGGGCACATACAAACTGCGCCAGGTTCGTCTGTCAACTGCAAGTGTACTCGAAACAAAAGCAGATCGAAGCATGTCGACATCCAGGGAATGTTAAATTTTGGACTGTCGCACACAGTGTAGGGGAGGAGGCACAGAAAGAGTGTGAGAGCGGAAAACACACACACACAAGCACACGCACAGTGACACACACACACACACACACAAAAGACACACTAGGATGTCTTCTCGCAAATGATCAGATACTCAGATATGTATTCCGATAGGATATTGTCGCGCGACCTGGCGCCAGACCAGCCACGTGACACACATACACACACACACACACACACACACACACACACACACACACACACACACACACACACACACACACACTGTGATGGTCACGTCAATGACAGTAGACGCGACCACACATACACAACAATGCGCCACGCCAAACAATAAACACTCGCGCATATTTCATGCGCAATACACAAGATATGCACACACACAAACATACACACACACATAAGTGGGGAAGTCACTGCAAAATACATTTTCCGTGAAATTTGTAGTGCACACAGGAGTATCTAAAAAAATAAACCAATTTGATGATAGTACAATATATCGTGATGCATATGCACGCTGTATAATGTATTGCCTACATATTTTGCCACGGATATAAATCTTGTCAGAATTAATAAGCCCGTTGCTTGAAGATAATTGTGAAAATGATGAATATGTGAAAATGTCCAGTTGCAAGGAATGGTTGAACATAACCGATTTTTCCACAACGATATCACCCACACACACACACACACACACACGAAACTGCCAGTAGATCACATAATAAAACGGAATTTAATCTCGACAAGAACAAGTTGAAAAGAAACATTCACGAATCACAACTGAACAAAATATGCAAAGTATGCAACACAACTGAACAAGGAATTGAGGTATGTAACTGTATAACACATAGCAAACTCGCTGTGGTCCGTGCTAGTGCAGTAATGGGCATGCAAATTGTGAATGATTACACAAAGTCAATTAATACGAGTGTTTTGTTGTAACTCGTATTTTGTTGGGCCGCTAGTGGACCTGTGGGACACCTGTGGGAATGAACATGCATCTATGGGATGCAGGCAGAATATGTAAGCCTACAACATTCAGCCAATCCCCCACCTCAAAACCAATAACGCCAATAACTATAAGGCTGAAATTTTCTGCATGTTCCACTACAACACATCTTATGCTACAAGATACCTCCATACTCCGGGGATATAAACAATACTAGACGCAAAAGATCACCATACAAGAGAGTAAACATTAAACATCTACTAAAAGAGATGTGAAAATCGGTCGGTGAAAGTCGCTGAAGCCACACGCACTAATTCCTCAGATGATCCCCAAATGAATCACATATATTTTCAGCTCACATTCTTTCAGGAAAAACCCAACCCACACATTCAGTGAAAATACCATTGGTTGTATTCATCGGATATCTTCGCTCCGTGTGGTTATTATTATCAAAATGAATGAACAAAATGAAATAGAAAACGTACAAACGCAATAAACTTGATGACTGCAATCCCCAAGCATCATGAAAAGAAGTGAGAAGATCAGAGACAAGACTAGGCAGAGTCGATACAGCAGGACTCTGAAGTCACTGATGAAAAGATGGCCAAGGACGAAGCCAAGTGTCACAATTCTCGTAATTTCTCACATGAGGATTTTTGGCTTTTCAATGTATTTTCCTTGAAAAATGTCCGACTAAAAAGTATTCCAATTGGAATAAAAAAAAAGAAGGAATTTTGACTTGAAATAAATGCCATGAGTTAAGGCCTGAAACTCTCCACTCTAATCAAGTACGACCGAGTTAATGATAACACAGTTGACACAAAATACATTTCAGCTGTACAGCTAAGCCCCGACACCTCCCGCAATCAACCAAATAAAAGTCAAGCCAGCGGCAATGAAGCGGCAGCGCGCGAACAACAAAACGTCGCACCATCGATCAATTTCCAATTTGAACAAACGATTGTTTGATGATGGACGGACCGAGAAATGAGCCAGTCAGATCAAAAACTGGGTCGATCGACCGCCCCTCCCTAAAACAAGCATCCAATCGTGCCAGATTTGGTGATATTTCCCTTCGAAGAGCCAAGTCTTTGTACTACGAATGCTGACGAAATCCAGTGACTGTAAGTATAAAAGCAAGAGGCTTGTTGGTCGCATAAGATCCAGAGACAGGTCAAATTGCCCTCGTCAGATAAGCGACAGGTGAGACAAGTGATATTGCCCTCGTTCAATGAAGCATTTCTGTTCTGCTCTGGGGCTTGATGGTTGAATGCCACACCAGCTCAAAGACAATACGGCGCCTCCAGCTCACAAGCACATGACAGTCAAATCTACACAAACACACGCGAAAAAAGATAGGAAGACATACGTGAAAGCCGACTCAAGCAGCTAGCCAAGGCGCAAATTTAAAAACAAAAACTCCAACTTCATATTGTACTCGGTTGGCAACTCTTGAGTCAAAGCAATATAAGCAGAGGTCTGTATGTACGCGTGTGTGTGTGTGTGTGTGTGTGTGTGTGCAGAGACTGATCATTGTAGTTGCCATGACGACACGAGACGAGGATATCTGCCGAACAAGGCATGACCAGACGGGAGATGGCCAGTGAGGATCATATAAGGCGAGCAGCTACACCGCTAATACCGACTATCAGCAGCCATATACGCACCGCACAACAGCCACAAACCATCAATCACACACGCAGACACACACACAACCCTCCAGCAGAGAATCAGTGACACGATGCATGTCCGATCAAGACATTCAACCGCCACAAAAATGACGGCCATTTAACGATCGACAGTTTGGCGACAAAAACGCAGGAACGTGCGCATATCGTGTGAGTGTGTAGGTGTATAACATGTTTAACTGCTGTACACACACACGCACACACGCACAATCCGACCACGCACGCACAACACACAAGCTCGATGGGAGGGACCACAGCCACTTTTAGACTCCGCCTCTTCACACTAGGTGCTGACCAATCAAAACGCAAAGCGACCGGTCGCGCACAATATACAACACACAGGTGAAATATACGGGCACGCGAGCGCGCAAATAGCGGGAGACTGCAGTGCATCACAATACACTAACACCAGTGTGATCAGTGCTGAGCGGGACGACCTACCGCCAACACACGCACCAACACGGCTCTTCATCACACTATGAGGTAAGTGGTCGACATACACACACGCACACTTACAAATTCACCTCCTGTCTTATGTGTATATTAGTGAACAAAAAGCAAGCTTAAACAATTGAATTTACACCGAGAAAATGCTTTTTTGAAATTTAGCTCAGTGCATGAACTAAATATTTGAATTACATTTAACATTGGTGTTTGAATAACTGCAAAGCAGTATTTTTTTCAGGTATTTATCAACAAAAATTATCTAAATACCAAGCCTTATCATTAGGACGTATATGATTCGTTGAGACCACTACACAGAACACCTGCAGTAATTCACATAATCGGCTCAAGCTTAATGGTTCAACTGTCGGGTTTATGCATGCATGCATGACTTTGTAAATCAGTAATCTGTATCCTGGTGCGTAATACCATCGGTGGATAATGCAGGAATTGCCAAGTGGGAGCTTAGAGGTCGAATAGAAGGACACATGTGTGTTTTTATCAAACCGAATGTGTTTCAATCGTCTATTTTCGTTTCTAGTGAATTCTTGACATGCAATTTGATAAAAAAAACTGTTTTTATTGGATTTAACAGCGCTGTTGTTGAAAACGAAGACTTGACTAGTTAGGAAATGAGAAATCCGAGAAGAAACGTTGCGGGACACTGCTGTAAAATATATAGCAGACTTGTGCACGTTCAAAATACCTTCAATAAATCGCTTCGCAAGAAACATCGCCACAATCATAAACGCCGCCCAAAATAAGCCAGTTAGATTCAAATTGTAGAAAAGAGCATGCACGGCCAAGCGTAGAAATTATAAATTAAGCATTTGTGTATCTTGTATTTGATATTTTGCACATGGACGAGTATTGGTATATATTCACAGTTTCATAACTGCCAAGTCTGATCGATTTTGTACAATTCAATCTGTATATAGCAACGTTCTATTGAGTGTGTACATTATCAATAGTTCTAGCTATTCTGGTTTGTGCAGCTTATAGAAGTAAGAGCCGGCATAGATGAATTAATCTGACATGACCGCGGCAACGAAAAAATGGTCAAATTTATCAAATTTTGAATTAATTAATCAAACGGATTATGATTATTATGTCATTGTTATGAATATAATAATAAAAATAGTATGGTAATGGAATAATTTAATAATATATAATGGAAAATTTATGAGTACACTCACTATCATTTCATTACCGCGAAATACGGGCCCAAATCCCGTGTTCTGCAATATTGCCTATGTTTTGCAATCTACATAGAACCGTGCAATATTCAGAATGAATAGGTAAACATGAAGCCAAGCCAACATGTATGCACGCGTGTGTGTGTGTGTGTTGTTGGAGAGGAAATTAGCACCCATTGCCAGCATAGCCACCAGCACAAACACAACAGCTGCTTGCTGCCACAATACCACAGTAAATTACCCAACCTGACCTGGCCAACTTCACGCAAGCATGCATAGATTGATCAGAACAAATCACAAGTCATATAGACTAATATAATCTTCAAAGAAGAACTCCATTATGCGTGAATAAGATTAAATTCAAACCGTAAAAGTTTAGGCGAAGAAGCGCAAAGTGAACTATTCAACAATGGCTCGCTGAATAAGTGTCTGAACACTTTGCTGTGTTCAGTAACAGACTAGACTATCCCCAGTCGACACAGTCATGACATCTCGGCGTCCAGTCAGAAACAAACACAGCTACCTGAGATAGTAGCCGTGGTTCACAACAGGAGGCTGCATATTCACCACGATCAATCACCACTGGCGCACCCAGATGTGCGAGGGTTCAGGGAGCTGAAGCAAACAACAATTTGTCGTCGACTATATATAACCTAAAAGCTCCCTAAAAAGGTCAAGAATAAATATATTTCTGTAGAATTCGTTGATAAAAGCAATATCGCAAAGCATATTCTCACATTACTGTGTGTGTGTACATCACTGACGGATCCAGGGGGGCTAGGGGGCTGAACCCCCCCACCAAATGTTTGCATCACCTGCTCATAACTAAGAGGTTCAGTAAAAGAGATCAAGAAAAAGTATCTTTTTGTAGTTTCCTGATATCAGCATTAAAGCAAAGCATATTCGCGCATAACGCGTTTGTAAATGTGTGTATATATCATTGGAAATTTGCTTCAGTCTCCCCCCAAATGAACTCTAGATCCGCTACTTTCAATCACAACAACAAAAGAATACACACACACACACACACGCACATCCTTCCACATGTAACGTAATGCCAGCGCACCTGTATGTGTGTGTGTGTGTTTGTTTGCCACCATGCACTATGGCGCTAATTGTGCGAGCATCGACCATCAATCACTGACGCATGTGCGCGCGCGTCTAGCCCAATCAACACACAACGGCAATGACAACCGACCGCAGCGCCACCTGCACGGCGGCCAGCCCAACTAGACAACGCCAAGCAATCTTACACGACCAGTGTATCAGTGAAGCCATCCAGCAACGGACCTCCAAGGAGCATTTCGTCACAATTCTTGCAAACACACACATACACACGTGTGTGCGTGTGTTTGTGTATGTTTGTGCTTGAAAGCAGGCACCATGAGTGCACACAGACACACAAACACACACGTGCGCTAGAATTGGCTGGCATGAGATTTGCAGCTCGCTGACACACGACTGACAAATTGGATGACGGATGACGTGTCAGTGCGTCACGGCGTCTCATGATATAACGCGCGCCATACACACACACACACACACACACACACACACACACACACATAAGTGTGTGAGCGATCAGCAGGAATACACAAACCTGCATGATTTTGAGATACACACACACACATGCCATTCTCACAGTTCACTTGGCAAATTCCTCCAACACGATATGAACTCAAGATGCACATGCACACAGACACACACGCACGCGGATACAAATATCCCGAGCGTTAGTGACACGCACGCGACAGATACGTATCAAACACAGACACACACACACACAGAAACATACACGCGTGTACGTCAGCAGGTCACTATGTCAGTGGTGGCGTGTCACTGGTTTCATGTCAGTGGTGGTGTGTCAGTGTTGTCATATCAGTGATGTCGTGTCAGTGATGTCGTGTCAGTGATGTCGTGTCAGTGTTGTCATGTCAGTGTTGTCATGTCAGTGATGTCATGTCAGTGGTGGCGTGTCAGTGGCGACATGGAGACTGCAGACGAAACCTACAAACTCGCATTTCACAGCAAACTAGGATCATCAGAGCAAACTCATTTGCCAACGCACAAGAGACCGGCAGAATATCGTGCACGAAAATCAGTTTCGCGTCACAGAAACCACCTGAGCTAACTTACACACACACAAATGTCCAATCACAAATGATGTCATCGAATGCAACATATGACAGAGCCACAAAGAATAATCAGGCTTCAAACTGGATTGATTTGCAAGGGAAATAAGCGCCTCGATTCAGCACAGAGCTGTATGAATAAACACACACACACAAACACAAATGGTATGATTTATAAGCGTTGCAACACGCCTGTCGAAAGCATTGTGGCAACATTGGCAGGACGTCTGCAAGAATGCAATGAAGATGCAATGAGCCAACTTCCGATTTCACAGCACACGCACACATAAGTATATTCAGCAACTGTACCCTTTCAGAGCGGATACCACGTAACGCCGGGAGTAATACCACACACACATACACACAAATATGCAGTATATATATGCAAAGATTGCAAAGTTGACAACGAACACGATATTTTATTGATAATGTTATTGTTAAAATCCACTAACAATGTTACATTCAGACAAAATACAAATATTCGCAAAGCAACACTAATACGAAGTGTATATACAGTGTATAAAAGGCGTGTCCCAAAAATAATAATGAATTCACACCAATACCTCACACCGCTAGACTTTTTACGGAATACCTACGCAAAAGTCTACGAAATTCCCAAGTGTCTGGAGCAAAATGAATATCAGTTTGAGAATATGCGCTATCAAGAAAATAAAATGGCATTCGTAATTTTTTGACATGATAAAAATTCATTAGAATTATGATGCACCGAGTTTAAAATTGTTTAAAGCGTGTATACATTTTTTGGAACACTCTGTATATAATTCAAGAGATTAAACGATTAGAATATTCAAATAGCTTGTCACCTGAACGCAGTTGTCCACATCGAAAACATAATGAAATTGATTAAAAATGAATTTATAAAACCAATCCAAACACACAACGGTGTATAAAAAACAACAAAAACCATCAGACGAGCCATCAGATATTTTCAAAACATACAACGATATAGAAAACATTCTCAGATACACATGCACTTGAATAAAAATATGTGTACGTGTATGTATACATGTGTGTTGTATTTCCGAGTGTGTATGTATGTCTGTATGTGTGTATATAATTTCTGAGTGTTGTTACAAATGTGTCAATTTTTAAACAATACACAACAATAAAAAACCCGCTGACTTTTTCTGCGCATGAAACCACAAATACACACCCACACACAAACACACAAACCTGTTTACACAATTGAGCAAAAATATCAACTTTAATGGATATGTGTGTGTGTGTGTGTGTCCAAGCGTGCAAACAATTATGGAACCGCTATGCAACACGTCTCAATGTATAACTTTCAAAATATTGCCGAGTCATACACAGAAATATACAGGCACACACACGCACATACACGCACATACACACACACAGTGCCAGCACATTCACCATGTATTAAATTACAGCCAGTGTTACGTGTTAAATAGATCTCATGCAACATTCAACAAAACATTGGCTGCAAGCATGTTAAAATGACAACGAAGCACATAAAAACACATAAAAAGAATGTATATCAAACTATAAATATAATTCTTGGTGGATTAAACACATTAACGAAATGTTTCGCATATATATATATATATATATATACATGGATTCATTGCACTCAAAATACGACACATACACACGTACATAAACACAAGCAAAACTATACCTATTCTGCAAAATTTGTAAGCAAAAACACACAAAAAACACTCATAATATGGACACGATCATTCAGCATCATAGGGCGTGGAAAATATCAACGGCGGCAAAAAACAACATCAATTGGAAATCAGATAAGCTTGCCATTTACGTTATAGGCAAAGTCAGCGTTCTCATTTCATTTCTCATTACAGGTGTTGCAACACCTGTAATTGGTCGCACCAGCAGCACACGCACATACACACACGCATATACACACAGGCACATACACACAGACCGAAAGTGGACAAAGCAGCAACGGGGAAAGACCACAACTGCTAAGCTGCACTTGTTGACATGTGGACACAGGGGCTTGCAACAGTTTTATCATTATTACCATCAATATCATCATTTGAGACCGACACAGCGACCAGCATGGGACCAGGTCACAGTGCGGCCAACGAACTGCCACCAACTCAGGGTCGCCCAGTAGCTCAGACTGTCTGATCCGCGGTCAACATTCATACATGCACACACACACACACACACACATGCACACACGGCCTTGCCCGCCTCCCATACACACACACACACACACACGCACAAACACGTATATACCTATTCAACGGCAGGAGCCCTACAACAATCTATCTAGCCAGACCATCATTGAACGGCCGTTGGTGCAACATACGAGGCCGTTGGTGCAACATACGAGTCGTATGTGTGTGTGTGTGTGTGTGTGTGTGTGTGTGTGTGTGTGTGTGTGTGTGTGTGTGTGTGTGTGTCAGGCTAAGAGATTAGTCATTGCCGAAAAATGGCATCAGCCTATCAGACACATAAATGTCGAATGCATGTATGCGTGTGCGTGTGTGTTTGCGTATGTGTATGTGTGTATGCATGTGTGTGTGTGAGTGGCATGCACCTGTCTGTGCATCTAAAACACACACATACATACAAACACAAACAAACACATACACCTCAGTGGTGTGATGTATCGCAGCCGCACAGTGCAAGTCTGCACATTGCACTTGCACATCGCACTGTCGACTACAGCTTCATAAACGTGTTGCAAGCACACACACACACACACACACAAACACAAGCACACACAAACAACACAGGTATGCAATTGGACGGCTGATCGGTGATAAAATACTGTCTGGTGGCCGTCACATAACCGTTACTAATTTGCATATACGCCTGAGTAAGTTGCATGGTAAACTAAGTCCATGCGAGCATATAAATGCTATATTGTGTCATAGTCTGCAAGCGAATAATTGCACTGCTGTTGCAATCAAACGACCGTTGATTGGTCAAGTTAGAGTCCGGTAAGAGCAGTCTGCAATCAAACTGCAATGAGTCACATATTGCATGCATCTTACGTCAACAAGCATTCCGCCCGAGAAGCCTCGCTGGGAAGACACCAAACTCAACCCCCCCCCCCACAGGAGGAAAAATATATCGTGCGCAGGTAAATTGGTAAAGAAGGTAAATTGTGCACGAAATGGTCAGGTGAGAAGCAATATAATATCCTGCTAATTACGCGCACACACCTGGCATCGACAACACACACATACAAACAAACATACACCCAGACACACACACATACAAGCAAACATACACCCAGACATACACACAAGCAAACACACAGGCACACACATATACACACAAGCAAACACACAGGCACACATCCTCATTTCAATCCAACGTGACCTCCACTCACAGACATCACATTTGCAATCTCAACATACACACACATACAGACATACAGACAGGATATGTGACCAATTTAAGAGCAGAGAGTTATGTTGAATACCGTTTTCTCCATACAGACAGACACACCAGTTTGTCAGACGGTGTTGCAATCTGTAGGTCATGACGTGAAGCACCGCTAGAGCGAGTAAATAATTACACACACACACACACACACACACACACAAACATACGTCGTTATGACGTCAATGAGTGTTCAACTTAGAACGAGTTCACACAACAAGTGCATGCCACAGATTATCAAGGCCACAGTCATGCAATGCAATGCAAGTCCCAATGCAAATCCCTATAGATACTCCAGTTGGTGACTTTGTGTGTGTGTGTGTGTGTGTGTGTGTGTGTGTGTGTGTGTCCAAGGACTGGTGAGAAGCGAGCCCAGGGAGCGAGATGAATCTTGCGGAAGACGAGCGGTGGAGAAGATGAATTACCGGCCAACAGCTGGTGATTTTGGTGACAAACAGGCTTCGATATCACATAATACACCACAATCTTTCGCTACACGTGTGTGTATGTGTGTGTGTGTGTGTGTGTGTGTCAGCTCTCTGTAACACGCACATACGCACTCACGCCTGCGCAGACCAACTCGCATCGACATTGTCATACATCATTGGCGAGAAACGCCGCCGTATTAGGCCGAATTGACACCCGGCTGTCGATTCCAACCACTGACACTGACACACACACACACACACACACACACACACACACACACACACAAACGGAACAGGGCACGTGCCAGGGCGCAGAATATTTTGATAATACCGCCCACTATACACCCACACATACACACACGAACAGCATGCCCAGAAAGACAGCGGATAAGAGCAGGGATGGCAGAGTTTGTGAGTGTGTGTATGTGCGAGTAGAGAACTGGTGACTGATGGCCATCGATGTCCTCAACGATGTGTGGTCGCCACACACACACACACGCATACACACACACAGATATACATACACACGCGTATCGACACGAGATCTCCAGTGGCCACGCGAACGTCCTGTGTATGTGTATGTGTGTGTGTGTGTGTGTGTTTGTCTGTGTGCGTGCGTGTTCTCTTGAGTCACCGCCCACACAGATTCACACATACACACGCACGTACGCACACACACACAGTCAGGTATAAACTGATACACAAGTGTCACACAATAGAAGATGCGCCAGCACACGAGGACGCTCGTTTCTGTTTACGCACGTGCGCAGAGAAGAAAGCATAGAAAAGCCTCCCAGAAAAGAGCAATATATCTGGAAAGAAAGAGGGTGGGAACGAAAGAACGATGGAGAATGATGCGCAACATCTTGGGAGCACAGATACACATGTGTGGGCGTGTGTGTGTGTGTGTCTGTACAAAGTTATGAATGACAATTGACAATAGCACAATGACTATGAGGCTAACGCCTGCTGTGAGAGCGATATCCAAGCGAATTTGTGTTTGTTTGTTTGTCTGTCTGTTTGTGTGTGTGCATGTGTGTCACATATCGACGGGCGGTACCCCTTGGTAAATAACACTTACGACACTACACTATACAAACACACAGACGCACACACAATTACATTCAAAGTCACACTCTTCAATGATCTTGAATGAAGATGCCGAAGGAGTTCATCCGAAAATCCCGCCAGGGCATATTCACTAGGATCAGCAGGACTGCGTGACTGGATCATTGCGATGGAGTGTGAGAAAGCGAGAAAGCATTGAGCATGTTTGAAAGCCACCTCATACACTCACATGTGTGTATGTGTGCGTGTGTGTGTGCCAATTTGCTAAATTATGCAGACAACAGCTAGTGCGAGAGAATAACCTCTTTGTTCATCCAGCAAGTTGCCTACAGAGGAATTGAGCGTGAAATATTGACCACCATATTCTCAACACAACACACACGCACAAGATGATCCATGACGCGTGCACGCTGTCATCAAAGCGAGTTAACCGCGGGTAAAAACTGACGTCGACACGGATGAGGTAAGCCATCGGGCCATGCAAATTGTTTGTCTATGATGTCGCGATGGTGTTTTCGGTGATGCTTTCAAGAAGAGTATATGTATGTGTGGAGAATATGTGTAAAGAAACGTTCTGAGATGAAGAGTGTGTGAGTTAATGAGATTTTGCGTAGCTACGCCGCAAAAGAGGGATTTCCTTGAAAGTAACACAAAAGACTTGCCAAAGACAATGAAAAGCAATAAAAAAACAAACATACGAGATTGTAGTAGGAAAAAAATGGAGTTCAAATGATAAAACATTGATTTTATGATAAGATCACAAAAACCAGACGCCAAGCCACTAGCGAGAGACCAATCAACAGGTAAAGACACACACACACACATACATATTCAAAAATGTACCTGGTGATTAATTCGCCCCAATGATAGCGTCAATGAGTGCATACTTGGACAGCAAACTAACATGCACATCAATATTCATAGCAAGCCACAGACATACACACATACA
>OU696571.1:4352500-4400000 GCA_916048095.2 Sacculina carcini | reverse complement strand
CACACTCACACACACACAGCGTCACTCATACACACCAGCAAAACATTGCGTGGGATGTAAACGCTCATGGACACGTCAAACACACACACACACACACACACACACACATACACACACACACGCACACACACACACACACACTCAGGGTTACAGACAGATAAGCGTGTGGAAAGATTCAACCAACGGAAAAAGTGTCCCAGCAAGGAAAACGTGTGAATCTGAACAGAAGAAACGCGTAGGCGAGCCCCATACACACATACAGACACCCACACACACACACACACTGGCGCCAACGTCGTGATTGCAGGCTGTGCTGATTATACAGAGCATCAAACCGGAGCCATGGCGCCAGTGAAGACAATACCTTCGTGCAGACAGAAATATGGAGAGAAACAGTGGGCAATCGTTTTTGAGACCATCACCTACGTGTGTGTATGTGTGTGTGTATGTGTGTGTGTGTGTGTGTGTGTGTGTGTATGTGTGTGTGTGTGTGTGTGTGTGTGTGTGTGTGTGTGTGTGTGTATGTGTGTGTGTGTATGTGTGTGTATGTGAGGCAGATTGGATATGAATCGGCAAGTATGTATATTTGACCAGTACACAAAACAGAATGCACAAGACTATCTTCAAGAGCATCAAAACACAACCGGTGTGGCAAAAACCATCCAAGACAGAGACACAGTCACACACACACACACAAACGTGACAAGAACACACAGCATCCGCTGACGACTGCATGATTAGAAGATAAGTTTAAAATATCAGTCCTGGAAAAGCCCATCTTCACCCGGCAAGCGAGAGGATACAAGAGAGTACTTCATACGAGGTCATGTGGGTGTGCTATTGCATGATGTGATCCAGTTCACCAAGACATTGTGACAGCGGCATCTCGCGTGCGTAAGTGAGTTCTGTATGCTTGATGGTGGCAAGGAAGCAAGGTAGGTGAACGATGTCGAGTAGAAAGACGTTTAAGGTTCAAACTGGGACACCAGTAAATGTTCAGGAAACACAACGAGGGACAGAATGAATCAAACTTGATATTAAGCGACATAAGGTTGAAACTTCCGAACTGAATGTTCTGGGTTCCAATTTGAAACATTAAGAAAATTACCGCTTTGGAAATGATTTACCAAATTGTGCTCCGGAAAATTGGCAATCCAATAGAACCTCTCGAGTCGGCAGCGAGTTGGATATTCAAATTAGTGAGCCCAGGGAAATCTGTGTGAAAGCCAATAAGAGTCAAACATATCGAAGTGTTTGAAAGAGTGGCTTGGAAGACAAAAGCGTAGAATGATACGTGTTTAAGATAACAACATCTATCAACGAACATCACTTCGAGACAAATCCACAAAACCCATTTTGAAATCCTTGGTGAGGGATTATGCAGAGTACAGGAAACGTTGAGGCAAATTTTTCAACCAAATATAACAATGCCGGTTTCCCTGCATGATACTGTCTCAGTTCAGCATATCACAACGCACGGCGAATACGTTTCCAGGTAAGGAAGGATAGGACACGCACATATAATACAAGGTATGAGGCTAAGGATGAATTAAACTCTTCTCGCAAACGAGTGTGTCATTCATCACAGAGACAAGACCTCTCACTGCGTCTACTTCTTGCCTAGTGTGTCTACATCAAACATCCCGTTGATAGAAAGCTCCTCAGATCTTGGGACATATGTGATGGCGTTCATTCCACGATCAAAACTTCTTCACATACATGATGATGCTGTAGCATGAATCAGCACGACTTCCCGTCGCGATCCCAAAATGACACTGCGTATCACTCCTCAACAGCAGCACGCCACGATGAGAGCTGTTACCATGTGACGTATTACACAACATACACTGGTTTCTGAGTTGTGTTGAAGAGTACACCTGTGTTCTTCACGAGGTGCATGATGTCATAGACGTACAATCAACTGACATATTTCCCAAAGACCTGAGCTACCGTAAATGTGATACTTCTTCATGAGACGCGAATGACAAAATATGTTAGTTCAATAGGCAAAAATATAAAATATACTCATATAATCGACGACATAGATATGTGTCGTCACACACATACGCACTCACAGCAGATATGTGTCTATGCGCGATCAGTGTGATCTGTGTGATCAATACGATTAGCGTGCTGATCTCTGCGTTTTATCAGCCGCTTGCCTGGCTGGCCGAGGTGATTGACAATCACAGCTTAACGGCCCCAACAGGCGACCAATGGACGGACAGCGAGGGCACAGCATAAGCTGTCAGATTGAGCTCCAGAAACCCAATACAATATACCATTTAGGACATGATTCAATGTATGAGTGTGGCATATACCACATCGCACATACAACCAGAAAAAAACACAAACACAGGCACACACACGCGCACCTGGCAGTATCATTCACCGACACACACTGGACTGAGGACACAGCGACTGATCGCTCGCAGGGGCAATAGTGTGCGACTGCGCCAACACTCCGATGGTCGGCGGCGCCAACAGCTGCCCCCCTGTCGCGACGCGAGCCTCAGGGGGGCTGGCCAGCAAGTGGGGGTGTTGTGACAACATGGTCTGCTGTGAATGCTGATCGTGTGACAACTGTTGTTGTTGTTGTTGATGTTGCTGCTGTTGATGTTGTTGGAAGACAGAGCCAGCAGGCAGAGAACAAGCGTCGCCGGAGGATAGAGAGAGAGCCGACCAGCCGGTCGTCTGAAGACAAGACGGCGGCGACATGGACACAAGACCAGCGTGGTGATGAGCATGCGGATGAGGATGGTGATGGGAATGAGGATAATGCACCGGTCCATGAGTGTGTGTGTGTGCATGATGTGTGGACACTGGCACCGCGCCGCCGTACGTCGCCGGATAGTGGTGTGAGTGTGAGTGTAGCGAGCCCAACACCCCGCAGCCCGTGCCCCCACCTCCCGTCGGCACCACACCCCCCACCATGGCGGCCAAGCCCGGAGGCGGCAGCGTGGCCGGCGACGATGAGCTGACGGCGGCCGACGCAGCTGCGGCCGCCGCCGCCGCCGCGTACATCATTTGCCTTACTTTTTGTTCGTCGTCGTCGCCGACGCCCGTCGTTGTCGACGCTCCAAGTCCAGCTCCTGCCGCCGCCGCAGCACCGCAGCCGCCGCCAATGTTGTACACCAGCTCGGTCTCCTCGAAGCCGGTGGCCGACATGCGCTGATCGCCGCAGACGCCGGAGCCTCCTCCGCCAGCGCCACAGCCGCTAACACTGCCGCCGCCGCCGCCCGGCAGTCCCGAGTGGCCGGGCAGCGGGTCCGGCGAGTTGAGGCACGTTTGAATCAGCGCCTTGCCCGCCTCCGATGTGATCATCGGCTGCAACTTGCGCGTGGCAAATGTGTACACATGACCCGTCTCCGAGGCGACCAATAACATCACCTGCGTGCCGGTCAACGTCGACAGTTCGTACGCCTGACAGACGGACAGACAGACAGCATGAAGGTATACAAACAAACAAGCGGACACAAATAGGCAGATAAGAAGACATACAGACATAAAACAGAAAAAGGCACACATACAGACAAATAAATTACTTGAGCAAATAAACGCGCAGAGATAAGATCTTAACACATTTGATCAATAACTAATTATTGTGTAATAAGAACTTCACCCGCATGGTACATCATAAACAGCCAGCACCGGAGCTGAGCTAACGGTTTTTTTAATTAACACATTAGCTAAAGTAAGATAACATTGTTTGGAAAAAGTTTCTCCGACATCGTTGACATTTTAACAGAGTAGTTCTTAACCTGGGTCCGATAGAGCCCCAGGAGTTCAGTGAGTCAGTTTCAGGGGTTCGGCATTTTGGTTCATTCACCAATATGATTCGTGACATCAAGCTCTGCTTGGTCATCATTGACTGCAGCTAATCACGCCACATCGCTTGGCCTTGATATATATGCTGCAAGCAACCCGGTCCACTCATTAGTAGCCTACTTTTGACAGTTGTTCAGTACCTCCAATGACATTATAAATCACTGCAATGTCCCATGAAGAAACCTCAAACACCTATGCACTTGACTTTGTTGAAACTGACATGAAATTTGTTTGGTTAAGAGATGAGCATTACTACGAGAAACAAGAAAATGCATCTCTGATTAGAGATTCAAGCATTGTGACGTCACATTCATGCCAGGATTCAAATAAGAACAATGGTATGTGCATTGTGCATTATAACTCAACGATAACATACAGATGTACGTGTATACCTTGCATATACACTACATACATATCCAGTCAATATTCTACAATTTCTGGTCATTGGTGCGGAATCTAGTCATTTTGTTCATTGTTTATATATCTGTTATTCAGTATGATCTATACCCGTGGGGAATTACCCACTGGTGAGGAATGGAAAAGTTGCCAAGTGGGAAGCTAAAGGTTGGACAGAAGGTCAAATGTGTGTTTTTAGCAATTCAAATTCGTCTTATTTTGGTTTCTAATGGCCTCTTGATATTTACTTTGATATAACAACTTAATTTATTGAATTTATCAGCACTGTTGTGGAAAATGAAGTGGAGGCTCATTAAGAAGTGGAAAATCGGAGAAAAAGGGTTGAGAACCACTGATCTATATCTATTAGAGTTTGCATGTGTGTGTTTGATCCGTGATCAGTCCTTATATGCATCCTATTTATCCTCTTTTCTCTCTCTTCCAGCTTTCATCTGTTCCACGTATAAAGTGCATAGAGGCTGCACGATGCAGTTTATACTCGTATAGCGCTTGCACTTTTCCTGCGATATTTTGTTCGTTTTGTGCAATAAAAAAGCAATAACAATACGAATATTTTATATAGTATATAGAATTCAATCGTTAGCAATGTAGCCGCTGCAGTGTAGTTTATTGTACAAGCAGAGAAAAATACGCACTTGAGATGCAAGGCATTTTCACCATTCAAAAATGTTCACATGCTGAAAATTGCACATCTCCCCTGAAACTTGTAAAATAAAATCTATTACAAAAGCACAGTGTATGTTTGGGCACGCAGCACAGTGTATGTCTAAACATGTCTCAACTGGGGTCAAATCACATGTATGTTAGGAGTATGACAAAAAAAAATATTTAGAAATTTAAAATTCTTGCTATGTCATGGGATGAGGTTTTAACATATACCTATAAAATCATAATTTTTGGGGGTTTAGGTGAATTAGTTCCCCACCAATGCAATTATAACTACCGACATTTAATAGAACGAATGTTTGTGTATTTTGTGATATTATACGTCTAATAATGAGTAATTTTTATTTTAACAGCGTGATAAATATATTGCTGATAATTTTGGTTTCAGGAGTATGATGATAATGATCATTGGTGTTTAGGGCGCGCACCAGCCTGTCAGACCATATGGCTCAGCCGGTTAATGCCAATATGGAAAGTGAACCTGGTTCCCTGAGAGATGATGCCAGTAGTGGAACAGAGAATAGTTCTTATGAGCCAGAACCAGTGCCAGCTACAATAAAAACCATCAGCCACATACCAGGTCACAATATTAGTGAGCCACCAGAATTTGCCTACCAACTATTCATCTCAATTTTGTGCAGATATTGCATAAAAGATGTGCTTCTTCCAGCACATACACAATCAGGAATATGGCGAGGAATCACACAGAAAAAAGGTGAAATGAATTGTTTTAGAAGCAAGAGAAGAATTATTGTCTTCACTTGGATAGAAAACATTACTGAAACAAGAATACCAAGTACTTTGTCACAAGAAGTGCAGCTGGAAACATTAGACTGGCTGTGGCATGGTACGATAGTATATCTTCAAAATATAAAAGTGATTCACAGAAGATTTGCACTAAGGAATAATGCACTGATGCACTGTGATTTAAGAATATGATGCTTGGTCAAGCATTAAAATGATCATATGCGATACGACTTCAATAAATACTGGACGATCAAATGGTGTTGTTGAGAGAATACAGAGCTATGACTGGAAATGAGCTAAGCATGTCTCAATATATTGAGTGTCCTATTATTGTGATTATTGAAGCATGTGCTTGACTTCTAAATTTCTGATAACATTTAACTTTCTTTCTTTTAACTTTTAAATTTCTGATAACATCTAAGTTTCTGAGTGAGTTGGTTGATTAACTGTCGGAAAATTACAATCACAGTGAGTGTAATGCAGACACTCAAATATATATGGATGCATACTCCGATTGTAAAGATGATTTCAAGTTCCTGTATGAAATATGTCAAACGTTCCAGCATTACAAAAACATGCTTCATTTTCGTTCAATGGCGGAAACTGACTTCGCTAGCCGGCACCCGCTGGAATTTCAGTGTTATCTACGCTTTCAATGTATATTTCCTCATTGCATCGTGGCATATATTGCAAACCCCGCTCAGTTTCATTGCCAAAAGCTCGCACGAAGCATGGTTTGTCAATCAAAATTTCAAAGAAATCAGCTATGCGAGTAATAATCTTTTTTTGTATTACTAAGCTGACATATACTGGTGCTCTGAAATGCTTGAATACTTATTGGAACATGTCAGCACCTGTGCTGGATATTTCACGCTCAAACATTATGGTTGAGATCTGTGAAGTGATGGAAGAACTGAGTAAATTATGTAAAAATACGAGTATTCACATGATCGGTTTTTTGTCACCGACAATATAAATTTTGCTATATTTCTATACATGTTTGCCATGAATTCATTCTCATACTCCATTGGTTTTAATTTTTATTCATCTAACTATATCAACTTTATCTTAATTTTCAATTGTTTTAGTATTCAATGTGGCGATGATGTTCGGTCTATTTTGTTCTCGAGTTGATTAATATGGCTGTGTTGAATGACTCGCTGGTTCCTGTGTTTGTAGCTGTATTTTGTACTTGTTCCTTGTTTTCATATCAATTGTTATTTAAGCGCTTGTGCTGATTTAATGAATTAATTTAATTCAATTATTTAATTAAATAATTTAATGATTTAATGAATAATATAAATAAATAAATTATTTTATTTATAATAATTTTGATTTAATGATTTAATGTATTCCAAAAATGAGTGCATGAAGAAATAAATGCGCTAGTATTCATTTTTACACTGATGGAAGATAACGTAATGAAGTGCTTCAAATACGGTGCCGGATAATGCCACATTTGAAACAATCAACAGCGTGGGTAGGGGAAATTATTTAAGATTTGAATCAAATGGGTGTTTTTGTGATAAGCAACTAATTACTCATTTAAATTCGTAGCAGGAAATTTGTATATTTTCTGTCATAACCATAATGTATGTGTATACATGTGTGTGTCTGTGTGCGTGTGTGTGTATGTGCGCACATTAGCATGTGTGTGCGTGTATGAATCAACCGTGTGTTGAACAGATGTGTCGGGTGTGATTGTATATGTTAGAAGATAACACACTTTACACATATTTAATTAACCACACCGAACAATTCGTCCATTCCACCGGTATCAGCTATGCTGGCCCGGGCAGAGGCGGAACTAGCTCACCTACCACTGGGGCACGAATTGTGATTTAGTCACATCCACTCTGACCAACGCATAGGCGGACCAAGACAGGGGGAGCATTGTTTCATGCTACTCAAACTACCAACAAGAACTACCTAAAAATAAATTACACATTCCTGAAATACTGAATGAACATAAAACAAGACGTGTGTGTGTATATTTGTGTGTGTGTGTGTGTGTGTGTGTGTTTGAGTGTGTTAGCGTGTGTGTGTTTGAGTGTGTTAGCGTGTGTGTGTGTTAGCGTGTGTGTATGTGTGTGAGTGAGTGTGAGTGTGTGTGTGTGTGTGTGTGTGAGTGTGTGAGTGTGTTAGTGTGTGTGTGTGTATGTTAGCGTGTGTGTGTGTGTGTGTGTATGTGTGTGTGTGTGTGTGTGTGTGTATGTGTGTGTATGTGTGTTATGTGTGTGAGTGGGAGTGTGCGCACTTAAATGTGAAAATACAATTACATTGAAATAAAGACATTCTCAAACCGCTCGCTTATCGCTTACTGCAAGTAAAACAAACATTATTACACACACACACACACACACACACACACACACACACACATACACCTTGCACACACACCGCACACGTGTGGCTGTTCGGGACAAAAAACCGAACTACACGGAACAATGCACAAAATATGTTGAGCTGTTGCTTGAACCACATCACTATATCTTCCGAGAGAAGTATTTTACTGAAAAAATACTAAACAATCGTATAGTATTCAAGGGTGATAGTCAGAATAAGGCACGTGGGTGATAACCCCACTAATAACCCCACTAATCATAACTGATCCATATATAATTATATAACCACATCGTCCATAGAGCAAATATACAGGGTGTCCACAAAATCTCTTTACAATTTGAAAAAAATATTACAAAAGCAGTTTATGAGATATCTTAACCAGATTTGATTTATTCTATTAAGTACCTGCTAAAGTTTTTTTTTTAAATGTGAAACTTTTGTGTTTCAGATACTCTGCTGATATAAGAGAACTGATTTATTGAACCCTTATCAAATGGCTACTCCTCAAGAAAAAGCACAATGTGTATCGTGGTTTATTAAAACAGAATCGGATGTTCAGACTCAACGAAACTACAAAACAAAATATGGAAGAGATCCACCGTCGCGTCCATTTGTGCCTGGCACAAAAAATTTATGGAGACAGATACAGTATTGGATAAAGAGAGGAGCGGGCGACCAGGAACATCTGAGGAAAACATCGCTCGTGTTTCACAAGCTTTTACTCGTTCTCTTAGGAAGTCCATCCGCACTGCTGCCAGAGAATTGCAACTACCACGTGCAACAGTGCACAAGGTCCTCCACAAGAGTTTACGGTTGTACGCTTACAAAGTGCAAATGTTACAGGCTCTTGAACTAAATGACAGGCCCAGACGAAGAGCGTTTGCTGAAGAAATGTTGGTACGCATTTCTGAAGATGAAGCGTTCCTGAAGCGCGTTTGTTTTAGTGACGAGACAACTTTTCATGTTTCGGGGAAATTAAACAGACACAACGTAACAATATGTGGACCAGAACACCTCCATGAGACTAGGGAGGTTTGCCGGGATAGTCCAAAACTGAATGTGCGGTGTGGAATCATGTTTGATCGAATAATTGGTCCATTTTTCTTCAACGAGGCAACAATTACTGCAGAAGTTTACCATGACTTCCTAGCTGAATATCTGGCACCACAACTGACTGACCTACAACCAACCATTATTTTCCAGCAAGATGGTGTACCACCACAATGGGGACATGTTCGTCAGTTCCTCAATCAAACATTTCCAGAGCCATGGATTGGAAGGGATGGGCCAATACCATGACCACCACGTTCGACAGATACCACCCCTTTGCACTTCTTTAAATGGGGTTAAGTAAAAGATATCGTGTATCAAACAAAGGTACGGGATATTGCTGACTTGAAGCAAAGGATTCGTAATGTTGCCATTAACGGACCTATGCTACAGCGAGCATGGCAAAAATTAGAGTACCGACTTGATGTCCTTCGAGCAACTAATGGTGCCCATATAGAGGTATATTAAATACAGTTAAAAAACTTCAATAAGCACTTATGAAAATAAAGCAAATCCGGTTAAGAGATCTCATAAACTGCTTTTGTAATAAATTTTTCAAATTATAAAGAGACTTTGTGGACAGCCTGTATATGATCCAGCTCTATGTCTCATCCCTCTTCCACAAAATGTCTCGCTACGTTCATAATCAGTTTATTGGCTATTTTTCCCAGTGCGCCTGTATACAATGGATGTTTTATACAGCACACACCATCAACCAATGGAACATCACAGGTTACTTACACTGAAATCCGCTGAAATGTGTGAAATGTCTCATGATCCGTGAGTATAGGATGTGTCCTCACACTCCGAACGGCCATACAAATACCCATAGATAGCAAGATCTCCTGCTGGATGGTCCCTGTCAGAGCCCAGCACAACTCACACCAACATATGCATTCCTATCACACAACTATGACGCAAACACACCCAAGCAAACGGGGGCGAATTTAGAATTTTGAGACTGCGTGTATGTGTGTCCGTGTGTGTGTGTGATTTGAGTCACAATTTACGTAGATTTACTTATATCCCAGTATGCATGTATAAATATACTGGCTCGAGTGGTAAAAACTGACGATGTATTTGCATGTACAGGACGCATGTAGAGGCGCATACGTCACACCAGGGGTCTAAAACACGAGGCCCGCCAAGCACTTTCATGTGACCCGCCAATATAATTAGGAAAACTAACAAAATGAGATATAGATAAATTCACACGTATTATATATTTTGATTTGATTATACATTATTTAATTCACATTGATATCAGTTATTCTGGATCTGGAAGTAAATTTCCAATTTTTTATATTAACTAATTCCACACAATGAGATTGAACGTCATTTATTGTTCCTATAGATGCTGCCCGTGTATATTCTCTCGTATTGATTACTGCTGCTCTTTATATTTTCATGTTCCTCATTACTCTTTGCGTGTTCTTCAGCGTGTGAATAATTCATGTCATTTTGTTCTTTCTCCTACTCGCCCTACTACCCTGTCGTCATACTTCCCAATTTCTGTTTGATTTTCGTTGGCTACCTATCATTCCTCAAATTTATTTTCGTATCTGTTGTATTGTATATAAGCTTATTCGTGACCCCGTTCAACCTTCCTATCGTTCTGGTCTTCTTACTGTATCTTCTGCATATTCTCACAATTATCGCCCTCTCGTCTGCTCCTGTGCTCTCAACAAATCAACTTGGTCCGCTAAATCGTTTTCTTTTTTTGCTCCGCGTTTGTTCAACTCTCTTCCTGCTACTATTGTTCGTACTCCTTCCTTTAGTTCGTTCCGTTCTTCTCTTTTCTAGTACTTGTTCAACTTGTCGTTTGATCCCTCCTCACATACTCTCACTCCCTATGCTACGGTCTGATTTCAGGGTCTACTCTGCTCTTGTCATGTGCTTACTGTTGTAGATATTTTTCTCTAATTGTGTTGCCTTTTTTGATGTGTGATTTCCTCTGTATTTGAATTTGGTGTTTTGCGTTATTTGGTGTTAGCTCTGGCGTTACGTTGCGCGCGCGTGTGTATGTGCGCTAAATCAAATATATTGTTCATTTGTTTGTTTGTGTATCATTTCAATTGCATAAAACGACCCATCTCTTGATTCGAGTTTGAGACTCCAGCCTGTTGAGACTATATGGCGCCATATAATTCCTGGTAGACTCAGGTCGGGAGGTGCTGATAAACAAACCCGGGCCAGGATTCGAACCGCTACTCGAAAACTGTTGTGGCCGCACATTTGTCATTGGTTGAGAAGTCCGTTGATCGGAACACCCGCTATGATCTCATGCACCGACAGTGCCGCTGAATTGAATTGGTGATCAATCGTTTGAGCGATCAATCAAGCAGTTGGGTGCATGGGTGCACTGAGAAGGGGGTAATTTAGCTTATACCCCCCACCCCCCACCACCAAGAACCCATGAACCATTATGCATGAACCAAGCGCCCAAGAACCACATGCCAATTATATCGGATCAAATATCATTTCGTTGCATTCTCCTCGAAAAGCAAAAATTGCATACTGCGTAGGCTAGCACATATTCATACGCAGGTATTTCTACCTCACAGAACTGAATTTGACTGTTGCATGTTGGTTACAAGAATACAGTTAAAAAAACATGCAGAAACTTGACGTTCCTCCTCAACCCAATCGAATTGTCTGGGTCCGCCATTGATCGGCTACCAACTACGGCTAGAAACTGCATCGTTGTAACCAAATGCACCACGGCACAACTTTGAAACCGTTCCTTTTCTCCGACTAAAAGCCACAGCATATCGTGCAATACAGTGCGCAGTTGAACAGCAGAATACAAACGAGAAAGTACACAGCGCTCATCAGTCGCCAGCTTCAGTTCGCATACAAAACAATGCGACCGCACGACCCGCTAGGCGTCCAAACGTGAATACAGCCCAGTCCCAGCACTACATTCAAGAGCATGGCTCAACAGGGGGAAATAATATCGACCCACCATCATTTCACAATGACAAAGAACGAAAATTCTCAATAGCAGGCTAAAAATAAAAAATCGATCTAGCACCGGTTAGGATCTAGCTGGAAAAACAGATAAAAAACTTCTCGAATTACAGACGTACATATCATGAATCTAGAGTGTGATCGAGTTGATCAATTTGACGCCACCGTGGGCCCTGCTGGCTGCGCCACCGACCACACTAAAGCTAATGGTCTCAGTGCACCACTTCTGACAATAACCGCAACCATACTCGACAACAAAAAACCGTCTCTTTTCCGACTATACCACTGAGTCAGTGGCACTGACAGAACACTTGATAAAAAAGTACAAGATGTATACCTAGCATCCAAATTAAAATACAAACCACATAACGATATATTCATCAGAAGCTTGTTAATCCTAGATATGCATATGCTATGAGTCATAGGTAGCCAAAAGACCGATTTTCTATACACCTCGTTCTGCCTCAAGTTTACATTACAAACACCGCACAGAAAATACATAAATTTAGAAATTACCGTACAAATTTTCTTCTGAGTTGAGAGACTTCAAATTTAATTTAGAATAAATATATTTAAACATTTAATCTGGATAATTCGAGCTGTGTGACAACGACAACGTGTATTTGCTATAGCGCCGGTGAAACACAAGCGCGAAACACGGAAAACATCAATTGAGGTAAAACGACAATTGTAAAGAATAAGGGAGAAATGAACAGGTAAAAGAGCGTGAAGTCACAAAACAACCAAAATGGGTAAATAGCAAGCACAAGCACAAATAGCAGAGATCCAAAAATCAAGTGGTATGTTCAAACAATAAAATCGACAGAGAATTATTACGGAGAACATTCACAATAGGAAAAATAAAGCAGCAAGGAAGGAAAGGAAGCAGTAACTGTGCTCAAGACAGGGAAAAATAAGACAACGAGGAGAATTGAAACAATCATGGAACGGAGAAATAGTTGAAACAATATCACAGAGAGGCGAAAGGAGAGAGAGAGTGAATCCATATGCCTTGTGTGAATGCAGACCTAAATTTCATTTCAAAATTTTGAAAGATCCAACAGCATTCGAGCGTTGCATAATGAATGCTTACCTTCGAGAGTGGCAATGACACAGACAACAATAGAATACAAATTGAATCCATGACATAAACCTGTCACAGTAAGCAATTATGTTCTGAGTAAAGTTACATATAAATACTCCAGCTACTAACCTTTTTCATGATGCCTGTTTTCCTCTTCGAAAACGTCGTGTAACGCCTCAGCTTGTTATCGATGAACTCCATTTTAATTTTGACGCGTCCTTTGGTCTTTTTCAACGGTGTGTGGAGAGAGTTGTGTATACTCTTCGATTCAGCCACGTGTGGCGATAAGGTTGAATGCGGAGAGGTGTATTTTTCACCCTCGTTGGCCGTTTCACACTTGGGATAGTCCATGTAGGCAGCATCGTTGGCCGGTCTCTTGTAGGCAGATCCAGGTAGAAACGCACTATGTCCAGTAGCACCTTGCACACCACTCGATGCGATTGACGGAAGACCCATCGAATGTGAACTCACCAGTCTACGCAGACCAGGAATGCTCGATTGGTTAGAAGTATTTGTCACCAAGTTGTCGTAGTACTGCACCGTTTGAGAATCCGAGTAACTCAGAGAGTAATGCTCGTGCTCATTACTCTCACCACTGGAACTCTGCATGACTCCAAAACCACTCGCTTTTGCACCAATTTTGGACACTTAGCCACACATAGTCAATTATTTACATATAAGGAAGCGACTATATTAACAGCTACAAATCCGGCCTTATGGCACATCCCATGCGGCACACACTGGCTTCACTGTCTGACATATATGGATAACGCCTCTCGATTTGGCGAAGGTGCGCCACCCAAGCGATCCAAGATACACAGGTGTTGTGTATACACATTGTATATGTTATTTAAACATGGTATTATTTTGCTTATGCTTGTTTGCAACAAACAACTCAATTTTTTTCTAAACCAAATTTTTCGGCTATTGTTTTCGTCTTTTGAGATTTCTCTGACTTGTTCTAAATGTGTTCTATCGTCTTCAGGATTATAGATGTCACAACTATAGAATACTTTCCCCGATGAAGTTCGAATATATCCTTATTTTGACCTCTATTTTAAAGGTGATATGATTTGTGTACGAATTCTATTTTTATAAATGTTGAGAAAAAATTCATTCCCGAGCGATGGATATTTCGCTATATTCTGCAAATTCTTAAACCCGATCTAGCAGCATCAATAAGGGGAACCACGTGCGGATAATTTTATTGTGAGATATTTGTGTTGTTTCGTTTGGGATTATTTTCATTGGCGTGAGGATTGCTTGTTTTCAGTGCTTGTGTTCTGGCCTCTGAACAAAAATTGATACATATTTCGGAATGTACTGCGGGTGATTTTGCAGGTTTTCTTGTCACTCACTATGCGTTCTATCACCTAATAGTTTTGTCGTTTACTCCTCTGTATTCTGCCGCCTGAGGACTGGTTGGCTGGCTGATTTTAACTATTATTGTACTGATGTCATTCCTGAACATATGTTCAATTAATTTATTCAATTGTTGAATAAAGCAACGATTCATGTATACAATTCCTATATCTTCTGTGAATGAAATCCGTTATCCGGCATTAGATGAAACCGAATTGTAGCCGATGAAGGGTGGCTTGCATTATGATGGGTTCAAATCATACTTTAGGGAGCCTACTCTTGCGTACACCAGCAGTGTATTTGTATAGCGCTCGTATAGAACACAAGCGCTAAATGAAGTAATAATGAGACAACAGTAAACGAAAGCACTATATGTGAAAAGAGATGGTAAATTCATAGTTAGATAGTAGCTGTAGCAGAGGCTATATCAGAGGACTTCGACTGCACATGAAATACAACCACCGCATTATATTGGTATTGCAGTTCGCTCCGTATCACGGTCATGAAAGTCTATGTTTGTGTGTTCAATTGCCTGTTAGGATGTATAGAGTACTTGTCATAGGTTGCCACGTGCAATGAAAATGAACTATAAACGATTATTATCGTTCAAATCTTATAATCGTTCAGATCACATATTAAAGTTCAAATCTGTTATCTTTTATCGCAAAGTTTTCTAAAATTATCGCCCATTCACTTATCGCTAGTCCTAAAAAATGAAGAACGATAAACGATCAGTTCAAAAGACATTTGTAAAAAAATGTGCACGGCGGTAATAGTCACAACAGCCCGCCTGACGTTTCCAGACCAGTTCAAGCTGAGAGTATATATAGGATAGACACTAGAAGGATCAACACTGGCATGTAAGTGCAAGTGAATCCTGAAAAACCTTATGAGATCAGTCAAGTGTGTGTGTAGCTGGCCAATCATATTATTATTCACAGCTGCAATACGCCAGTCTCGCTGGAGTTCTCGAGTTAGGAAGGTGTGTGCCGCTCTCTCCCATGCGCCTTGACCCACCCCAACCATGGTCCTTCATGCTGGAGCATGTGGCCCCTGCCCTTGAAGAAGACATCAAGTAGAGATTTATCAGGGAGATCGTCACATCCATCACATCCACACCTGACAGTGGCGGATCCAGAGTGCAATTTTGGGAGTCGCTGAAATATTTTTGGGGGCGATCAGTCATGTACATGCATTATTATGCAACGTCTTTGCGACAATGTTTATATCAACAAATTCTGCATAAAAATATTTATCTTGACTTTTTCAGTGAACCTATCGGTTATGAGGAGTTGATAGAAACATTTTTGGGGTGTTTTGGCCCCCTGAGCCCTCCTCTGAATCCGCCAGTGACACTTGACCCTCTCCCCTGCAGCTAGAACCAGAACATGGTGACGGAAAAGCCTAAAGAAGCCAGCTACTTCCCAGTCGCCCTCCTGGAGAGCCCTTCTGTCGTGTTTGCTTTTTTAAATATTTCCATTAAAAATGGTACTTATTATTTCGCAAGTTATACAAGTATAACATTTTTTATCGCTATCGTTTACCGCAGAAATTGAAATTGAATTTGAAATTTGTTATCGTTTATCGCAGATTGGCGAAAACATCGTTTTATCGCAAGTTAGAAAAAATGTTATCGCAGAAACCACTGGTAATTTTGGGATCTTGTCTGGTTAATTAAGGGTGTAGCGGTAGTGCAGCAGGCCTTGGTTCCTGGGCACGCCACCACTCCGCACAACTCGCAGCTCTTGCTCGGCCTGACAACCTGAGGAACACCAACAACAACTCGCATCTTCGTACAACACACTCCTACAGAGATACACACCAGACATACACAAATCAGAAAACACACTCACACGCGAAAACAAGGTGCATCTGGCCATGTTGAGGTGCGCTCATCATCCTGCCCTTCTGTCATATTAGAAAAGGTTGAACGACTATCTATGACACCTGCCCAGATTGTCATTCGGCATCACACACATCATGGAACACTGCACAGCACAAACACAACTCAGACGCCAGCACAAAATTAAATCCGCAAGGGACCTGTGGATCAACCCGGTCGGTGCCGTGTCTTTCCTCAGGAGCTCGAGGTTGCTCGGCCAGACAACCTGAGGAACAACATCAAAAACAACAACTCGCGCCTGAGTGTCGGAACAGTGGTAACAGAAGCTTTTTCTGTAGCCAGTGGACATCAATAGTTGCGTCTTTAGACGACCGAATCTACCTATGTGCAATAACGTGCTTTGCTTTGTTATATATATATACGTAGGGGCCGAACGAAGTAACATCGGGTAGCGTCTTCCCAAACCAACAGTCAACCAAACCGCGCACAACTAGGTGATTTCTTCGAATATTTTAGTTATTGTACACTTTTCATGCTAGCATTTGACGCTGTATATTAGTGGTCAAATAACTAACATGTTGCATGTTGTATTTCCTCCATTCAATCAATTTTTCTCGAACCGCATTTAGGGATGCTCGACATTGATGCCATCTTGAATTATTGCTGTTGTGTCTTGTTTGTTTCTGTGTTTTGTCCATTTTTGTTGCTTGCATTACGATAACTTCGAGTGTATTTGCTGTTTTTCACCGCTGAAAACGCAGTCAGTTTTTCTTTCTAGTCCTGGCGCTCACTCATAATACGTACATAATCCATTAGTTTCAATACTCAATATTTGTCTGTTGTATTGTCAGACTCCGGCCAGCGTAGCCGCGACGTGCGACACATGACGGACGGAGACGAGCGCTCTGCTGCGACGCCACCGCCATCTAGCGGCGAAGGCGGCGATGACCCGGCCGGTTGTACGCTGTTTGTCGGCAACGTGGCGCTCGGCACGACGCGGCGCCAGTTGCGAGGCATGTTCGCGCTGTTTGGCCGAGTGATGTCTGTGCGACTTCGCAGCGTGCCGTGTGTGGCCGAGATTGCTCGCCCGACGACGGCCGCTGCGTCTGAGCAACAGCAGCTGGAGGGGGAGGGGCAGCTGGAGGCGGGCGAGCAGGATGCGCGGTCCAGTCGCTGGCTGCCGCGCCGAGTGGCCGTCATTCAGCGCCGCTTCGCCGCCGAGCGCAACTCAATGAACGCCTACGTGTGCATGGCGAGTCGTGAACAGGCGGCGCGTGCGGCCGCCGCTATCAACGGACATCTGGCCGACGGCCTGCACTGGCGCGTCGACGTGGTGGGCGGTGCGGCCAAGGACGCCAGCTGCGCCGTGTTTGTCGGCGGACTGCCGCTGCGGCTGGAGGACGAGCAGTTGCGCGAGCATTTCGCCGCGTGCGGTCGTATTGTGAGTGTGCGCGTGGTGCGCGACCGTCAGTCGCCGGGCATGGTCAACACGCGCGGCTTCGGCTACGTGAATTTTGAGCGGGCCGCCGGGGCGCGCGCGGCGCTGCTGCTCGACGGCAGCGAGCTGCTGCACCGGCAGATTCGCGTGCAGCCTCACAGCGGCCAGGGCGACGCGGGACGCAAGCCGAGGCATAGGACGCGAGAGGAGAAACAGGCTCGCACTGGGAGCGGAGATGAGAGAGAAGGTGTCGTCAGTGGTGGTGGTGTGGCGGGATTTGCCGGAAAGCGGGTGGCCGACGACATGATGGAGTCGCTGAAGACGGCCACATCGAAGAACGGCAAACAAAGCAGGAAGCAGAAGAAGAAGCCGCGCTGGGACGAGACGGCCCGCGAGAACAGAAGGAAGCGGCAAGTATTGGCCGCCACACTGCCATCTGGTGGCCGAGTGGTGAAACAGGCGGCCGCTGGCACCGTTGACGGGCGCGTGCCGGTCAACAAGAAGATTGTCTTCTCGAGCGACGACACAGACAAACTGACCGACAAAGACAGCGCAAACAAAGAGAACAAGACATCCAGGCTGGATAAGTTGCATCAGATCCGGCAGAAACGCAAAGAGAAAGCCAAAAAGAAGAGGAAGGCGCAAGCCAATGTCAGTCTTAAGAATGCTATGGAGCGAGGCCACAAATTGGCGGCTTTGTTGCCGAAAAGTCGCTGATTCGCTCCCTGATCTCTGATGCTATTGTTTGGATTATGTGGTCAATGATGGGACGAGTTGGCATTGAGGTTGTTTCTGGTTGAAGCAGCGTTCAGCACTGATTTGACGAGTTGTTCCCTCCGCGTCGATTGTTCTGTTATGGAAGTAGTAATGATGGAATGATGGAATGTTTTCTTGCCTCTCGCACCTCTGCCTTGTTTCTCGTGTGATACGCCAAATAGAAATATGTCTTCAATGCGGAGCCGGTGTTCAGAGTCTGAACTTCAGACATCAAATGAACTGTAATGGCAAACGGTCGATTTACTATTGTATTGTATTTGTCGTTTGTCAATTCCAATTTCAATACATGTGCAACAACAAACAGTAATCACTATCAGTAAAATCACAGCAATTAAAATATATATATATATATATATATATATATATTTGGCAGGGCTCACTCAGCGCTTTGCTTATTTTCAGTGAGACCCCTAAGCTAAGCATGAAAAACAAAAGAACAAAAGCTACACAATTATGAAATATCGCAAAAAAGTAGTTTAAATTTTTTATTTCTCACAGTTGTCAAGGGGCGGCCACTATTCATGTGCTTTCTGTCAATCAAATTCTCTTTACAAGTGGCCATTTTTGGTGCTGGTGTCACGTCCATGGCAAATTTATCGCAGTTGAGAGTCCATATATTTTGTGTTGGTCGATTATAAACCCAGCCTTCGTTTTCTTCTAGAGCTGTGATTCGTAGTCTTTTTCTCTGGTTCACCATTCCATCCAGTTGATTTTTTACAACAACGCTGATAAATACAGTGAATTCAGTTGTTCCACCGAGTTAAATTTCATTAGATACGAGAATATATGCATTCGGATTGATAAGCAAACACGTTTGTCTTCCTGTGCTACTTTTAATTTCCCACTTGGCAGCAACTCCAATCCTCACTTGTGGGATTATTAATTCCCCACAGGCTACACAGACCATTGTTCTATAGAGCTCCTCGATTGGCAATACAGCATAATCACAGAAATAAGTCATTGTCTTCCTATATTGCAAGTCCATCACTTTCACTGCAAATTCTGCCAGTGTTGCATGTCTTGCAAGCTCTGTGCCTCTCGTTCATGCCGCCGTGCAATTGCAGAGTTGCAGCGGATCAGCTCCGCTAGCGAGAGACGGCTGAAAGGAAACGCAACTGCTTTGCAACTTTTCTCGCTCACTCGCTCTTTCGGCAGCCCTTTCTCTCGCGCCGTGGTTTTGCTCGACTGTGCGTTACCACTTGTGTCCCACTGACCTGTGTCGGTAAAAGTCACGGCTCCAGTACTCTGTCTTCCAACTGCTTCCCCTCTGTCCTTTTTTCTCTTATCTCCCACTGTCGGCACGAACAACGCTCAAATTGCACGCACTCACAGTCAAGCTCAATCTCTGGCAGCAACATCAGCTGAGTTCTCATAAACTTGTTCTACTGGACAGTGCGCTGCTTCTTCCGTTCAAATACGCCAACATTCGCTTCCGCTGCAGTAAGATATTTTTTATCTTTAAAATACGCTCTGTAACTTTCTGCATGCCTTTTAGCGGGTTTATTGTGAATTTATCGTTAGTGTGCATTGTCGACTGATGTATTTGCTTGAGTAATTTCGACTGATTGATACTTATTGGGCTGTTAAGACACTGTTATGGCCCAAAATGAACGTTACTTGTTTTTATTAAAATACTTGTTTTGTGTATGATGATGATTAAAATATTGTTTCATGAATTTAATCATGTTTCTATATAATTTCTGATGTAATCAATTTCGAATCAATTATTCAAAAATTATTGTTTATGTTACATCATCAACTATTAATGTGTATGGAGAAAATAACCTGCTTTTTATTTCATTCTTTGAACGCAAATTATTCTGTTTGGCTACGAAACAATTATTAAATCAAAATATAATTTTTTAATAGAATCTCCCATCGTGTTTGCCTGTGTATGTATATGAGCGTACCGTTTGAAATTATTAGTTATCAATTGCTGGCTTCAGGTGCGTAGATTTGTGTCGAGGCTCGGGGGATGACAGCCATCATGCATCGAAGTTGGCTCAGTTGATCAATTGCATGGGGCTCTTAACTATTTTCGTACATATTCAATTACAACACATATCTCAATGAAAATCATATTGCGTAAAGTAGTTTTTTACATATTTATAGTTTTTTACTATTTCGTGTATTCTTTGGTTGCTATGCTGATTTTGGTTATAATATACCCAATGAGCTGAGCTCAGTATAATTATCGAGGGATATAATTGCATATTCGTACACCCAGCCAATTTGTCGGGTGGTATATATGCCCCCCATACCCCCCTTAGGGTCTACACCCATGGCTGGCTTCATGTCTACTCTTTTACCGATCTGTTGTTTAAATAAAAACAAATATGCAATTGTGAATTTCGATTGGAATACTTGAAATAAAAATATTCATACACTTTTAAAACATACACTATGACAATATTAGAATTTATTATTTGGATACATTTGGTAAATTACACTTGAATATGCTCATGAAATGTTTATATACTTTTTTCTAATTCGTTGTCTAGTTGTTTCTGTTTTCATTTGTATCGCTTGTGATTTGTTGTGTCGCCCTGTTACAATAGCAGTAACAATCTGACCCATAAAACTACCACCATGCACTGTCATTTGCAATCATCATCTGATCGGCAACGTTTCATCACAGAATTATGGCCGACTAATGTTCGTTCAATAGTGACCTGTGAAAGTGATGACAGAGTAGGCGAAATGGAGGCGCATGCCTCGATTGCGTAATAGTTGATAGTAAAAACGTAGGTTGCAACATCACTAAACTACCTCTTGTCTTGATGCTTGATTTCTTGATGTATTCCATTTTAGAGGAGCAAAATGTGTGCACATACGTACGCACCAATGTATATGTAGGTGTGAATTTACAATCGGTAATATATTATATGCTTGGTCCATCAAAATGTGAATAAATTCTTTCAACTCGTCTTTATTGATTCGCGTCTGATTCAACTGATTTTTCGGTCTGGAGTTGTATCATGTCCTCGAGCTGCTTGATACGCCTGTCTTTCTGCCCCATCTGCGCCCGGAGAAGACTGTTTTGCTTGAGGAAGGCGGACGATTCATGGTGCTGTTGTTGGCTCGATTTTCTCTCGAACACTTGCAGCTCGGCGAACAGATTGGCCAGAAACTGGTCGTCCTTCTTTCTGTTCGTTTCCAGCTCAACAAGTCGATTGTTCAGCTCGGAGTTGTCCTGTGCCAGCTTGCAGCTCCTTCTAACCGCGGAATTTTTCTCTGCCGTCAGTCGTTTGTTTTCTTGCTGCAATTGCTCGACGTTATTCTCCAGTTCTTTGCGTAGGAACACCTGGGTGGCTGCTGGACGATGCGTTGTTGAATTTTCGCCAACTGTACTGCATCGACCCACAGAACGGGCTCGGCTCAATTGACCTACTGATGAACAGTTGCTTGATGATTCCGCCAGTTTTAGCCGCCTGTTCAGCTGCCGTAACTGTCGCTCCAACTCGGTAATCTTCTCGGCTCGTGGTCGCCAGCCGCCGCTGTCACGTTTCTGCCCTGCCATTTCTTCCAACTGATGCAAGTTGATGTTGTCACCCACTTCTCTCGCCACCACCTTCTCTGCTTGATCTAGCAGCTGCTTCTGAACCACCAGCTGGCGTCTCACCGCTGCCTCTCGACCTCTGCTTGCACGCAGCTGATGGCGCAAGCTGTCCACCAGCTTCTGGCCGTCCTCGTGCGGGTCTCTGGCAGCTGTTGGTCCGGCAGTGTTGTGTCTATTACCGCCGACTTTTTGCTGGGCGGCAGCTGCAGTTGTGCTGTGCAGCTGCAATTCAACGTCGCGCCGTTTCAGCTGTTCATTGTGAAGCTGGTCGGTGAGCGTTCGGACATCTTGTGACAGCTGCATAATTTTCAGGGCAGCTGGCAAGTGTGCTGCCCCCTGGACGGCTTGTGCGTCGTTAGTCTCCATACGTTCGTTCATTTATCTTCTACTACTTGGCTGGCATTTTCTCGTTACATGATGCTTATTTTGGATTCGTTCTGTAGTTGAAGATCGCCGTCGGCTAAAATATTTCAGCAAATCACGTGATAAATTGTGGCGGTGTCTTCAATATAACTCAGTGCACTGTTGTTGGGCGTAGAGCGCGTGCCTTTTCTCAATTGAATTCAAATTGAATTCACAATTGGTATATTAAAGATCAAATTTTACATTTGATATACCTTGACAGTTCTATTCATTTTTTCCATCAAAGAAAAGCTCATCAATAGCGAAAAATTAGCACAGGACTGGGAGTAATTATTAGTTCCAAGTCGTAAATTTAAAAAAAGATAATAAAATTCCCTTATTAATTGGTTATACTTCTGCTATACAAGAACAACAAATTCAAAAACATCATTAAATAGCGTATCACATTTTATAACAGCTTCTGCAAGTAAATTTTACGAAAAAGTATTTTGACTACGGTAATATCCCACCTGCATATTTACTTAATTATATTTCTTTGTATATCTTGAAGACGAAAGACATCCTCAAGCTGTCATTTCGGGATTTGAAGTTCAGTAGAGTGATGAATAACATTTTTCTGCGTATTTGCAGGACTGCCAATCGTAGAAATTCTGCAATATGGACGATCTTTCTGCATCGTCCTCTGGCGCTGAGTTTGGCAACTCTGTGTCCACTCCTCTGATGTTGTTGCTGGCAGCTCGCGTCATGTCTCAATCGTCTCGTCGACCGGCGCCCGCGGGCCATCTGGCGCATTCTCGCCGAAAACGTCAAATAACTGAGGTTATTTTCGCTAGTTGTTGAGAGACAGACGCGTAGGAACAGCGTGGGTTCTCTGCTCCGACTGTACTTGTACAGACACACACACACACACGCATAAACAAGCTCACGCCCATGATCCAACAACAACACATACACATGACGCGGACAAACACGACACACAGACATACATACGAATAGGCGTGCAGCTAGACTCTGCGAGGCGATGCGCAGCGTAATTCCACATGGCGCACCACATATTCAAGCTCTTCAAATGTATTTCCTCATATATAAATGTGTTAATGTTTAATGCATAAATATTTGCTTCTCAGAAAATAGCAACGCGTCTCACAAAGCTAATTTTCCGAGCGGCGTTCGGGTGTAATCGTTCTTGCTAAGCTAGATAATTCAACTTATGCGTGCCTATGTGTGTGTGTGTGTGCTGGCAGGCGTTGTCTATGTTGCAGAACATGAAGCACCTGATGACCAGCGAGCCGGAGAGAATGTACGACATGTTATGGTCGCTGGACCAGCGCACCGGCTGCGCGCTCAAACTCACGTGCTCGCTGGCAGCGCTAGAGAAACACGAGGCCATTCCTCAAGATATGCTGCTGTTGCGCATGTTCGGGTCAGCGATACATAACTAACATTTACATTTCAAATAGCCGTAGAAAAATGAAATCATCGGAAGAATAATGAGCAGATAGAGAACAAAATCAACTAGCAAATTCCACACAGGCAGGCAGCGAGATGCTAAAATCACGTGCAAATACCGCACGCACCTGTGTGTGCTCGTGTGGTGTACCCACGCGTATATGCAATCCACATTTTACTGTGCCAAAAACACAGACACACGCACAGTGGTAAACGTTGCCCGATTTTTTCTCAATCTTTTCGCTCCTCCGAGTAGAATGATAACTTCCTTTCATCACAAACCCCTCACACACACACACACACACACACACCTAGACCTATACACACATGCAGTACACACACGTACACACACACACACACGCGTGTGGTCTGTTCTGAATCTGGAACGCAGCTGTGTTGGCAAATTCGTTGCAAATGAACTCAAATTCATTCATTCAACTCATTAAATATATTTTAATTCGGTGGCGAATGTGACGCAGAAAGCGACCGTTTGTGGTGACCAACGACGATCTGACCCGACCGTTCGGCATCTACAAGTACGCGGCGTTTATGGGCGCCAAGTCGATGCAGCAGTCCACGTGCAACCAGCTGTTCTCGGCGTGCGCCATGACGTCACAGCAGATGGTGCCATTGTGGCGCGGCATAGTCGAACTGATGCCCTCCATGATCAACACGTTCAACAAGTAAACTCCGTCCTCGTTGAACGCTGACTGTGTTGCAATGTGAAGTCCAAAATATATTTATGATTTGATTAATTAGATCTTGTTTGATCTAAGTTTGAGTTGTCAATAAACAGTGAACATTGAATTGTAATAATTGCACAATTATCAATATCGGCGGACCCTGAACAATTGGCGTTCGACACATGTGCAACCTTGGCGTTGAATTCAATTAGAAACTAACAGTCCAAAATTGTTCACGTCTGTATGAGCATATGCATTGACAGCTGATCATTGATGCAATTAAGTGTGAGTAAGTTGCTTGTTCTGTTGCTTGAGTGAGCGTGTTTGATGTAGCTTTCAATCACGCGAATCGTTATTTTGTTAAAGTCATTCAACATTGCGAGAATAAATGAAGGTTCTGAAAAATATTCCATTTTGTTTTGTTGCGTCCGGAAAAAAGAAAACGGCAGCCTCAACATTTTGGACATTTATTATGACTGTGCAACAATATTCTCACGAGCCAGAGTCATACGTCGCGCATACCTTGCTGATAACATATCCGCACATACACACGCACACACACAGACACACAAGCAAGCAAGCACTGAAGCAAAATCACACACACACTCACACACACACACACACATACACATTAAGCAGGCGGACACATTTAGAAAAGCAATATATCTTTATTTCGCCCGGAGAAATGCGTCCGAACACGACTAGATTGCAAAAAGAGAAAAATTGAACACAACCGCGTCACGTCTGGCTGTATGACGTGTGTTCACTATACCTCATATCATTCTCAACACACACACACACACACACACACACATACAGATGGAGAGCGCAACAATGCAAAATACAAGTGAACACATACGCACACACACATGCACACACACACACACTGACACACATGCACATGCGCGCGCACACTGATACACAAGCACACAACCAAATGTACAGTTTAGTTGAGTAGAAAACAGAATGCTTGAAAAAAACACAGAAATGAAAAGCGAAAAGCAGAAAAAACAAACATAAATGCCGAAAACAAAGTAAAAAGCAAATTAACAAGCTGGCGACATTATAATTGACGAGTATGTGTTTAAGCAAGTGGCAACGTTACATCATTGGCGTCGGTGGTGAATTTGGCATAGAACAAACCAGGAAAGATATGATTTAATCGCAAAAAATCAATTAAAAATCCCAAAAACTTTCTTATTGGAAAATTATTGATAAGATTGGGGTTTATTCAAATGTTCGCATTGAATAAAAAGCCAATCGAGAACTATTTATAATTGTGGAATAGTAAAATTTTAATAATACGATTTGTTCGGTTCATAATCTGATGAAAAATCTTCACAATGAAATGAAAAATCTTCACAATTGTCCTGCAGCCTCAATTGTTCATCGTCAAAGCCAAAAACCGGCAGCGCACAAATTATCGTTGCCGCCTGTTTCAGCGCTTATACCAGAATACTTGATACAGTATGGGATAAAAGTAAATATTCAATAAGCAAACCTTTTCTGACATTAAAAATTAACGCAAGTAACAAAAAATTGCGACAATTATACAAATTTCTCTCTCTCGAATATACACGTACACACACGCATGAGCGCTACTAATGGCCTTCAGCGCCATCTCTCGGCAAACCAACACAACACTAATCTCCTAAGCGCCCGCTAGATGTCAGCGCTGGCGGATGCTGAGGCAAATTTGATGTCTGCGTATTGCGTGGGCGCGTGCTTTGTGGCGGCGGCCGCTGCCACGGCTACGCGGTGCGCGTGCTGTCGCTGCTTTCTCATAGAGCCGTTGTTGGATGTCTTCGGCAGCTGGAGGTCGGCATAGATGACGTGGCTGCCGGCGGCGGCGCGGCCGTTGGTGGCGCCACCACCTTCACGGTCGAACTGGCCGCGCGTCCAACCACACACACACACACACATGCAAATTTAATACAAGTTCTAAAATACATGAGGAGGTACCCAAGGAATAGATCAGAAAGATTGGATTGTTTGAAACGAGAGGGATCAAAGAGGAATGGGTGTGAAATTGAAAAATAACAAGATGCCGACAGAACAGTTTTCCTTATGGGAGCATAGAAAATTGGAATAGTTTGAACAGCGGGATGGTAGAAATAGAATCAATTCAATCGTTCATACAACGCCGGGATAAATCATGATTTGGAGACGGGACAGCTCGAGCGGAAGCTCATATCCCGTAGTGCACAAATAAGCCAACACACACACGCTATATTTCCCAACTCTAGACAATGTGTGAAACACGATGGATGAGATCAATTGATAAATTTGAGCATGTGCGTATGCAAATATCGTATCTTGTGTGTATGTCTCTGTGTGTGTGTGTGTCTACGTGGGTATGTATCTATGCGTGGGTGTCAACGCACACACACACACACACGCACATACACACACACGCACATACACACGCACACACACATACACACACACACGCACACGCACATACACACGCACAAACCTGGTCGACACTTGTTGATAAACTGGCCGTGCTTTTGCGAGGCCCCGAATACAGAGCGTCGGGAGGAATCATGCCGACAGAGTGTGAGGGTCGAGGTTCCCCGTCAACATCACTCTTCTCACTACACACACACGTACACACACACACACACACACACACACACACCGGGCGGACATGCTAACATGCTTTGAAAGTACATGCCCAAAAAATCCACAATATGTCAATAGCGGCTAATCGGTTTCTGCTGGAATAAAAATACGAAAGACACTGCAAGAAAAATGCATGTTAATTTGCTAGCGTAATTATTAGCGCAGTGGTTCTCAACCTTGTTGGAGGTACTGAACCCCACAAGTTCCATATGTGCATTTATCGAGCCCTTTTTGTTTGAAGTACTATGAGAAATATCACAAATCGCGTACGATCAAGACAGTCAAAAGTAGGCTACTACTGAGTGCAGAGCCGTTGCGAGGAATTATGCCCCCCCTTCCCCCCCCCCCGAAGGCAACACTTGGGGCCCCCATTGTGAATATTGAATGCATTTATTAGATATAATCACATAATACGTGAAGCAAAGGGGCCCCTCAACAGTCGGGCCCCCCCGGCCGGGGGGTACGGGGGGCGGTTGCTACGGCTCTGACTGAGTGGACCGGGTTGCTTGCAGCACAGATATCAAGACCAAGCGATGTGGCGTGATTAGCTGCAGTCAATGATGACCAAGCAGAGTTTGACGTCACGAATCATATTGGTGAATGAACCAAAACGCCGAGCCCCTGAAACTGACTCCCCGAGCCCCGGGGGTTCTATGGAGCCCAGGTTAAGAACCACTGTATTAGCGAGATGAAAATACAAAATGTCAATATTGCACAGAAACTTTTGTCAGCGCGTTGCTGGCCAATCAACCGACCGACTGTGATTGCCCGTTTTTGAAAACATCGCCAAATATTACCATCGTGTTAGTGCTAGAACACTGTAGAAAGATAGAGGCCCAAATAAAGGGAAATACTGGGGTCTACCCCTGCTTGCCCCTCTACCCCCTACTTGGACAAACGACAAAAAACTATCGTCAAATTATGCAACAATAAAAGAATTTCACTTAATTCTCTTCAAACAATAGTAATTTTATTTTTTACCAGACGTGCTAGCACATATGCTTGTTCCTCTTTAGCTGACAAAACTAATTTTGGTTGCTTAAGTGACTTTCCCTGCTTCTCCCCAGTGAAATTTTCCCATAAAAATACAAAAAGGCCTTGCCCTTGCCTTGGTCCTATGTTGTATGGATTACTGCTGAACAGCTTCTATTTTCCTAGCCGGCAAAATAAATTTGTAAGCGGCTGATTGGCGCGCACAATTCATCACAAGCGATAATCAATTACATCTCATGCAGCAAAGCCATGCATCTTATCATCTGAACTAGGCTAGAAAAACTGGCGCTGATGTCAAAATCTGGAGCAAATCTAGTAGATATTAGACCGGCTACACGTACTAACACTGATTAGCAGCGCGTCTATGACTTGACAATATTCACTACAAACACACACACACACACACACACACACACACACACATAAAGATTGAAATAATAATACACGTTGTACTGCGCCTCACCTTTCTAAATCAGTTGGCTTGAAACCGCCTTTATCTGTAAACAATCAAACACACACAAATTATAAGATTTCTTGTCATAAGATTTTGCATCCAATTGTAAGTGATAATATATATCCACTTCACCACAATAACGCCACCAAGACGCAATTCAACTAGGTATAAACATTTAATGATAACGACCAAATTCAATGTATAAATGTTATAATGAGGCGATAAATCCGAAACTATGTACTTTAAAGGAGCTAACTGAAAGTTGCACGCTGGGTGTAATTGAAAACATCGCTGCAATTTGCGTTTGATGTGACATGTATATCTGGGCACAGAGTTGTGTACGTATAATTACGACATCACTCAAATTCACAACAGAACACAACAAAAACAACAGCAACAGCCAAACTATAGAATGAAAATGCTCTGCTACGCTTCGGTCTACACGGCAACACAGAGAAACACACTCGAAACACACAAAACACGTAGAAACACACAGAAACACGTAGACAACATAGAAACTAACAGAAACAAATATAAACTCAAAGAAACACATGACAACTCACAGAAACACGTAGAAAAATATAGTAATTAAGAGAAACACGCAGAGACACATAGGAACTCATAGAAACACATAATATCACAGAAATACATAGAAACACGCAGAAACGCGTAAAATATATAGAAACACACAAAAAACGTATATAAACACATGAACACGCAGAGAAACAAAGAGAGAACAGAGCCGTAATGTATGGTGATATGATAAAACATTCATTGTGGAAGAAGTGATTCGGAAGGAGTGATTTTTTACGACACAAGAAGACGACACATATTGCTGCGAATGTAAAGATTTGCAGATGAAACTGCCGCCGTTCAAATCAATACGCCAATAAGCCAATAGCATAAAAGTTCACGTCCAAACTTAGCTTATGACAGCGCACCGCTCACACATTGGTCAAATAGCGCCAGTACTCAAATATGAAACCGACATATACACACATATATACATAAATGCACAGAGATACACACACACACATATATATATATATATATATATATATATATATATATATATATATATATATATATATATATATATATATATATATATACATATATACAGACAGACAGACCCACACACACACACGGACTAAGACACACAGACAGATAAACAGACAGGCAGACACACACACACACACGCATACATACACAAAGACAAAGGCCAAGCATATGGAACGGGTATTTTGTCAGTGTCAGGTAGTGTCAGTGTCAGGCAGTGTTAGTGTCAGGCAGTGTCAGTGTCAGGCAGTGTCAGTGTTTGACAATGACACGATCACAGTCAGCAGGCTGCCTGTGATCACATAACATTGGTTCTGAGCACATAACATTGAATACCACTTTCTCACACTTTGTGCAGCAATTGTTCGCAGCCAATTATTTTTATACAAAATGGACCACAAATGAACTCCCCCCCCCGTACTCCCCAATCCTGAATGCGCCGCTGCGCGCCAGCCCCGAGGCCCTGCTGGCACAGCTGTTACTATTGTTGTTGTTGTTGTTTGATACTCACGCGAGAAGCACCATTTTTCCGATTTGTACGCGTACAGCAGCAGCGCGATAACAAGCACAAACAACATCAGACATCCGCAGATGATGACAATCACCGTTGTCATGGTAACCGGCTCTGCAAGCAGCACAAATCCTGAAAACATCATTTGCATACGACACACAGCTCAACAGTGCACCGCCGGCTTGTGTCTGCTAGTGTGTGTGTGTATGTATGCGTGTGTGTTTATGTGTCAATCTATCCTAGTTGTTTCGCAAGAAGCAAAAAAACAAATGAAAATATAATACGAGCCACATAAAATGTGTTCAAAATGTGTGTTCAATTCAATTTAAAGACAGAGTACCGTTTTTATATGCCGGCGATAAATATACACGCACACGATAAATATTAAATATAAAGATGAATATGAATATGAATACGATAAATATTAAATACACGCATGCGAAAATAAACACGGTTTCTACACAGGTTTGCAGTTATTAATAGCTCAACAAGCATTGATGAACCAAATGCATTCACACGTAAAATATTGACACTGATAATAAATACTAATAATAATCACACTGTTATCCTGATACTAAAAACACTTATCATGGCATGTATCGGATGAAATCATAAAACTGATCAAGAGATTTAAAAAACCTAATGAGCTGAAACAAAATTAATTTTTTACTCAAATTAATGGAACACGCATGAAAATGTACTCGATTTAAAATATAAAAAATTAAACATTCAAATAACAAAGTGATAAATCGATAGAAAAAAAACAATTAAAACCTAGAATAAAACGTATTATACTTAAATTGATTTTTATTCATAAAATAAATCATTAAAGCATCATACAATCCAAAATGATGATTTACTGATGAAAATTAATAAACTTATAACAATAAATATTATTTATCATTCGTAAATATATTGAGAACAAATTTGTAGGAAAACTATTTTCCCAACCAACATTAAGGTCTACACTGTAGATTCTACAGGAATACATATCCGCTTTCAATGAAGCTGGTTTGGAAACCGCTGTTCTCAAACTCTACAGTCTCACAAGCGGGTTACGCTTATCATGAAATAATTAGCTGGTGAACCCCGTAGAAAAATGCATCCCAATCGATGCATATTGCCCTACCAGCCTAGCCCCATAGACACGAGCAAACAAAAATGAATAACCTTCAGACAAACTAACCAGCCAGCTCAAGAAAATTCCAGAAATTTAAAAAAACAAAAAGGAAGAGTAACCAGGAGAAAGATCACAATACACACACATACAATAATAAACAAAAATATAAAAAAAGCCTTCTACAAAACTTCAAATGGTTTTCATTGATAAAATCAATCAATTATACACCACACAAACCAAAACGTTCCACTGAGACATTAAAATTCCGCTGTTACATACACACACGCACACAAAAACATACACACCTCGCACTAGCAGCGATATGGCGTGTGTGTCAGCGCCGTGTTCATTAGTCACATGCAGCGAGTAAGCTCGCTCGTCGGCAGGCTGAACGGCCGCTATCTCCAGTGTCGACAAGAAACAGTCCTCCTGACTGTCCTGCACGACACACACACACACGCGCGCACACACACACACATATATACATACACACACACACACACAATTATGAGGTGATATGTTTATCCACGCTCCAATCGTGTTGGTTAACCCGTTAGAGCCCAAAAAAAATTTCACACTGTAATAGTGGTGCCTGAGACACTGTAATAGTGATGCCTGTGAGGAATTATTCACTGGTGGGAAATGGAGAGAGGTAGCCCATTGAGGGAAGGGATAAAAGGACAGATGTGTGTTTTTATCAATCCAAATGCGTTAACTTTAGTTTCTAGTGGCCCACTGACATTTGACAACGAAGAGTTGGCGCATGGTAGAAGTGCATATGAGCGCAGTTGGAATTGATATTGGGATGGGATTTACCGCGGGCTTACTTGAATAGAGGAGTTATAGCCTACCCGGCCTTGTTCTGGCTAAGACTAGATCCAACGGTGAAAACATTTGAAGAAAACAAAAAAATGTTCTTTGTCTAGTGGAATCAAATCAACAATGAAATGAAATCAACTGACAGCAGAAATCAGTGCATCAAAAGAAATCAGTTCAATTAGAGACGACAGTGTGAAAATGAATTGTCACAAAATACTTCTCTAATGTTTTCCATTGTGCTAGCACTGTTACAAAACATAATCAATTTGAATGTGCCGCTCTTTGTCACTGCACTTCTCTCTGGGAGTACTACAATATTGCCCTATGAACATATTAGTGACAAATTCCCGAATAATCCAATACTCTACAATAATCCCATACTCTAAATAGCCACAAATTCCCGAATAATCCCAAACTCTACCAGCGTAGTGTCAAAGGCGTACCAAGTGCGAGAGTGCGACTGCGGTTTGTGGCCAATATGTTCACTTTTCACCATAGCTTAATTTCAGTGGTTTTCTCTCTCCCACTCTGTCCTTTTATAATCAGGGAGCAAGGGTATTATAGTGATGCAATTTATAGCATTCGTGTTCTTCCCATTTCACTTTGATAATTTTTACCGATAAAACAAAAATAAAACGCATACATCCTGGAAAGGCAAACAATATATCGTACAATAAGCGAATTCATCCCGACAAAGCGCCTGCACACAAATGCATTATAATATGACCATGTCAGCTGACATTATCAGCTGAAATATTCCTCTCATTTTATCAGACGACAAAAATGACAGCACTGATGGCGAGGTTGGTGGCAAAATGCAGCCACAACACACACACACACACACACACGCGCGCGCGCACAAACACGATACAACACTTCTTTTGCAATTCAAATCAGTCGTGACAATCAGCTGATTGAAGTGTAGGGGTGAAGTCGCAAGTATGTCCGTGTGTGTGTACGCGCGTGTACACACACACGGACATACACACACAAACACGGCACAGGAGATGTAGATAGATGTATATTTTAACAAGTAGAAAAATCCAGAATTTGTTATTTTTCTGGTAGATCAATATAATCCAATTACAAAACATCTTACTAAATTACAGATTAAATTCTTCTTGGTTAGATATCGTAAGGTAAAAAAATGTCAAAATGTTCAGTTAAGCAAGTGCCTAACCTTGTCTCCCGTGTATGTCCATGTGTCTATGTGTATGTATGTGTGTATGTTCGTCACTTTTCACGACCACAGTTGGACTATCAAACGAACAACTAAGTTTTGCGCACTGTAGTGTATACACACGTGTGCGTGTGTTTGTATGTGTGTGTGTGTTCACTCATCTCAAAGCTTCGGTTTATGCAAATACTACGTGATTGTGTGTGTGTGTGTGTGTGTGTGTGTGTGTGCGTGTGTGAGCATATGAAAATATACGCGCACTTTGTGTGCGTGTGTGTGTGTGTGCGTGTGTGTACGAGGGTGTTTGTCTTTTTATGTTGAGTGCATTATGTGATTGGCCAGCATCGCGACTGTCTATGGGTCTCATCAAACACTTCCATCGCTACCATCCTCCGTGTATCACATTCTCTCTCGTCTTTCATCTTCGCGACGACTGGATAGCTATATTGTTCGACCATCCATCGTAAATATTATTTGCTTTAGAACAAAGCGTAGCGTTATCCGTCGCTGCCACCACTGACACGACACCAATGACACACCACCACTGACACGACATCACTGACACGCCACCACTGACACGCCACCACTGACACACCACCACTGACACACCACCACTGACACGACACCACTGACACGCCATCACTGACACACCACCACTGACACGACACCACTGACACGACACCACTAATACGACACCACTGACACACCACCACTGACACGCCATCACTGACACACCACCACTGACACACCACCACTGACACACCACCACTGACACACCACCACTTACACACCACCACTGACACACCACCACTGACACGACACCACTGACACGCCATCACTGACACACCACCACTGACACACCACCACTGACACACCACCACTGACACACCACCACTGACACGACATCACTGACACACCACCACTGACACACCACCACTGACACACCACCACTGACACACCATCACTGACACACCACCACTGACACGACACCACTGACACACCATCACTGACACACCACCACTGACACACCACCACTGACACGCCAGCACTGACACACCATCACTGACAGGACATCACTGACACACCACCACTGACACACCACCACTGACACACCACCACTGACACGCCATCACTGACACACCACCACTGACACGCCACCACTGACACGCCATCACTGACACAGTAGTGAGTCAACATTGATGTTTTATCGTAAGTGTGCGGCTGAGTGCATTATGGAGCCTGTAACACATGTGGCGTGAAACACACAAGCACACACACACAAACACACACACACACACACACACACACACACACACACACACACACACACACACACACACAAACAGATAGTGGAGATCCAACATAAAACTCAACGTCAAACGCGCGCCAGATAAGTGGATCATTGTGAGTTGTCCATTGCCCGACCTGTGCGTGTGTATCTGTGTATGTGTTTCTGAGTGTGTATGTACATGTATGTACGTGTATGTATGTGTGTGTGTATGTATGTGTGTGTCTTTGCCTGTGTTTGTGTGTGTATGTATGTGTGTGTGTGTGTGTGTGTGTGTATGCGTGTGTTTGTGTGCGTTCATGTGTGTGTGTGTGTGTGTGTGTGTGTTTATGTGTGTGTGTGTGTGTGTGTGTGTGTGTGTTTGTATGTATGCGTGTGTTTGTCTGTGTGTTGTAAATGCACTCAATGCTGTTGTTTATGGCTGAATATACAACAACACACAGACAAAACAGAATCGAGGAAACTTAATAAATATAATACAAACAATCCCACCAGATACACAGATGCACACAGATAGTATATGTGTATTTATGTGCGCGTGTGTGTATCTATGTGGGTCTGTCTATCTGTGTGTGCATGTGTGTGAGCGAGCCAGTGTGTATGTGTGTGTATGTTTGTGTATGTATGTGTGTGCGTGTGTGTGTGTGACCATTTTTAGTAGCCTATTTTCTACAACCCTCCAACACCCCCCAAATCCCCACTTCCCCACCTCGCCTCACCCCAAAACCACCGCCACAAGTTTTTAAAGAACCAAGCAAGTGAAATAGACAGAGGCGTAGTGAGGGCCGGCAGCGGAGGCGGCCTTCACTGACCGCACGAATCTCGGCGGCCGCGTGCCGTCCCGTCGACTTGCCGGCCGGCAATCGCTGACTGCCCCAACTCCACACGGCAGACCGCGGCGGCGGGTTGGAACAGAAGACTGCCTGCAGCACGGCCGCATCGCCGCGCACCACCGCCGACTCACCGGCCGTCCGTCGACGCATCACCTGCGGCGCTCCTGCACACACACAATATGAGTCGTGTTGCAGAGCTCAGCGCCATTGGTCTTGCACTGCGCCATAAATGCCACGGATGACGAATTAGCTAGCCCAGTGGTTTGTAAGGTTTTTTCATTTTTCCTACTTTTTTTCGAGCCAATTCTTCATTTTCTACATGAATGCTGAGAAATCTAATAAATTCAACGGTTCGACTAAATTTGATGTCGGAAAGTCACTAGAAACGAAAATCACGTTTGTTGACTCCGTGGTGTAGTCGGTAGCACACCTGTCTCACAAGCGGGAGATCCGTGGTTCGAAACCCGGCGGAGGAGAATTTCATTGGACACATTCTATAAAACAACAGTCCCTGTCCACCCAGCAGTAAATGATGGTACCAGATATCAGTCATGTGTTGTGTTATGCATTCTGGGGAGGTGGCCCTCTCTAATACGTCTTCCGCCCATGTGGCGCCATAGCGTGGAGAGGGTCGGTTCTGCGGTGGCAGCGAGCTGCACGGGGCACACTTGTGTGTGCATAAGCTTCGGCTTCTTCCCGTGTAGCAGCTGTCACCTGAGACCTTCAACCGAAATTCTCACCGGTTATTCGCACGTCGAGGGCATCGCTCTGTACACGTCGCGCTCGGCCGTTGATTGTGTTGTGAGCGACACACACATACGTGCCGCTGTTGGCGTACGTCACATTCTCGATGCGTAGTTGCCGCCCCGCCCCGCGCACAACCACCTCACCGCCGGCGCCGCCGTCCGGCAAGCGCTGAAGCCACTCGTAGGTGGGCGCCGGATTGGCGTCGGCGCTGCACGTCAGCACGGTGGTGTTGTACAGCGGCACGGTGAGATGATGCGACGGCCGCACGCTGACATTCACCGGAACGTCTGCCAATTCAAGTGCAAGCAATATTTTCAACGTTCGCTTGTTTATTTTCCACAAGCTAACCATTATTATACGTATATATTACAACGATAAACGAAAGTCGTTCTGTACACAATCTATGAGTCTATACACTTGTGTGTGTGTGTGTATGCAGGGCCGGATTTAGGGGGGTGGGGGGGTTAAATAAGTCACCTGCCCAGGGGCCTCCAAATTTTAGGCGGCCTCAAAAAAAGACTCAGGCTATGCCGAAGAAGGACTAGGATAGGAAGCAGGGTAGGTCTCCACACATTGATATTACAGAGGCCTCCACATGCCTAAATCCGACCCTGTGTGTATGTGTGTGCGTCTTAGTGTATGTGTATTTATGTATGTGTGTGCGTGTGTGTGTGTGTGTGTATGTGTGTATGTGTGTGTGTGTGTGTATGTGTGTGTGTGTGTGTATGTGTGCGTGTGTGTGTGTACAGAACACAGTCGATGAGACGTGACGTAACATGACGGAACTCACATTCGACATCGACAACAGCGGTGAGCGGCGCCGACGTGCCGATGTCGTTGTTGGCCTGACACTGGTAGGTGCCGGCGTCGGCAGTGGCGGCCGGCTGCAGACGCACGGTGGCGTGCGGCAGCGTGGTGGCGCGACCAGTGGTGGCCGCCACAAATCGCCACACTACGGCCGCCGGCGGGTTGGCGTCGACGCGACACTCGAGCGTCGTCGAGTCGACGTTGGCCTCGAGCACGCGCCGCGCCGACCCCAGCAGCTGGACGTCGGGCGAGTCTGCACAAGCCCCCACACACCCCCACAAAAAAACCATCCCCCCACACACAGGCATCGAGGTGTTATCAAAGCCAACGCTATTCGGTTGATGCCTACGTGTGATTGTGCTTTTTAGGTCCAATCAAAAAAGCATTATAATCAGACACATGAATTACGATAGCGAAGCTAATATAGAATATCGCTTCATTGCAAATAATATTATTTTGTGAGTTATATATATTATATTTAGCTTGTTATCAAGATATTGGCGCGAGCAATACTGTTATTATGTCTAATTATGTGCACACAGACACACACACACACACAAACACAAACATAGACATACACACACACCAGAATTAAATAAAATAATTGCGGAAACCAGGCAATCAACCATTGACATTATCGATTGTGTGTGTGTGTGTGTGTGTGTGTGTCTGTGTGTGTGTGTGTGTGTGTGTGTGTGTGTGTGTGTGTGTGTGTGTGTGTGTGTGTGTGTCTGTGTGTGTGTGTGTGTGTGTGTGTTTGTTTGTTTCTCTGTGTGTGTTTGTGTGAGTGTGTGTGAGTGTGAGTGTGTGTGAGTGTGAGTGTGTGTGTGTGTGTGTGTGTGTGTGTGTGTGTGTGTGTGTGTGTGTGTGTGTCTGTGTGTGTGTGTGTTTGTGTGAGTGTGTGTGAGTGTGTGTGTGTGGGCGTAGCACTCACACTGCACGTCAAGTTGTGCGTGCGCCGTGCGTTGACGTACGGCACGCTGTTCCCGCTGTGTCTGCGGTTGCGGCGAGAAAGCGCCGTGATCGGCGACGCACGTCAACGACTGGCCAGCTTCACGTCGACTGAACGCACGTCGCAGCTCCGACACGGACGCCCAGGTGCGTGGCCGGTCCGGCTCGCTGGAATTATGCTGTGTCGCCGCACTGCTGGGCAGCTCACGATCGCCTTCAATACACACACACACACACACGTGCAAACACAGACGTTGTATTATTATCAATTCCAGGCAAGTGCAGTGGTATGGGAAGAGTGGAAACATTATTACCACTGGGTGGTGACCCCATGTATCGAAAGCGTCTAAAAGACATAGTGATTTTGAGAAATATGAGCTTAGTCGGGAAGTTGAAGGAGAAAAAATTAACCATCTCATTGAAGACACTGTATTTATTTATCAGGTGTAGTTTTGGCTAGCGAGAATACCACTTTGGGCCTCTATACCAGCAGTGCGTAACCTGTGGGAAATTCCCCACTGGTGAGGAATGGAAGGGTTGCTAAGTGGGGAGTTAAAGGTCGGACAGAACGACAAGTGTGTTTTCATCAATTCAATTCGTTCATTTTTACTTTCTAGTGACTATAATTTGGTGTAACAACTGAAGTTATTAGATTTCTCAGCGTTGCTGTGGAAAATGAAGAGTGGAGAACCAGAGAAAAAGATTACAGACCACTGTTCCATGGAGATCGCTTGGGGAAAACTTTGCAGCATGTTTACGATTTGTCGAGTTTGTCCACTAATCCACGTGGGTGGTATTGTCACCTTGTTCAAAGTATATATACATATATCTTGAGTTGAAACTGCAGACGACTTGTGCCGGCGTGTTGTATGCTTGTAATTCATAGTTGAGACCAACTTTGTTGACATCGGTAGTATTTGCCATCCAATCACCGCGCAAACAGTGCGAGGTCAGCGGCGAGTCCAGCCAATGATTCAAGGGAGCCAAGCGGGTACATAAATAGACATAATACACCTTGGAGCAATGGGGCACGAGCCCCTAGAGCCTGCTCCTAGATTCGCTGCTGTGCGAATCCCAAGAAAACCGCAACTTATTAACCGGCAACTTGACAAAACATCCACTGGTAAACAGAAAATATTAGTGAATTTCTTTATCAACCTAATCGCCTATCGTAACCATTAGTTCAAGCACGACGTCTAACCCTATTTCCTCTCATCCTTGATCCCCCCATGATGAGGTGAGCACAGCCAACGCCACCTAGATACATCTTCTGTATCACCTATTGTATCTAGGTGGCGTTGGCACAGCCGACAAAACAACCTGCTTAAAGCGCGCGCTTGATTGCACAAGATCCTCACTTAATTAGCATGCAATTTACGCGATTATTGCTCACACAGATATACAATTTGTGCTAACGTCCGCATATAAATTAACTCACATAAATATACACACACCAGTTTACTCGTAATCGAAATGAAGATATCGCATACACTTCAACTCATTTGCATGCCAAAATAAACAGTTTGAGCAAGGCAACAAGGGGATGAAACTGGATAGACCTGTAACTGGATATCAGGTTCCTTAGCACAAAGTCTATAGGTGGTTCAGTATAGGTAGGTGTATATTCTTCCCTACATTAACTGGTGAGTTTCGCATCAAAAGCTAGCACGCCTCCATTGCTCCAAGTCTTTTCCTCAAACAATTTTCCTTCATTAAACCCCGGAGAACGCGGAAATACACACAGCACAGTATACGCCATAAGCAAGTTCAATAACCTGTCTTTAAATAGCACTGTGAACTTCCCAGTCGAGATATATGAATGAACACACATTTTGCGAACAACAAAAATATCACTTTTCAAAGTAAATACTTTCAAATAAAAACGACTAGATCAAATTTGATACTAACAAACACACACACACACACACACTCACAATTTAACTATCATAAACAAATAACAGGCCAATGACATCTGTCACGAAACACTACCCCGCACAGGTCGTACATGATCCATGATGCAGCCACCCCGGGGACATCAACCTCGTTGCTTGTTCACGTGCGAGTGTGTTTGCTGATTAGGCGAATATCGGAAGCGACGAGCATCACCAGCCCACGCCAACAACGACACACACACACACACACACACACACACAGGCTGGTGCGCTCTGCAGCAAGGTGGATGTGCAGGAGAGAGCGGTGACGATCTGCGCGCCACTGATACAATTGTGGCGAACTACCGGCGCGGGAAGCCCCTCGGCTATAATCTCCGGCACCCCCGCCCTTCTTAGCCATCCCCAGCTTACGTCACCAGACGGCCATTACTTGGGCAGCGTTTGTATTTAGTGATATATATGCACGTATGGTAGCCATCGCGTCTGCCCCAGTGTGTGTATGTGTGTGTATGCGTGTGTTGGTTTGTGTGTGCGTGTGTGTGTCTCTAAATGCAGTGTGAGGGACAACAGCCATCATGTGTGTGTGGAGGAGGGGGCGTAAAGCACAGCTGTGCAGGCACACACACACACACACACCCGGGCACACACACACACGGACAAGTGCGTTGTTGAATCGATGCAGGGAACAGAATGGGACATATAGGGGATAGCCGAGCGATCTGGTCAAATGTCTGCGTGATGGCGCGTGTTATTCGCCTGATCCTATTATTGCTGCAGCTTCACACACACTAACACACACACACACTAAGACCCACACACACACACACATGCTAACACACGCAGACACACACACTTGTTCCGGTGAGTGTGTGCGAGTGAGTGTAGGCGCATATGTCAGTGAACTAAGAACAAGAGAAATTGGTTGTACGTTCCATCGATCATTCCCAAGTCCCGTTTGTGTGAGCAGTGCAAAATTATTCGGGAAGACGGTCAGATTCAGCAGCCTACGTCATGCTTTCTCGTCCCTCTAGGAACTGGACATCATTGGTCAAACTTTCTCAAATTCTGCCGCCTTCTCAAGAGAAGATACATGAAAACATTCCGAAATTCATTAATACCTATTCTAACCATGGACGTAGATCCTGGGGGGTATGGGGATATATATACCCCCGGAAAAATTTGCTGGAGTTATGAATATGCAATTATACCCCCCGATAATTCTGCTGAACTCAGTGCATTGGGTATTTTATCATCAAAACCAGCATAGCAAAAAATAACAATACACAACAAACGTAAAAAAATTCAAATATGTGAAAAATTCAACTTTACGCGATATACTTTTCATTGAGGTATATGTGTTGTAATTGAATAGGCCGAAAATAGTCGAAGGCCCCATTCAATTGACCAAGTGAGTCAAATTTGAACACTAATGCATGATGGCTATCATCCCCTCGAGCCTCGACACAATTCTACGCCCCTGATCCTAACACTCAAAATTAGACGGCAATGTCAGGGGAAACCTGGTCGTTACGCTTGACAACACAAGACACAATGTTTGGAGGCCACTGGAAAACAGAGAACATTACAAGAAAGCTCATTGTGTTTCAGACACGTTTGTTAAAACAAATATTTGCCAGAAGTCAAAGTCCCAGTCAGTTGTGATGAACAACTTACGGACTATGTACCGCTCCAATAAAATACGGAACGGCAGAAAGTTGTGCGCACACCGACAAGCACACTAAATTCAAAATGATTCTTGTTGGAGAATCAAGACGCAGGCCCAAACACAAGTGATATATTGATAATAGCAAAGCAAACAGTAGAAATAGATATATGAGTTGAAGCACTAACCAGTCGTAATTTCTTCCTTACACGAACGTACACTTCTCACACGCAGACTACTCCACTGACACGTTCACAATACAATCAGACATCGCAGACTCAAGCACTACGCACAACAACGACCACACACGAACGAACACCCCTCGCGACTCCCTGTATACTACACATACAGACATACACGCCTCGACGCCTCTTGGCACGAACCGCTCGTGCTAATACAACAGACAGACATACACTCATGGACGCACAGCCAGCTAGCGCCCTCTCCTCTCACACTGAAACATGACACCTTCAACTCTACCGTGTACTGCCTATCCTCCGCTCACATCTCCCCCAGGCAGTACAACATCCATCCTGACAACAGTATCTTTGAGGAGGTCTAAGTGTCGATCGGTCTCGCAGAAATCTATCAGAAGACTGCACTCTGTCGCCTTCCACCGAAGTACTATTGGGCGATTCCGCACCGTCGTCTTCCACCGTTTCCTCTAACGTTTCTGGGATCTGCACCGCCAGTTCAGCAGATCGCTCACGTTGATACGCAGGGGTTGCCACCGCCGGTAAGAAGGGTCTCTGCGATTGTACAACCGGTCTTATAATTGACGCTCCACTATCCGCCTTTCTGACGTGCGAGACATGCCGCTTCACCCCGTCCTCAAGTGTTACGTGCCACGGTCCAACACGACAAACTCGGTGAGGCCCACTCCATTCGGATGTGCAGCGATTATCACGAGGCCGCAGATACACTAGGTCACCCACGTTATACGGCATACTTGAAACCTTATTTTCTGCACTATTCATCCAAGTTCCTTCAAGTCGAGAACTTTCAGCTTCCCGTCGGTGCCGCACTCCTGGCAGTGCTGGGACAGCTCCAAAAACACTCACAAATGGCTGCTCCCTGGTTGCCGTACTGGTAGTGGCGTTGTACCAGAACACAGCTGTCTCAACATCATATTTGGACTTTTCGGCCATTCGTTTTACAGTGCGGTGTACTCTTTCACACAAGCCGTTCCCTTGATGTCGATAAGCACAGCATAGCACCAGTTCAACACACCAGCCTTCCAAGAGACGTTCAAATACTGCACTCCGAAACACAGGCGCGTTGTCACAAAGAACTGATTGAGGCGGACCGAATTCCACGAATACGCTCTTTAAAGCAGCAGCAACCGAAGTTCCACACTCAGATCTCAGACACTTCCATATTGTGTATCGAGAACAGCAATCTATTACACTGAGATACGCCGTTTGGTTGAAATATGTAATATCAATAGCAAGTCTTTGCCACACAGTTTTCATTTCCAGCGAACCATGCTCGTACTTCACTTCCATAGGAGGATCGATTCTACGACATCTCTCACAATCTTCTACTACCTTCTTCACATCACCGCGAGTTACGTTTGGAGCCCGCTTGTTGACAAGTTCTTTCGTGCGATCAACGCCCATATGCCCACATTGTTCATGAATTGACACAATTAACTCGTGAGGGCTGTCTTCCCACGCTCCAAAACATTTTCCCGATGGCTTCGCTTTGATGAACGGTGGTAGTCTTGTCAACTTGTCGGCCAGGTTGTTTGCTGTGTCAACATACTCAACAGACAACTCAATAGAATATTCCTCAATCATTTCTCGGATGATATCCAATCTACGCTTCACAAGCATATCAGACAATCCATGTGACTTGATTCGGTGACTATTCTTGGCAATACTGCTAACCCAGCCATGCACAACTTTTGAATCGGTTCTCAGCTGGATACTCCTGAATCCCCATTTCAGACATAAACTCAAACCTTTAATAGCGGCACTCAATTCAGCGACGTTTATGTGAGCGCTGTCGTCAGATTTTCGCAGCCAGCAACCATCTTCTATTGGACTTCCATCCACCGTTACGACAACGCCTTCTGCCAGATTACTTGCGTCCGTCCATACCACAGCGTCATTACTCGACACAGACCACATACCATACACGGGATCATTTACGGACACTTCCTCAGCTATCTTTCTGACTAGCTCTGCGACATCCTCACTGACATTATTGTCCCACGACTTTCGTCCATTTTCACCATCCGCAGACGCGCAGCGTCTTATCCAACCACACGCAACTCGGAGCCAGCTCGCACACGGGTAGTGACCAATCCACTTCCCGCATATTGAAAATACTTCACGCTTGGTCAATATCTCAGGAATGTCAGGAAGCGCTCCTTCTCTGCTCCACTGGAAACCACTTGGAGTTGCATTCACTCGAAGACCAAGCACATTACCGTTTCCTAGAACTTCAGGCTCTTTGGTAATCAGTCCGAATCGTCTTAAATGGTCTTGAACTTCATGGGGGCTGATAACACTGCAATCAACAATAATATCATCGATATACGAATCAACTGATCCTTGAAATCGAGGAACTTCTCCGAGAATATGTCTCATGACCGAACACATCACTTTCGGTCCAATGTTCAGGCCAAATCCTAAACGTGTCATGACATACTTCTTTCCTTTCACCTCGACGACTTGAAAGCGGTACAGTTCCTTGGCTACATACAACTGAAGATATGCTCTCTTTAGGTCCACCATGACCACCCGATCGCCCATGGTACGCCACTTGCGCAACTTTTCGTCACAGACTGCCGCATCTAATCCCGGAGCGCTGTGTATGTGAGCATTTAGCCGCCTATAGTCGAGCACGGGCCTCACTTTTCCCTTCCTTTCCTGCCTCACCGCCATTAGTGGTATCGTTGCACCAATGGGACCATGCTCATTTTCCTCATAAGGTATGATAATTTTTTCGTCTATCCATGTCTGCACTTCATGGTCAAATTCGGCTAAGTCATTCTGTCTCACGCTGTAATTACGGCCAAACAACTTCTGTTCAGGACCAACTTGCTTCCACACCCAAGAAATCGTCCAGCGTTCACCATCAAATTCAGCCTTGAAGTCCTGTTCCTCGATCAATACTTTTGGCGATGATGACACACATGCTGCAGTGGAGATACCATTGCAAGAAATTGGCGTGGCAATGACTTTGCCACATCCCAAATGAACTTCACCATTTCTACTCACATAGAGACCACCAGCTGATTTGATTGCGTCCATGCCCAGGATGATATCAAATGGCGGATGTGAGTCCGACTCGACCATCCACAGAACAACATAGTCAATTACAGATGGTCCTGACAAAGAAAGGCCAATATTTTTCATTTCAACATATTTATTCAAACACACAGTTGAACCGTTCATAATTCGCATAACAAGATAACCTCCGTGAATTTCGCTCCTCGTTTTGCTATTGAAAATAAGCGAATCGGAACTCCCAGTATCAACCAAAGCAGTGTATGACACGCCATCAATATATATGTTCAGCACTGGTCCGTGCTGTTGCGCTGTGGGGGGTCGACAGACAGTGCCATTGAAGCTGATCCGGCCGACCCCCCTCTGGCGTTTCCCGAACGAGCACAATGCGTTGAGACGTGTCCAGGTTGACCACATGAAAAACACACGACACCTGCTCGCTGTTTTCTGTTCTTACAATGTTTCGCTATGTGCCCATTTTCGCCACACTCATAACAAGCATAATTTTTCAACCTTGACGCGACATACGCATGAGGAGCTTCCGACATAGTAGTAGATTTTCCGCCACTTCTCTGATCAACCACCACTTGTTTGGCACAGCTCAACACGTTGTCAATCTTCAGTGTTGAACCGTGCATTGCGCGAACAGTCTCCTGAACAACTGGAGGCAGCCCACGTAAAAACTGACATGCAATCCATTGGTCACTTTCACTTGAGGAGATGCATCGTCCAAGAGACCGAAGATTAGTCATATATTCGTCCAGGGTCTCATCTGGTCTCCAATTCCTAGTGACAAACTGCTCGTACGCCACACAGGGAGTTAATCCGAACGATTGTCGTAAAGCCGCAACAATAGCTGTCTCCTCCTTTTTATCTCCTTCAGACAGTTGTTGGAAGACATGAAACGCTTTTCCAATCAGAAAAAATGGAAGCACACTCGCAACATCTGCTATGTTCTTCAATTTACAGCCCAACCTCAATTTTTCTAGCCAACTATCCAGTTCGCCGCTGCCATCGTACTTCTCCACAATATCGGTAAGTTTCAGTGTTTCCATGATTAATTCGGCCGAAATAGCTTGTTGGAGAATCAAGACGCAGGCCCAAACACAAGTGATATATTGATAATAGCAAAGCAAACAGTAGAAATAGATATATGAGTTGAAGCACTAACCAGTCGTAATTTCTTCCTTACACGAACGTACACTTCTCACACGCAGACTACTCCACTGACACGTTCACAATACAATCAGACATCGCAGACTCAAGCACTACGCACAACAACGACCACACACGAACGAACACCCCTCGCGACTCCCTGTATACTACACATACAGACATGCACGCCTCGACGCCTCTTGGCACGAACCGCTCGTGCTAATACAACAGACAGACATACACTCATGGACGCACAGCCAGCTAGCGCCCTCTCCTCTCACACTGAAACATGACACCTTCAACTCTACCGTGTACTGCCTATCCTCCGCTCACAATTCTCCAAAATCGCGAAGGAGTACAGATGTGTGCGTGTATCAGCACGAACTATTGAACATCGCATTTCATATACGACAAACCAGTGATTATGAGTCAGAACGGGTGAAGGGATGTCACAGAAAAAACAATAATATCGACGGAAAGCACTATAGTAAAATTCACCGCTGAGAAGTTTTTCAGGCCATTTTGTTTTGTGTTTTGTTGGGTTTATCATTTTCCTATTTTTCTTTGCTGTATGCACTGGTTAAAAAATGATAATTTTCTGTAACCGGTTAGCAATTGCTCTACAATGTCTGAGTTGATAATATGATGTGTTCAGAACCGTGGCAACTGCCCCAAACCCCCCCCCCCCCAGCCGGGGATTCCCGAGTGTTGAGGGGCTCTGTTGCCTCACGCATGATAAGACGCATACAAGTTGTCATAAAGTGGCGCATAAAAGTCCCCAGGGGCCAAGACCGAAGGGCTACTCGTAACTGCATTTTCCCAAAGTCGGATATATGTTATAACGGAGCTATATTTATAATGAGGTATTGCCTCCTCGGAGGCATAAGACCTCGCATCGGCTCTAAACGTGTTATTCCATCACCTCAATATTTCCATTGCAAATTATTGCAATCTGCTTTTTGCGTGGATGAAATTTGATCACTGTGTTCAATAGCACACTGAGAACAGAAAGGGAGATAAGACAGATACAAGAGACACTCACCGAGTTTCCACGAGATGATGGCCGGAGGGTTGGCGTGTCTGGTGCGGCACTGCACACTCACCGGCTGATCCTCGCGCACCGCCAGCGACTGCTCACTGCTGCCGGCCACAGCCACTCCGCCAAACTCCAGCACAGGACCCTGTGGCTCCACTGTTCAACAGTGACACAACAACAGTGTACAAAACCAACGCGATAAATAAATCCAGGTGAACTGGAAACTTCTATATCTAGAAGTTCTTTAGTTCTAGAAATTATTGTTAGAAGTTTAGTTAGTCCTATTAGTTCTGCTTGTGGAAAACGAAAATTCATATATTCAAATGATTTAGATTGATGTGCTTATTTTTTGCTTTGTCAAAACAAAACAGTTTCGACCGCTCTACAAGTTTCTACCGCGCTGCTGTGGAAAATGAAGAGTTGGCTCATTAAGAATAGGAGTATCAGAGAAAAAACGTAACGGACCACTGATGCAGGAGCAAGAGGGGGGTGGAAAAGAAAGCCCCCTGGCGGCCTTCCCCTCTGGATCCGCCATTACCGCCAGGCCACGAT
>OU696571.1:4207500-4350000 GCA_916048095.2 Sacculina carcini | reverse complement strand
TGCCGACGTCAGAGTGTGCAAATGTGCTGATCCCCCTGAGGTCATCAGTGGTTTGTGGGTCAGTGGTTGTTTCTGCACGTGACCCTGTCGACTGCCTTTTCTTCTTCACACAAAAAACGTGATATATACCGCCAGTCCTCTGCGAAACCATTTCGCGCGATGACAGCAGAAAATTCAATGAACACTAGATCCCATTCTGAGCATACGCTCGCGCAGTGCGGTCTTCTTGTTCTGCTCTCTCTCGCTCCTAATCCACTGCCTCTTTGATCGGCCGAGTTTTTCTTCTGTTTGTACGGCAGCTGAAAGGCAAATCCTGTGAAACCAGCCATTGCAAAGCAATCAGCGCACAAAGCGATCGCTCTGCCCTCGTTTTTGCACATGTCGTTTGCGCGGAATTGAGCTTGGCTGCTTGGCTTTCACGATCAAATGCGATGTTGTCAGATCACAGTAGAAAAGACACATCTCACATACACACACACGCGCACTCACGCACAAAAGAAAACCAAGGCAGCGCTGACCCGCAAAAGCTGCGCTGAAGTCGTACTATGGCTAACAGAAAATGTTTACAGTGCTCGCACACAATTTGCAGTGAAACATACGAACAAGTGTGGCGGAGATACGAGATGAAATCGCCGATTGGATAATATCCCTCACCAGTTAAAGATTTATCTCCCAGCGGCCTCGCTCCGGCAACGTAATAGTCTGGCCGTCATTCGTGGCAACGCTCCCATCATGAAATTAGCGTCATTCATATGTGTACGTGTTTGTGCATAGACGTATTTTTGAAAGGAAGAAAACTTGCAGTTGCGTCAACGAATGACGTTCTGGCAATGCTTAACCAGTGGCGAACCTATAGGAGGGGGAGGGGGTTAGGTCTCGGGCGCGGGTTTCAGAGGGGCAACAAAATGGGTGATTCTTAAACTATGATTGAATGTAAGAGCAATTATTTCAAGTGCACTGCAAAACATATAAAGTGTGCATTGCATCAAGAAAGAATCACGTTTTGTTCACACATAAACACAAACATATTGCTTGTGAATTAACGAGAGGGGAAAGCTCCATTCTGCCGCGGGCGCCACTGTGCATAGCGTATGCTATGACGTCAGACACTGTGGCCAAATTGTTAAAAAACTAACAAAGCTGGGCACGTCAATTAAGCTGGGGATAACGCAGCACTAGAAAGCTTGATCAAGTACACACGATAAAAACAACGCACACACACACACACACAATAAAATACATGTTATAAATATCCATATAGCTAATAGGGTTTCGCCATGATGCAACCTTTGCCCCCCCAAATTTAAATAACCGGCTACGCCCATGCCACAAGCAGACAAACAGACAGACAGACAAACAAACAAACAAACAGACATACAGACATATAGACAGACAGACAAACAAATAGACAAACAGACAGACAAAAAACCGACATACAGACAGAGAGATATACAGACATACAGACATACACACAAACAGGCAGGTAAGCAGACAGACAGACAGACAGAGTGCTGGTCTAACCTCTGACGACCAGCACGGCCGGCTGCGAGGTGAGAGCGTCCTGGGTCTGGAAGCTGCTGGCAGTCACCAGACACACCCAGCGGCCGTCGTCGTAGCGCAGGTCGGCGGCACGTACGCGCAACGAGCAATCGCCCGAGGCGTTGTCCGAAGGGTCGCCCGAGGCCTGCGCGTCGGTCCACTCGTACTTGCCCTGTTCGGCGCCCACCAGCTGTCACACCACGCCACCACAATGACACGCAATTAGCGAAAAGTCCACGTGGCGCAATACTCCAAAATCGAAGCAGAAACACCGAACAATGTCAAGAAGTTCAAATAAACTAATTCAGTCGAACTAATTCAGCAACATGTAAAACAGTCACATCTCTGTGCGTACCTCAAATGAGATCTGATTACGTTCAAATTCAATGTGTTATCGATACTATATCAAACAGAAACGGCACAACGTATCACGGATATGAGGGACTTTTTCTCATCTTCCCACAACTCTCTTATATCCGAGGTACACTGTATATTCATCTCAACCACACAATAATGACTGATACAGGTGCATAATCGGTGTAGTGTCCAAATATCAATATAGAACAGCATATAGAATAGTACAGAACCCATTTCGTTTGAGTAAGAATCGCTGAGAAAGCGGAATGCACGATTGGTTACAGTAATACCGTTTTTGTGTGTGACACAAAAATAATTTAAATATACAAATATACACATAATTTATGCAAAACAAAAGCTGAATTGACACTATAAAGTATTGATTATAGCATGTTTTCAAGCATGACTAACAAATTCACACAGACAAACAAGACTGATATAAGCATTGAGCCTCACATCCAGTTGGTGAATGTTAATATATTGCCTCATAACTTGATGTGTTAGTGTAAACTCGTGCATGGTGAAAACTTTACACTTTGACAGCACGCGCAATTATGGCGTGTATGCTCTAGTTGCCTCGGTGAAAACATGAAAACTTTCCAATTGAGTTGCCAACACTGAATTGAGTACACACACACACACACTCACACATTGTACACTGCATGACCATGCAACGCATGCACATACACGTGATCATGATCGAATGGAGCATCGATTTTTACACCGTCCTGAGCTCTAATCACATCATATCACCTAGTCACTAGAACAGTAACGTACTTTCGCCGAGAGGAATAGCAAAACGATGACGCAATCGCGACAAATAACAAGGTTACGCAAATTGGCACGCCGCGAAAGAGAAAAATAACTGGCAGCGCTGGCGAGGCAGATCTGGCAACGCACAAGAGACGAACAATGGCGAAGATTGTCAGGAGATGATGAGGAAGATGGGGGACATTCAGACAAGGTCCAGCACAAACCAACAAGACTTGATACTAGTTCTCACAAGTTCTCACAAAGAGGAACTTGGATATGAAAACAAGAACATGTCCACAAACAACGTTCGATGTCGTCGTAAAAGAGAAAAGTTTACAAAACAATCGGTCTTGCATCAACTTACTGCAGTTCCCACAACACCCTACAAGACGCCAAGGTGATGTGCAACAGAAAGAGCGATCGCTAAAGCCGATTTTTCTCAAACACAACCAATGCACTGAACGTACTAGCGAACTTTATGACTGAAGCCATGGCCGCAGTTTCCGGGGGTATGGGGGTATAATACCCCGACAAATTGGTGATAATTCTGCTGAGTTCAGTACATTGGGTATGTTGTCTTCACAATCAGCGTAGCAAAACAGTAACAACACTCGACAAGTGTGCTATACGCAATATACTTATCATTGGAGTATATGTGTTGTAATTGAATAGACACAAAATGGTTGAGGGTCCTATGCAATTCGCTAAGTGAGTCAATTTTGAACACTGATGAATGATGGCTTCCATTCTCCGAGCCGCGACACAAATCTACGCCCTTGACTGAAACACACGCAATTCGCTAAAATATTTTTCCGTTATTGTGTAGTTTAAAGTGAACAATATTTGTAATAATGTATGTGCTGATTAAAGTCTGAATAGACTATTTTGTGTCTCATATTCGTCTTATATATATATGAGAACAGATCGTTTGATCGGGCCTGCGCCTTATCATCCCCTAACGCCTGACAGTCGGAACAATACGCCACACTAGACACAATCAGTGTAACGATGACAAATCAATACACCGACTCAACAGCCTGAAAAATGAGTTTCAAGCGATGCTGTCAGGCAAATTCAACATCCATTTGTGAGTTATTACGTTCCTATCTCGTGCAGCCATCTTACACCAATACGATACGACCCCTTATGCGACCACCGACCCATGTCTGATAGGGGACCGTGGACTTGAGTGCATGTATGCTCGTGTGTCCTTATGTGTAGGTTTGAGCGTGCGTGTGCATAGCTCTCGAGAATGATGAGCTAGAAGTGCTCGAGCCGTATTATCGTCTGTGTCGCGCCGCAATTGTCGACGGCGGCGGCGGCGGCGAGCTGATGCAGCAGATCAGTTGGTCGTGCTGAAAGAAGGCATTCACGCGACGTCGGCACGCTATTGGGCGCGGATCATCTTGTAAGAGACGAGTTGCTGAGCGTGCGTTGTCGCGCCACTCCAACATGAGATCGTAGCGTTAACCAGCGCGGGTCTCACTGGCCCTCGTCGAGTAATTGCTACGTGACACGTGGCCAGTGAGACAGGTGGACGACAGGCCTGAATTAAATCAACAGCGTCGACAGCAACGCTCAGCCGCGGGTCAATGGAGAGAAGAGAAAGCCGGGCACGCACGCACGCCGCACGCAAAAACACTGCTTGATAGGTCGATTGCTATTTGGTGCCGATCGCCATCAGATTATAGGGTGTCGCTAAAACAAGCAGCTTGATCAAATATTGGAAGTGCGATGACGCACATAGCAGCAGCGTTATTTCATGTTGTCGCCGCGAAATACGGGCCGGACGACGTGAAAGATCGTAATGCAACAACATTATCGTGTGGATACCAATAGCGACAGTATCAACACCCAAATCCCCAGATGTCAAGAAACACATTAGCTGGCATCACTCGGCAAAGTGACCGGCATGCGACGTTTGATAAAAAACGAAATCCGAAGAGAGAGGGGACAGAAGAGGAAGAGGGTGTAAAACAGAGCGTCGCCGAAGCACGTGGACTGAATTCTCAATCGACAACTTCATCCATCAGTAAGCGACCATTACTGGAGCTCCCGTCGACCACCAATCCATCCCCCATTCTCCGACGATGAGTCGGCATGTGTGTGTGTGTGTGTGTGTGTGGGTGTCTGTGCGGCTTCATTCAGCAGGCCAACCGCCGTCAATGCGATCGCCAATATACGCAGTGTCACAAGCACGAACACACACGCACGCATGCACGGTCAAGCAGGGTGATCGGAGCGCAGACTAGGGTCCGACCGACACCGGCTCGGATCGACGGTCAGAAATAAATGACACCGCTAACAAAACGGTCGCATGATCGATGAACGTGGTGGTGGCCAGCCTCTGCCGAGTCGCACATCCGATCAAGACCAGCGCGGCGTGCACTCACTGAACACTAATGGCATCAATCAAAATCAAAGTCGAAACCCAAACACACATCGCATATTGGCTCATATATTGTTTGAACACTTCGAATTGGCTCCTGAAATTAGCTATTCAGAAACAGTCGAAAACTACCTAGAAAACTACAAAGTGTACGCTGTTAATGAAACAATCAATTGAGACATTACGCTTGGAGCTGTAAAACATTGAGCCATTCTACAATATTCGTATAATATGTTCAAGCCTGCATTGTGTTAAAAACAGGTTTAAATATTAACCAGTCCCCTATTTACAAACCCACCAGTAAATATAAATAGCACTATTCAATTAATTGAATATAGTTTTCCAATAAGCATGTGATGTTGTGGAGCTTAGAACCAAAGCAAAATACATGATCAGCACAAAGTTCTGAACAGAATGTAAATCTACGATTGGAATCAGTGGCGGCGCCAGGACTTTTCCGATGTGGGCGGGGCTGAAGGGGGGTTAAGGACAAAGTTGTGGGGGCTAAGGAAAAAGTCGAGGGGGCTTGGCGAAGCATGAAGAGCTATACTCGAACGCTGACTACATAATATTAGGGACCAAAATTACAGGAATTCATTTACAGTGGTAAGAAATATTAATGTCCATTATTATAATTTTGGAGGGGGGGCTTCGGGGACTTGGCATAATTTCGTTTGGGGTGGGCTAAACCCCCCATGACCCCCTTGGCGCCGCCACTGTTGGGGGGCGTAACTAACAGCAGTTGCTTCTCTTCTCAAGGTTCTCCCACTGCTCAAAGTGCGTTCGTCGAAGAAGATTTCCTAGCAGCAATTTCCAAGAATCAATGGCGTATATTTGTGTCGAGGCTCGGGGATATGACAACCATCATGAAATACTTAACTATTTTATGCCCCTTCAATTACAACACATAAACGTCGATGCAAAGTATATTGCATATAATTGCATACACACACACTTGTCGTGTATTGTTATTTTTCGCTATGCTGATTGTTGTGAGAATATACTCAATGAACTGAACTCAGCAGAATTCTCGGAGGGTGTAATTGCATATTCACACTCCCAGCCAAATTGTTGGGGCACACATACCCCCTTACCCCCAGCATCTACGCCCATGCCAATAATTCCTAGCACGTGCTGACACAAGCGGCTTCACTGAGCTGTGCCCTAGCAGACATTGTACAACTGCAAGTGTTATTTCCACTGAGGAGCCGATGCATCTGGTCCAGTGGCTCCCAACCTGAAGATAATAGCTGCCGAGGAGCTCGTGACGAGAAATTCAGGGGGTCATGGTACACTGTTGCAAATTATACATTTCTCAATTTTGTTGAAAATAGGAATCAGATGATAATTTCATTGTTAAATTATTTTCAACTTGCATAAAAACACAGCTGTTCTCTTAATCAATCTTGTTTTGCCATATTTGACAGGCAAACGAGAAGTCACAACAATTATAATCATTCATGAAATCAAAATGCATTGGAAAAGGTTGAAAGCCACTAATCTCAGTCACAACATGAATGACCTGGTCTGTTATAACAGGACCCGAAACAGATGCACAGTAGCTACAAATAAATCAACATTAAAACACGCAAATTTAGCGTCAAACATAACCTGTATAAGCACAAACATTTCAATTCCACTCGATAATTGATGATAATGATTATTGCGACCAAGTGTATAGCAGTTGTATAGATGTCTGAACAGTTAGTATGAATATGAGCCACCAGATGGCGCCATGACCCGCTAGGCTTCAAGAATTTATTTATATTTATAATTTATAGCTGCCAAGCCAAACAGGAACGAGAGAATCGCAATGAACTCGGTTACAAGGCGTCAAGAAGAAAGAAGGGAGAAATAAAATAAAAAAAACACTGAACGAGAAATAGAGGACAACAATGCTAAAACACCCGTTTTGTATAGAAAAAATGTGATAATTCATAAACGTAGTATGCCAATTATGTATTGAGCGAATCATGATCAAGACACGACTCGACAAATCACCACTTCTACCTTTGATAAAAGTGGTTGTGGGATAAAATATTGCTTAATATTGTTTCATTGATGCTGTTTCATTTTTTCAATCATTCTTGCATATTTGTTTTGACCTTCAGTTAATGAATATTTGTGTATTTTCTACTATCAACGAGTTGCTTACTTTTGACAAAACAAAGATACAAATATCCAGTAGTTTGTACATTCGACGCTTTGATAGTTTGTTTCTCTGAATCATGAGAGCAACTTCAACAATATTAACATAACTAAAAATTAATGAAACCGTAAAAAAACAAACAATACAGTTCCAGTTCACTCAAGGGCTAATAAACATGATTGGAAAACAGTTCTAGTTCAGAACACACATACACACACACACACGTGGCTCATTTACCTACGCGGCATATGACAGATTGAAAATCTCAATGTTTACACTGACTGACTGACTGACTGTTAAGCGGTTTAATAGTCTGGTAACATACACGCTAACACCTCCCTAGAGCCCGTGTTTGCGTGTGTGTTTGCGTATGTGTGTGTGTGTATGTTTGTGTTTGTGTGCATGTTTGCGTGTGTGTTGTTTTATGGCGCGGCCATTACGTAAAAATGCTGTGTTCGCCGTACAATTGGCCAGTAAATGTCGTCAATACGACCCCGGTGCGCAGCCATTGCCAGCCAGCCAGCAAACAAACACAGTAAACACAGTAAACACACAAACCCACTCAAACACACACACAAACACACACAAACCCATTCAAACACACACACACACACACACACAAACGCACACATACACGCATACACACCAGCACAGGCCGGTTCTATGGCCCAGTTCACACCGTATATTGTGTGTCAATAGCCGGTACTTCATCCTTAGTTTAACTGCAGTGTGTATGTGTGTGTATGTGTGTGTGTGTGTGTGTGTGTGTGTGCGTGTGTGTGTGCCCTTCCTAAATGCTCACGTATATCACAGAATACGTATTGCCAATAAAGGTATATGGCGTATGCAGAATATATATGATTATTTTATGTTATTTGCGTTATAATGCTTTATATCATGTTATGGTTCTCGTTGAGTTCTAGGGATCCTGCCGCACAGAAAAAGCATCACAATTCGCAACCACGATTCACGTCCGCAAAATATTCGCATTTCCCAAAAGTATCGAGTTTTGCCATAAGTATTTCGCCAACACTCGTCAAGGGCAAAATTTACTCACACAAAACAAAAAATTTCAGCTGGGGAATTAGTGTGAACAATTAAGTGTTGTGTACCGTGTAGAATCGTTCGGTTACAGGTCAGGGTTGCCAGGTGTCTCAAGCCATATAAGGCCAAGCCGCCGACGAATAAAGGCCAAAAAAGGCCAACCTCGAAGCACAGCAAGATTAACATTTCCAAAACGCCAAACAGAGGCGTCAATTTCATTGTGAGACATAATAAACGTATTCTTTCACAAAAATTCCTGTTTCTAGTAAGTACGTTTCAGGCGGAAAATTGATTTCATGAGAATATGTTTACAACAGCAACATTTTTACAGCGCAGATAAATTATTATCAAATTTCAAATACTTTTGAGCGGATTATGGATATTTCGAGTACGGTTAGGTCAAATATTAATCCAGCTTTTTCAATTCCTCCTACCATTTTTGCAATTGAACTTTTGGTAGTAGTGTGAAAATACGCTCAAAACGCACATTTCGTTCATTTTTCATTCTTAATATTCTCTTCAAATATCTCACAGACTAGGGACAATCTACCAAGCTAATAATAAACTATATTTCAGCTACATTGAATTACCTGAAAAAATTACATTTTGCGGAAATGTGTTGAGACCTGTGTTATTGAACAATAATACAAACACGTACTAGTTAGTGATTCCACACTGTTGAAGTGAACATCCTATGATTGCCTCTTATAAAATTGGGTGTTGCTTTGTTGAACTAATGTCCTATTGGTGAATCCTTACGACCGCTCCATTCCACAGCAATGGAAAACAATTAACATTTATAAACATGATAAAACGAATGCAGACAACAAATCAATACATGGCTAATAAATTGTGCGAAGTGATCCTGTACACAACAATGAATAATGAGCTTGCTAGAATTGTACTGGCAGAATTTCATCCAGGGCCTCACTACCTTGTTCAGCCAGATCCCTGGAAGGCGTCATTGACTTAGATGCGCCTTCACGACATTCCTTTATTATTTATTAAAAAACAAAAAACAATTTACGATATATAAACAGCAATAATCGCTTTCGATAAAAAAGGCCAAATAATGTTTGGCATTTAAACAGAAGTTCCTCGAGGCCAACGCCGTTCGAAAAAGGCCATATTGGTCTTAAAACGCCAAACCTGGCAGCCCTGAGTGTGAGCGTGCAAGTGCTGCTGCATTCCCGAGTGAAAACAAATACGTCAACAACATGGGCGTAGATCGTGGGGGTACGAGGAGTATAAATACCCCTGACAAATTGACTGAGGGTATGAATATGCAATTGTACCCCCGATAACTCTGCTGAGTTCAGTTCATTTGGTATATGTTGTCATCAAAATCAGCATAGCAAAAATTAGCAATACAAGACAAGTGTGTATGTTTAATGCAATTATATGCAATATAGTTATCATTGATTTATTCGTGTTGTAATTGACTAGGCATAAAATCGTTGAGGATCAGTAATGTTGTGTCAGTAATGTTGTGTCAGTGATGTAGTGCCAGTAATGTTGTTTCAGTGATGTTGTGTCAGTAATCTTGTGTCAGTGATGTCAGTAATGTTGTGTCAGTGATGTCAGTAATGTTGTGTCAGTGGTGTAGTGTCAGTAATGTTGTGTCAGTGATGTAGTGTCAGGAATGTTGTGTCAGTGATGTCAGCAATGTTGTGTCAGTGATGTCAGTAATGTTGTGTCAGTGATGTAGTGTCAGTGATGTAGTGTCAGTGATGTAGTGTCAGTGATGTAGTGTCAGTAATGTTGTGTCAGTGATGTCAGTAATGTTGTGTCAGTGATGTTAGTAATGTAGTGTCAGTGATGTAGTGTCAGTGATGTAGTGTCAGTGATGTTGTGTCAGTGATGTCAGTAATGTGTGTCAGTGATGTTAGTAATGTTGTGTCAGTGATGTAGTGTCAGTAATGTTGTGTCAGTGATGTCAGTAATGTTGTGTCAGTAATGTTGTGTCAGTGATTATGTGTCAGTGATGATGTGTCAGTGATGCCAGTAATGTTGTGTCAGTGATGTAGTGTCAACGATAAAGTGTCAGTGATGTTGTGTCAGTAATGTCAGTAATGTTGCGTCAGTGATGTAGTGTCAGTAATTTTGCGTCAGTGATGTAGTGTCAGTAATGTCAGTAATGTTGTATCAGTAATGTTGTCAGTGATGATGTGTCAGTGATGTCAGTAATGTTGTGTCAGTAATATTGTGTCAGTGATGATGTGTCAGTGATGATATGCCAGTGATGTTATGTCAGTAATGTTATGTCAGTGATGTTGTGTCAGTGATGTTATGTCAGTGATGTCAGTAATGTTGCGTCAGTGATGTAGTGTCAGTAATGTCAGTAATGTTGTATCAGTAATGTTGTGTCATTGATGATGTGTCAGTGATGTCAGTAATGTTGTGTCAGTAATGTTGTGTCAGTGATGATATGCCAGTGATGTCAGTAATGTTGTGTCAGTGATGTAGTGCCAGTAATGTTGTGTCGGTGATGTCAGTAATGTTGTGTCAGTGATGTTAGTAATGTTGTGTCATTGATGTCAGTAATGTTGTGTCAGTGATGTCAGTAATGTTGTGTCAGTGATGATGTGTCAGTGATGTCAGTAATGTTGTGTCAGTGATGTAGTGTCAGTAATGTTGTGTCAGTGATGTCAGTAATGTTGTGTGAGTGATGTCAGGAATGTTGTGTCAGTGATGTCAGTAATGTTGTGTCAGTGACTGTGGTGACTCACAAATCCGTCCTTCTGCCACGAACATCGTCCGGCCCTGTTTGCAATGAGACACCTGAGTACGGTCGTATCGCCCGGGTTCACCTCGGTGTAGCTCGGCTGCTCGACAAACGTCTGCAAGCCGCTCACCACTGTGCAACACACACACACACGTTGCAATTGCTGCACAACGATCTCACAGCCAGAAATATGAACTATTTATCAATGTGAAAGTTCTTACACTGTGACAATTCATATGCAAACATTTTCAGTGTATGTGATTCTATGTGAACATGAACAAAATAGGTTGAGACGGTGCAGAATCCTATTATCGATACATATTTTCGAATTGTTCTGATTATTATTATTATTAAAAACAATGAACAAAGTAAATTGGGAAGAGCGTAAAGGCTATAATTTGCAAAACTACACACCCACCAACAATACTTAACTTTATGAGGGATCTAATTATAGGAGACAAGTGAAAACCAAAAATTAAAAACACTACGCAAGGTTTATTTGAAAAAACCAAAATTTCAACAATTGGAAAAACACTATATGAGAGCGCATGTCAGATATGGAGGATATATTGCATATACTCGTTTTGGCGCAATATTTGTCCTTATACACAACAGTCCAAGGGCGTGTTTCATTATCAATGCTGAAGCGCTAGGAAGCGCTTCACAGTGTTACATTATCAATGCTGAAGGTGGAGTGAAGTACTTCACCGCGCTTCACTCGGAAGGCTTGAAGCATAAGGCATTAGGCAATCATTGCGCTTTAGCGACATTCCCTTCCCCGTGTGCTGTTTGTTTTGGAATTGAATAGAGGAATAGAATATACTTGTTGAGGACTATATAATATAAAATATATTTTATGTGAGCATTTTGTTCGCCATAGCGGACGGCTTCAAGTATTTGTGTGGTATTTGTGTAAATCCGACAATGCTGAGATTAGCGCAGCTCCATATGGAATTAATGAATCCATGAACTAAAATTCAGCAGATCAACAGAAAGCAAATGCGAATGATGAAAATGAAGCAAAACAAATTATTTGGACCAGAAACTTTGTGGGTTTATTCGCACTCAGCTGTTCAAAATAGTCAAACAAGCGTCATTGATGTATCACTTCACAAAGTGTTTCATTATCCGTTCACTTCCATCAACTTCCTTCAGCACTTACGTTAGTGATAATGAAACACGCCCCAATATATGCACGGGCTGTAAATACGCATATCGCGCGGTAGAATATGTGTGTGCGCTTGCGTGTGTGTGTGTGTGTGTGTAAGAGTGTGATATTACAAAAACGTGTATAGAAAGAATTTAGAACATACTGCATTCATATACCAATTTTCGTGTCGTTCGCTCAGTTAAGAACACACATACACACACTCACACACATATACTCACACAAACACACTCACGCAGATATACTCACATACACACACTCACACACATATACATACACAAACTCACACACACTCACACACACACACACACACACTATGTTGCGAAACAGGAGAAAACCAGTTGAGGTAAGAAAGTCGCCAGTTTCGCCATTATTGCCGAAAATAGGCCAAGATTAACTGCAGTACCGGTATGGCACAAACAAATGGAAAATATAACCGTTGAGTATAAGATTTTGAGAAAAAACAGCAAAAAGAATAATGATTGAATAATGAATAGTGTAACCGTAAATGAAACTAAAAACTTGAATGCATCTTGTCGATTTCCGCCCGGTGTAGTTGCAGAAACATTTTATAAAAGCATTGTGCATGAAATAACGTCTGGCCGAAATATTCAGGCAATCTTTAGAGCTCAGTTGGCGAACGATTGTCTTTAACAGTGGTTCTCAACCTTTTTCAGTGTTGGCACCCCTTCAAATCAGCAGTCAGTTCTCGCACCCCCTGGCTTTTTATAGATATATAACAAAGATAAAACTATTAACGACGTAATAATAAAACTTTTTTAATTCAACATTCATTCATTCAGCTAAAAGTTCCTGTAAGCATAGGTGAAACATATATTTGCTTCAATTTTTACCAAATTCCTCGCACCCCTTACGAGCTAGCATCCCCGGTTAAAACCCCTGGTCTATATCATTATAACACCCTACAACAGAACACTGGGCAAAGTCCCTATCAGGCAATGAACAATGACCCCATTTAATGCACTGCCACACACACACACACACACACACACATGCCCCGAGTGATAATCTGACGCATTCACGCACGCACCTGTCGTGAGAACTGGACGTGTAATCAATCATAAAGAGGTCCACATGCAAAGCGTGCCTTCAAAAATCCACAGGTGGCAAAACACTGAAGGCAAAGGCACCAGCGAATCTTTGCAAGCGTTTTGGAAAAAACTACCTAAACTGTCAACAATATATCTTAGATACACAAACGCACCAAAAATCTGACTTGTATTGAAATTCGCGCAATCAACAGAACAAACAGTGCAAAATTCTCACCGACGAAAAAGAGATATGCAAATTATGCAGGAGCGTAGTGAGAAAACGGGGTAAGAGACGCCCAAAGTGGGGCATGTAACCCACCCTGCACATCCTGGGGTGTGCTCCCATATCATCCATATCATATCGACCCGTAGCAAGTGTGGCAGAAATACTCTCACACAAGAATTTCCTTCAATTAAGAACTTCCAACGTCCAGAGAACATCGCAGACTTCCCTCTTGTGAAAGTCCAACCCAAAAAAGTGTCGAGTCAAACGCTCAGACAACAATATTATATCAACAACGATTGCAAGCCAGAATATATCCAAATAACAATTAGAAATGTGATACAGAAAACATCGAAAAATATATACAAAAACCCAAATCGCAATTATAATCGTATCATATCACATGCCGCAAAATATTTTGTTTGCATTTCTATTTCGATATTTAGTATAACATCTATAAAACACACCTTGCCCGATGTTTTTATTTTTGTTGATAAATGGCTGGTCTTAGATGCGGAATATGAGAATGCGCGCAAAAGCGATATGATATTTTTCACAGTGAAAGATGTAACGTTTTGAATGCTATTTGTCTATGGGTGTTTGATATTCAGCCTTCTTGAATTTTGCGAGCTAAGATCTTGATGCATCGATTGAGAACGCTTTCAACTCGCCAAGTGCATTGCAATGTGAAAACCTAGATCAAATTGCAGAAAAAGACAATAACTGTTGCAAGAGCGCATTTGAATTTTTCTATAGAAATCTCGTTCCGTTTTGCTTAGAAAATTGTCGCCATTATTGTTGGCTTCAAACGTCAAATGCACGCGATTCAAAAACTATTCATATGCGTCTGTGTGTGTGTGTGTGTGTGTATCTTTGTGTGTGTGTGTGTGTATGTGTGTGTGTGTGTGTGTGTGTGTGGAAATGAGTATTTCATGACGTGAGTGAATGTGTGTGTGTGTGTGTGTAAAAAATGAAAAATTCGTCTAGATATGAAATCACACAGTCGTTGCCATATCCGGCACAACTGACTGCTGATTCATCACACACACACAAACACACACACACACACACACACACACACACACACACACAAACACACAGACAAACACACACACACAAACACACACACATACATATAAAAAACAACACATTATCGCACACAAGCCCACGAGCGGGAAATACTGCACGCCTAGGGATTTCACATATGACCACAAAGTAAACGATTTATATACGCGTAAGTGGGGCGAAAAAAGTCCACCGGATGCTATCATCGGTCGGTCCAGTAATACAATGTGTACACACGCATAAAAGAGTAGCATTTTCAAATTTGGTACGACCACCGATGTAAGTCAGTCGAGTTTTGAATTATTTGATGTTGAGGCAAAACAGTGACCTTGCTGGCAATGATATCAAGGTCACCGCAAATTAACCCCTACAAAGTATAAGACAGAATAACTAAATACAGAATGGTCAAATAATATAAACCACGACTTTGAAAGAGACATATTCAGAACGAAACAGAGTGTTACCAAAACAACAATACTTTAAAACATCTTTAAACATGAAGAGCACATCTTTAAACATGCATGCATATAAGAAATATCCCAGAGAAATACGGTAAATTGTATTCCCCCCGCTATGCTCGCCCAAACATATAAACATACAAATCTTGACGCACACACACACACCTCAACAGTTGGAAGTGTTTTGAAACACGTTTCTCCTCATTCAGTTTCTGTCACTCAAAACGCTACTACACCAACGCACCAAACACTCGAGAAGAGAAACAAGATACGCTCTGTGGAGAACCGAACATATTCTACACAACTGAAACAAATAAGTCCTGTTGTCAATGGAGAAACGAGTGCGTGTACAAGCGGTAAACAACGCCAACATCCTGAAGAAGCACTGGAGACGTTGAGAGGAGCACAAGAGGCTGATGTGATTGATTGTGAGTGCATCTCTAGTTTGAACAAGAGACAGAGACGCGTCGACAGAGAGCAACGAACGAGACATCGACGAGAAACCGTGTTTAATTTCGCTGCACTCAACGGAAACAACTCTACGGCTGGATCCATTCATCGCATATCAGCTATTGGCGAATATTTGAGTGACAGAGATATGCGCGTGAGCTTTGTTCAAACGGCAAAGCAACGCAGCAGGCGACGGGGCGCGCGCGAACGAGTGACAACATTCAGTTGATGACAGATTCGCGGACAGCTCGTGTCACACCGACCATCTCGCCAACAAACACTTTAATGTCTTGAACAATGCATAGGCACTTCCTGCCACAGCGTTCACGAACAAGAAATATGCGAACAGAGAGCAGCGAACAGACAGCAAGAGAGAGTAAGGTACCTTAGGGGTCTCACACGGCAGACGGGAGCTGAGGTGTCGCCACGCGGACTGTGCGATGGTATCGGGTCGAGATTATCTTGTTGACGTCGTGTCGACACGCTCCAATGTGCCGAACACCCCACATTATCGTCATTGGACAATTGGTCACGATCCGCACGGCGTGGCAAGGATGCGTCGGTGGGTTTGCGTGGGTATGTGTGTGTGTGTGTGTGTGTGTGTGTGTGTGTGTGTACATATGTGTTTGTGTAGAATAATGTACACCTGTCTCGGCTGGAATGCGTGGCAATCAGAGCAAAAAACACAAGTCTGCCACACAAGAAGCACCAATCACCCATACACCCACAACACACACACACACACACACACACACACACACACACAAACACACACACACACACACACACACACACACACACACACACACACACACACACACACACACAATCACGCAATCCACGCAATCTACCGCATCTGGTTGCAGTGAAATTAGCGCAACTCAGAAGAACATGGACGCGCGTAATGCTTCTTAAATTAGATCATCCGATATTAACCGAATCCATGGACCGTCTCGATTGAGCCGTGTCGTCACACAGTGTGCTCCGCCGCCACGGCCAACGCGCAGGCGACCAAGCGGGACGACCAGCTGCAGGTGCGGCAGACGACCGAGTGCGAGCTAGTCACGTGATCGCCTCGCCGGATTAGCGTTTCACACTTGTCCGACCTCGCTGTGACGCGCCGTCCATGCCTCGTCTGCTGAACGTGACGCTGTCCGTCTCCTGACGGATTACCGCGTGTGCGTGAGTGCACGCGCTGGCTGGTTGGCTGTTGTGTCCTCCAATAACGACCAGTGCTCGCTGACGCATTCGCCGGCCTAATCCTGCAATAGTCTGGCGGACGTCATACGATACCGGTGGGAAACACGCTCCGCACGACGGCATTAGCGGCCAAGTTGTCTCCGACAGTCGGACAATAAAACGAAAATTAAAACCGCCGTCAGAACAGCGACGGGTCGTTTCCTGTCAAAGCGCGGCTTCACCGCAGGAGGTCGACAACTGCCTAAACAAAACCATCAAGACTGTTGATCCTGATTTATTCCAATGGCCCAAAGGAGATTCTTTCCACAGTGCTGTACATTCACGGGCGAGAATCCATAGCAACGGTCGTGTACTCTCTTTTCATTTCCTCCTACTCTCTTCCGCTTTCGAATTTCGAACACTCGGATTCGTTCCTTATTCCAGCAGCGACAGAACCTTGCAGGTAACGCCTACTTCACTCCTAGCAACCTAAATCCTAGCAGTATAGCAGCAGCTCTCCTAGCAGTATAGCAGCCTAAAAAATTCACTTTCAACTCATGAGCTAAAAAAAGATCGACCGAAATGAAAAAGGAACGAATTTAAGGACTAAAAATATGCAGGCTACCAAACCCACTAGATGCTACCGCAAGGTCGGCAACCCCTCCAATTAATTTTCCGGTGACGGTGCCCAGACCAGGCTCGTGTGTACTCAAGGAGCCGTCGAATGGCACGCGATGAATACCACCAGCCTTTGTTTCGGCCATTGTACTGCGCCGACCTGGAGCTCACCTAATTGAATGCCGAATAGAAGCGGGCACAATAACGACACGGCACCGGCGACGGCGGCCCGTTTCAAACGGCCGGATTGTAATAGAGACGTTGCTGCCCGCCCGCCCACACACACACATACACACAGACACACAGACACACACACACACACATACTACTATGCCGTACACGCTCATAATGTAGACGCTGCCGAATGTATGTCATTTATGCAAAGTGAGCGGAGCAAATTATTCGACGGACACCAGCAGCCACCACCGACCACAGCATCATTGACGATGCCACCATCAGCAACGCGACCATTGGTGGCGCCACCACGGTCAGTCAATCCTCGTGGCCATTACGTGCCTGAATGAAATCCACTTTGGCCAGGAATTTCAGTGTTGGCGTGTGTCAAACCGCCATAGAATATGAAAAATCAGCATAAGATTGGCAGCGTTCGCGGTGAACGCGTTGGTTGACAGAATTGAGGCGTGGGATATCCGTCCGGCCGAGGTCAAACAAACAGCCTGCTGGATAAAGTGGCGCACTCCCTGGATCATAGGCAAATGGTGCTCCGAACACACCTCATAGACAACTTCAGTCAGCCTAACAATCTAACATTCTCTACAAGTGATTTGACATTCTTTAGACCAGGGGTGGGCCAACTACGGTAAGCGACGTCGGTTCATCCGACCCGCCGATGATACTTGAGTTTGCTTGATAAAATGTATGGACGTAGCTTCTATGATATGAGCTTATATGAACTTTCAAGTAAATAAGCATGTTAGTTATTTTGTGTTTTTGTTCATTGCACGAAACTCACCCGTGATTAACATGGAATGCCAAGCTTAGTTTTTTGTCTTATTTCCCAGAGCGTTCGTTCTAGCTTGCAAGTATTGAAAATAATGATTATACGGCCCGCGCTCGTGTTTCACAGTTATCCGGCCCTCAGCAAAAAAAAGTTTGCCGACCCTTGCTTTAGATCAAAAGATAAAATGAATTTTCAATGCAAGCCATGTACATGCGGACGTGCGTGCGTGTGAGTGCAATGCATCATACGGCGTGAGTGACGTTGCCACACAGACACTGTTCAGAGAAAATGGGGAAAACAAGATTAAAACATCCGTTTATATGGAGCACGTCGGTGGTTATTCTGCACGCAATGCAGATTTGTTGCACGAATGCATAGTAAGTGGGATTAACAGCGGCAAACGCGGACCATGATAAGGAGGAGGGTCAGTGCCGGATACAATCGGAGCACTGCCTAATTAATACACCAAGTTATGCGCAAGTTGAACTTATGCAAATAGAAATAGTGGCCAAGTCGGCGCATTGTTGTAACTTTCCGCCAAGACTAATTGAAAGCACGTCGAGCATGATTAATTTGCGGACAAACTTCACCAACATCTGCACGGTGTTCGTGACCAGCACAGCGAGCGCCATAAAACAGCACCTCCCATCCACAAGATCACTTTTTCAGAAAAAAACACACAAACTGGGACAGAACTTTAGACATGCCGATCCCATGAACCATACGGCCAGAAAATATTGTTTTAGACACATTCAAGAGGCCGATCTCCACGGAAATGTACATTAAAGATTGGCAGGTTTGTTCGGTGTGGAAAAGACAAAGCTACCTATAGGCCAGATGAATAGTTTGTCACCCGGTATAGAGCGTTGAGCGGACGAAAAAGCAATCCAATCATTGATAACTTCATCGGCAAAATGTGGAAAGCACCAACTTTGACGACAACGCAAAAGTGCTACAAAACAAAAGCACTACATACAGTAGGAGTACCACAATTTTCCATTGTGTATATACTGAACATAACAGAAGGAAGAAGTAGCCAAAATATAATATGTCGCCCAGGTTCAGTCTCACTTCCCTTTGAAATTGAAATGTGAACTCCAAGAATAAAATGCTTACATCTAAAAAGTAAAACATACCTTAGTGCACAACCTCACTACGTTTCACTCTGTTCATAAACATTTAACAAAATGAAACTGCACAATACAAGCAGCGAGTGTATGACGGCTGTAGAAGCCCTGAGGAATCATCTTCCGAACAAGTTGGACTCAAAGTGGCATCTTGTTTGCTGTTGCTTAAGCTCCATTCGCACTGAAACGGATTTCATTAACGGAACGCATCATTATGACTTCCTCAATGCATAAGAGTCGCCATCTCAGACACATGGGCATACAAGACAAGGCGCCATACAATGCTACACCCCTCGATATCATCAACAGCCTATAACAGCTTCTGATCAGATATCCCCGCGGCACACGCTCAAAAAGTGCGCGAGCATATTTCATCGTAATTGTAATTGACAGGTGTTGTGTACTCAGGGTCAGGTACGACGCTTGCATACACACATACATATATACCTACACAAACCACGGTAAACACGTACTCTCACACACACAGCTCGTGGAATGTCATCATAATTACACTGTTGCGTCTGTACATGCGCTCACGTGTGTGTGTGTGTGTGTGTGTGTCTGTGTGTCTGCCTGTCTGTCTGGCCGGGTGTTTGAACGAGTCTTGAGAGCAAAGCTTAGCTTTTTCGCCGACACAAACGATGGCCTTCAATTGAGTGATAAATTGGTGGTCGTCTTACGTCTCGACGTCTCGACGCAAAACACGGCCCAATAAATAACACACACACACACACACACACAGGCATCTCCTGCCCGTCTATTGCACACACATACACACATACACACATGTACACACGCAGGCAGACAATATTATCTGATGTGCGCTGTTATTGTGCACCTGATGTACACCCAGCGACGACGACGCCGTAGGGCCAAACAAAACAAGTCTATGCAGCACAGGCACACAGGTACCGCCTCAGGTACCGGCTATTCCTCTTGTTCGTGATGCGGGGGAGCAGATATTGCAGCGTTCAACATTGCACGAGCTCGCAATATGCCCTACAGTATGCGCGTGTGCGTATGTATGTGTGTGCACACGCACACACTCGCGTACGTGTACACGCAGCCCGCCAGGCATTGACTTGTTTAATTATAACATTTAAAGCCTAATTGCAAATATAAAATTATTTGTTTATAAGATTATTTACAAGAATAACGCACTGCGTATTTATTATCGTTAAGAGGGTATAGATACGGCCGCTTGTAATTTATCTTTCATTAAAACGGCTCATCTCATTTGAGTTTGAGATCCCTGATTTGAACGAATAGCTTGTTTACATATAAGATACGCATCATATAAAGAAGCGTTTCCGATGAAATACGGTTGTCATGGCGATAAGGTGTCACTAAGTCACTAGCATCGAAATTATAAGCGGATCGATGAAAGCACACATTTGTCCTTCTTTCCTACCTTTAATTCCCTACTTGGCAACACCTCCATTTACCACCAGTTGGAAGTTCTCCACAGGCTGCCGACAACTGGTCTTAAGTTATCAAAAGTCGACAAACGTGGTTCAAAGCCAATGAGGTCCCATGAACGGATATCGGACGGGCTTCACAACACATTGCTACAATTCTACCCCCACAAATAGATTCAGTGTTCAGACAACGGCGGAGCAGGATTTTTTGTCCGACTCCTATAATCTAACAGCCCCTGTCCATCCAGCAGTAAATGGGTACCAGCTATCAGTCAAGTGTTGTGCCATGCATTCTGGGGAGGTGGCCCTCTTTCATATATCTTCCCTCCTTGTGGTGCCATTGCGTTGAGAGGGTCGGTTCTGCGGTGGCAGCGAGCTGCACGGAGCACAACTGTGTGTTCATAAGCTTCGGCTTCTTCCTGTGTAGCAGCTGTCACTTAGGCCTTTAACCTTCAACCTTTTAAGACAAAAGTCAACATATATTACACTTTATCAATGACCGCATAGGAAAAATGATTTAGCTAAACAGTATATGACCGTAAAAAGCTTCGAGCATATGCGTTTCACGCCACAATATGCTTAGCTGGCAAGATGAACAGCCCTTGCAACCGCGCTACATCAATTCATGTCTTTCTTGAGAATGGACCACACACACACACAAACATACATACACACATACACACACAGTCGCACGGAGTACACGAATATCGACGCCATCATGCACAGGTAAGGCGGTCATCCACACCTGTGTGTGGTGGACTGCAACGATGCGTGTGTGTATGTGTGTGTTATTGTGTGAGCATCGTGGTCATGTGCACAACGTGATCATACATACACACACACACGCACACACACACACATACAAACGGCAACAGAGGCCGGAAGCTGCTGTGGACAGGTGTGCGCACCACTCACGCGTGCAAACCGTGCATGTGTGTGTGTGTGTGTGTGTGTGTGTGTGTGTGTGTGTGTGTGTGTGTGTGTGTGTGGTGTACGCACGAGTATACGCGTGCGTGCGTGTGCGTTTCTACGTGTGCGTGTGCACAACGATAGAACGATATCTGGCGAAATTTCTGACTCACCAACGGAAATGACTTGCACACGCACACACACACACACAAACATACATACACGCGTGTAAACGTGGACTGTGGCTAGACAAATACCACGGTGGCGATATGCCAGTCAGCCGAGACGATATCGCCGCAACACGCGCTAATTTAGCGTATCAACCGCGCCAAAGTTCGCCGCCCTTGCGTGATGATTGCCATAACTAAATGAAAATAACACACAATTATACTCGTGCTTGCGTGCATATACACACGCGTGTGTGTGAGAGAGAAAGAGAGAGGGATAGAGAGAGAGGAGGGAACGAGGGGACAAAAGCGACGCATGCTAAAATAAAGCGCCCCTAATTGCTGCCGTTTGTCTGTGCATTCAATTTGCGTTGTGTCGCGGCGTGTCGCACTTTTTCGCGCGCATCTCCTGCTCCGACAGCCCGCACGCTCCCCGCCGGCAGACACACCAGTGGGCTATCACGTCGACAGATCACGGAGCTGCTGCAATCGAATCGGCACGTGCCACGCACGACCGTCGGCCTGGCTCAGCAAGTCGGGCCGATGCATGTCTGATGGCCGCCGGTGGCTGCTCTCGTCCGGTGGGGTGGACGGGGAGGGGAGCACGGGGGAGTGGGTGATGCGCGGGCCCACACACACACACACAAGCACGCCCGGACTACTGCACTATCAAGCTGGGACATCATTGAGGGGCACACACACATACACACACAGGGTCGCCCTCGTTCGTTGATTGTGCTCGCTGGAGTGTGTATGTACATGTGTGTGCGTTCTTGTGTGCGCGCGCGTCTGTGGTTATGTTGATGCATGCGTGATTTAGGCGCAATGGCTAGGGGAGTCAGTTGGGGCGATACCAGCTGCGCTCCGGAGCAAAGATAACGTCTCGTAGCTCTCGAGCGCAAAACTACTAGTCCCTGGGGAGCGCCCAACACGCCTCGAGGGTGATTCTGAGGTGGTTTTAGACGAGCAAGACAAAATACAATTTACCACTGAACTATATAGCCGAGTGATTAAGGCTCAACAACAAAAGACCCAGCGAGATTAATCGCCGCCGGCAATTTTCTGATGATATTAAGATAGAGATAGTGGTAGTATGGGTTGGCGTTGAGCCAGCTCCCCAGGGACAAACCAAGCTTCCCTCACCAACTATGCGGCTAATCCACTTGGCTACCAAACTACGAATCAAGAAAAACAGCCATAACATGTCGACACTCATAATACTCAAATCAAACAAATAAGGACATGATGGATAGGATGGTACGGACATGGACCCGATACAGGATTATAGTCGTCGAAGTTGTTTTGAATCGAAATAGAAAATATTGTTTCTATACATGTCTCTTAGTCTCTTGCGAAAAGAATATATACAAGATTGCGTGAAAACCGCATTATGTGAAATACAATGCCTTGAATTGGACACTCCGCGGTTGATTTCACTGTCCAAAAGCAAGCTCTGTCGACTCCCTGCACAAGATCGACTCCATCGTGTCCCTGCTCCATACACTATTCCCGTGTTTCCAAAATCCACCTGGATTCATGGTTCAACAACAGCCATGTGCCTCCTGTAAGCTTTGCGTTTGTCGCCTCGGGAAATAAATTGGTCAAATTGATTAGCAGTACTCGGCAGATTTAGCAGTGATCAGCAATCTGAGAAGTCCTCCGTACGTTGACTTATCGACATAGAACATATATTTCCTTGTTCAGTGGAGAGAAATTCAATGATATATTTCCGAAAGTCCGAGATATACTTCCGAAACATCCTCATACTGAAATATATCCCCAAAGTACCTCATCCCCTCCTATATCCTAGAAGACATGTCTAACCCCACTGAAATGTTCAGCAAAACTGCCTTCATCCACCCAAAGAGTGGTCTGCCGACTACGGTAGAAACATTCGCGTGTATGTTGATTCCAGCGTGTGACATGACGGTCTGCGAGAGTCACACCGGCCACACCCTGCCTGCTTCCTGTTGTCATACCGTCCGCCGCCCCGCCCACCACAAACAAATGTCGCGTGCCATGTTCGCAGCGCACCACCACCTGCTCACACTATGTCCACCGCGTACCCGTCACATTCCCTACAGACGCCAAGTGATGCGCTCACCTGTCGGATGACATAATTACGCGGTAATAAATTTCACACAGACGGACACAGTATCCATCATTATATTGAAATGACACACACACGCCCCTGTTTGCCGGATGTGCCGGTTTCTGTGTGGGGTGTCCCAGCACATGGCACAGTAACAGACTCATCAACATTCACCGTCTTCATACTGAGCCGTCATTGCAAAGTTGATCTTTTCCCTGGCCGTCTTCTTCTATTACACGTGCTCCATATCAAATAAGCTCGGCACGTGCGTGCGTGTGTGTGTGTGTGTGTGTGTGTGTGTGTGTGTGTGTGTGTGTGTGTGTGTGTGTGTGTAGGCCTTGTTTAAAGTTTGCAGTAGTTTTAATGAGTCGGGTAGTTTGTTTTTCTGCTTGGGCAAGCAATTTCTTTGTTTGCTGGCTGTGTGATTTCACGAGAGCACGTACGGTTTCATACAACCGTGTTTGAGTGTGTGTGTGTGTGTGTGTGTGTGTGTGTGTGCGTGGGTGCATGGAGTGTAGTGATTTGTCTACGTTGGCAATGAGCACTACAGTCGCCGGCCATAGAAACCAGAACAAATAACTGGCACAACATGTCGAATCAAACGCAATGAATGGGAACAAAAGAAAAGAAATAACAACGCACGACTTCATGCTAAAGATTTGGTGCAAATCGAGAAAACTGAACCCAGTGGAACAAATGCAAAATAATGCAAATATACGTCTATAAGTATAAGCAAGAACTACTCAAGGAAGATAAATTGTAGTATTACTGTAAACTAATTCCAAAACTCAACGTAAATGCAGTAAATCCGGACAAATAAAGTGAATAAATTTCAGTAAACAAAAAAACAATATCTATATGTGCAGTTAATTCTACCTCCATTTAAAATCACCGTTTTAAGACAATGAAAAAATGTTCCATTACTCATATCAATTTTCCTGCACTGTTTGCTTGATATCACTCGAAAATGACAATCGGAAAGACCCAATTTGCTGGAAAAACAAGTAATGCCAAGGCGATAATTCGCTGATGTTGAAAAGTGCGACCGCTCTCATCATATGCAATACAGCACAAAAATAGCCCCGACAGAGCACATGTCATTCTGTAATGGCCCCTAGTGTGTTCACACAAGAACACACTTATATACAACGTAGAGGAAAGCACTTCAAGGCAGAATGCACACAGTGCGGACAACACCATCGATGTACATGTCCATTACACTGCACGTGAGTATGTTCGTGGGTGTGTGTGTGTGTGTGTTTGTGTGTGTGTGAGGGGCGTCATGAAAGCGTGACACAATTGCTACGGTTTCGCCACACGCACATACACATGTCATGATGTCAACGCCATACAAATGTCGACCCTGAACAACACACATACACACACACAAACAAACACACAGACATACGCACGCGCACACACCTGTAGGCCGCCAGAAAGACATATCCGTGCGTGACAACTCCAGCTATTGTGTGTATATGAGGCCTATGTCGCTTCATGCGCTGATGCTATGGAATACGTATTGCTCATGTATGTGTGTGTGTGTGTGTGTGTGTGTTGTGGCCCATTGTCGCGGTGTCATTATGTCGTATTTCGGCCGGTGTAATCCCGGCCAATTTGAGACCATTAAAGAGCGGTATTACACTGCGCGATGGCGTTCAGAAGTCGCTTGATTCGACGATCGCGTTCGGTTCGGTTGTGTCGGTACGGCACCGTGGTATATATGGGTCATACTACAGACTATACACGTCGAAGACCAAATGACCCCGATGACTCGAGCGTGGTGTGAAAGCGCGAAAGTGATCAAACACACATATTTCTATTGTCCGCAAACGGTAACCGGTTGGAAACCACAACAAGAAAGTTGTAATTAAATTTTCATTAATTATCATTAGCACAATCAGTGCTGTTTGACCATAAAATAAAATCTTTTATCAACCGATACAAATGAATCAACGAATTTTCCAGCTTTCCCTGTGATTTTCATTTCAAAATTTTTACAGCCATTTTACATCAAGTCTCAGCTACTATGAGTAGAGTGACTATGCCCCAGGCTCAATTGTGGCCCCAGGAATTCTCTACAGCCACAAATCACTCTCACTGACAACTTTGCTGTGTGTACAGAACCGACACACGATGGACGGTAGCCAAAGAGTACAAAGTGCAAACCAACAAATCGCATGTCATCAATCAAGGTGACTCATGTGTCTTGTTGCGCTGCAGAACAAATGGCAGATGAACGTTGAAGAACCGCATGTGTGTATGTATGTGTGTGTGTGTATGTATGTGAGTCAGCATCTCAATGCGTCAGCATGGCCACTCAGAGGTCACATTACAATTGACCCCAGTGGCAGTGGCGTAGCTATAGCAGGCACCGTCTGGAACCAATCGGACAATATTCACTTGATGGGAAAGTCAAGACAAGTAAACACACAATATCCAAGTGATTCCTCTCTACCAAACATTGTACAAGGCGTTCAGTGATAGCTCTACTAAGTCCTTCTACAATCTGTTGCACCTCTGCGCAGGTTCACTTGCTTTGCCTCAGTCTGGCCACGCCATCGGTGGTGGTCCCCAGCATGCACGTGCAACAATAACACACCGCTCAAGCACTGGCGGATAATGCACAGTCAACGCATTCCAGGTAATGGTTGACGGGTATCGATTTCCTCTGCAGTGTTTGACACACACACACACACACACAGACAAAGTATTGACTGGCCGTCATGCTGACTGGAATTAATCGCCTTTTTGTTAATGTGATCTGCCGCGGTGCTTTGTAAGCTATATGGGATCAATTCAATGGATGATGCGCTTCTGAGAATGGCGGTCAGCATTCATCGGTGACTTATTGACTTGTACTGCTCGCCGCGTCCCTTTTTATCGCCGGCTCTTGATAAGTGCACGTGGGCGGACATGAGGCATGTCTTGTGCAGAAGTCAACACTACGATGATGGGACGAATCAATCTTTGTCTCTGAACTACAAAAGCGAAAGTTGAATCAACCAAAAGTCGTCAATTTCTTAGTTCTTTATTTACCTCCTTAGTTGATGATTTCAACCACAGCAATTTCGATTGATATTTCGAGTGAAAATGGCTTCCTCATACAATACACGACTTACTGGAGGAGTAATTAAACCCGAGTCCACAATTTTCCAAACCAAATAGCACGACTATTGTGCTGGTTCTTTCTGACTGCGAAATGAAACACGTACGGTGTTATGATGAAAGCTCTGTGTCACAGTAACTTGAGAGTGTAGCCAACGAAAACAAGCGCATCAGATTGCTGCCAGGTCGCAGATTGAAACGCCAGCGAAACCCCGCCTGATAACTCAGCAAGCACCAGCAGCTGACTCAGAAATCCACTTCTCCGAAACCACTTTTAGGACGAAGCCCTACAACATACACTACGACAAATCTGTGGCTGACAGTAATTCGTTGACGTCAATGGCGGACAATCCGTGACAACACCGTGAATAAGTGAAGCCATGTAAATGTAAATGTTTCCAAACCTACTTCATACGAACATTTAACTTGCTAGATATGACTTCTACGCATTTTCCACCTTTTACGAAACTCGGATGCGAATTTAAATGGCGGAATTAACAACTACAATTACAATTACAACTAGATTCGCCTACCAACTATCCTCAGGGAAAAAATGTGATGCTTGGTAACCAGTATCTACTGTTTCACACGTTTTTTGCATGGTGAAATTGCTGCACGTATGCGATTATGCGTGAAACGCCACTCACTTCACGACCTGTACATGCGGACACTAGAATAGTAGGTGCTTGATAACGTTTTTGTGCGTGTGTGGGCTCCAACACAAATGCGAAATGTAACTACACAATGGAACATATCCACACACTTGGACACACACACACGCATGTATACACCTACACAGAAAGACCCGTGTTGCATTCATGACGAGAGGCATCGGTTTACACGTATAACATGCACGTGCCCAGTGTCACGTGTGGCGGCAGCAGCGATGGCAGTTGCGGTGGCCGACAGTTGCGAGAGAGAAAGAAATATTCCTCACCTGCGACTCGCACACAGACAAACACACATACGCACGCACTTAACTACAGCCATAAATCGCGGTCGTACAAGTGTGCCGCCACTGCCGGCCTTTGTACACGACCCAGCCAGCACACAAGAAGACCGTGCAGCTCGCAGCCAACCCTTCTCCGCGACTCTAACTCGCGGTCTCTGTGGCTCGTGTGTGGTCTGGCCAAGCACAGAACGACCTGTCGACTTTTGGGAACACCAACCGCGCACCCACACACACCCACACACACACACACACACGCGCATAGGCACACGCATGTTCACCTGCTGGAAGAAAGAGAATACAGGAGAAAGAACCAGCATGACACAGGTCGCAGTCAAATTGGCACAACTTCATCGTGCTCACAACAGGGCTGTTGTTGGTGCCCGTCGGACCACACAAATTCATAGAACTTCCTAAAGGGATTCTTTGTGATTAACTAGACTAGACTAGGGCCGACACAACGTCTTCATGTTTGCTTTGTTTCTATTCGGGTAGCCGTAACCAGTGGAATGATTCGGGAAAAGGAAATGTGGCTTGTGAAAGGAAAACAAAAGAATGAAATGAGCTGAAAAATGAAAATGTGACCTTCATGAAGTTACACTAAATGTTAAGTTACACAGTCACTTACATTCACATCTTCGTTGGTCGACACAAAAATAGATATATTTAAAAGCTAGAAGAGCAAAGATACAAAAACAAATGACTACACCGAAACAAAACATTACAACCAATAATTATTATAAGAAGAACACTTGTCGACATAAGTAAGGACAAAAAAACCAATAATGCTTCCAATAGCCTCTTGAAAACAAGCAGGAAATACGGCGACAATATCAGAGCCGTTGCAAGAAATTATGGGCCCCCCCCCCCGAAGGCAACACTTGGGGCCCCCATTGTGAATATTGAATGCATTTATTAGACATAATCATATAATACGTGTAGCAAAGGGGCCCCTCAACATTCATCCGCCCCCCCCCCGGCCGGGGGGTACGGGGGGCGGTTGCTACGGCTCTGGACAATATTATTCCCCCGGAATTCATTATGCACACATCATCCTTGCAGAAGAAATCAACACAATAGAAAGTTCAGCGCTCCTTTCCCTCGAGCTCTACACTCGCCTCTGGCAGCGGCTCTTCATTTCAGTCCGTAACGACTAACTTGGTCAACTACAGAATACGAGCTCAATGAATGCTGCTGACAACATGGGTGGACTTCGATACTCGCTACAACTTCCCGATCACAAGACACACACACACACATGAAACTCGAACATTCACGACGTCAAGTTTCAACTCTTATCTTGGTGTGTGTGGGCCGGGAAGATTTTGTCGCCAACTTTGACACACACACACACACACACACACGCATAAACATACACATACACACCTCGTGTTCGCAACTACGCCAAGGCGACTTAATCGAATTAGAAACACAGCTGAGTTGACAACACCGTTACCAAAGTCGAGTCAGTGCATGTTTGTATGATTACGCCAAACCCAACACACACACACACATACACATACACACACACACACACACACAACACATATTACAATGCACAAATATGTTGTAGACATGCCCGGCCAGCATGCGCAAGTGGATGCGCCGCGTGTTATCGCATGTTATTGGTGTCAATATTCGCCTCTTTCTCTCTCTCACACACACAGACTCTGTCCGGCGGCCCGTGGACCTCCTGCCTGGCTAGCAGCGTGTTTACATGTTTTTGATGGTTGGCCAGCGCGAGTACCGACCGCCTGTGCACGATGACACCACCGTGTGTCTGCGCGTCTGTCCGTCTGCCTGTATGTGTCTGCGTGGAGCGCATATTTTGTCGCACCACCGCTGAGCGCACTCTGTATACGCCCGCGAGTAGTGCCGCGCCGATGAGACAGTGAGGAGCGAGAAGAGCAGAGATGCACGCTCGCATGCGGCGAGGAAGATACAACACAAGCGAGCGAAAGAGAGAGAAGTGGTGTGAGGAATACGCGGATGACATAGCGACTGACTCTCGATTTGATGCGCTTGGCGTCGCGTGCATTCCGCAGGCAGACTCCACCGTTCCACAACACACACACACACACACACACACACACACACAAACACACACAGACACGCATAACTACATACAGGTGTACACACGCACACACTTACATATAAATTAGCTGAGGCGAGGCGCATGCTGCAGCCACAATGGTGCCAGTCGTCACGTGGTACACACACACACACACACACACACACAAGCACACACAGACCTGATCACGTGACACACGCATGACACGCACACGCACACACACACACACACAGGCGCATGCAAAAACATATATACATATACACAAGACAGGAGAGGAAATTTGGAGCGGCGTCTAATGCGGCCAGAATCGGCGCATTTGCGGCACTGCGGCGCGCACGATCGACAGGTGAAATGGCGCGTGCGTCGCAAGTGTGTGCCGGCCGGACGCGGCTAATCTGACGCAGCGGTGACGAGCGAAGAATTGACAATGTGACAGTTCCATCACGTCAACGGCGACGTCGTGTTTTAGTCGACGACGACGGCGTCTCCGTCCTCGCTTTATCTGGCCATTGATGGAAGTTTACGAGTGTGCGACATTAACGACACATTTAGGGCACAAACACACACACACACACACATACACACTCGCAGGTATAGCTACACACCTACGTGGTAGAGCATTTGCGTGACAGGCAGCGCACATGAACTCACAGTCGATAGTTCATGAATGAATAGAAGCCACACATTTATAGAAATTGGCGTGCGTTCTGAATATAACGACTTCCAGAAGATCGGCAAATACCGCCCCATAAATACTCGCATACCACGCCAGCCTGCAATACTCAATGCCCGCATTCATACTTGAATATAAAATCCATTATTTTCCTCCGTAAACCAGAACGATACGGCTGGAAGAGGAGCGATCAATTCGGGAGACAAAGAAGATATTCATTGTTCTCGTGTCAAGTGAACAGCCAGTTTGAAGTCTCGCGGTTCATCGAGCCGCTGTTCTTTCACCACAACAATACATTCCTTTGGGCCTGTGTTCTGTCGTTTTACAAAAGGACGTTTACTGGTGGGAGTTGGAGGTTTGACGTGCTCTCAATCATGGATATCTGTCCTCATTTGCGTTCTCTGCTTTATATTCATACTATATATATATTGTCTCCGTTTTGTCATCGGGCTGTGACACCACAATTCATTGTTGTTGTAAAATGACAATACAAAATACCAGAAATAATGCCTAACCCATCGCAAGATTTGTGGCCAACACAAAAACGCAAGCTCTGCCACTAGACAGACTGAGATATGAGATACATATTGATAAAACATTGAAATTCAGCGGCGTGGCAACAGGAAATTTGAACATTCTGTATGTAGCACGGTAGTACTAACAAACTATGGAAAAATTCCACTAGGTCACACTATTATGTTGAGCACAATAAAGCAATATCTGTATTCAGAAATGTCAGGACAACCTATTCGACACCCTTTTAAAACTCGCACTCGTCGCCTTTTATAAAAGTCCGCCACTCAGCCAAATGAACAACGGTTCAGACGATAATTGTCGACGTGTCTGCGCGCAAGAGCGTGACGATATGAGCTAGCTGGCAATGTTAACGGGATGCTGGCGACGACAAACTCCGGTGACAAACACGACACGCCGAAATTGAATTACAGGCGTCACGATGTCGACCGGCCGAGTTGGAGCGGCGACAAAAAGTTGCAAAGCGAGGCAAATGTGGCGCGGCAGCGGTAGAAAAACGATGCGGGCGGCCAGAACGCGCCACGACTTGCTGTCATCGTGTGAGAGCTGGGCATTGGATATGGATAACCAAGAAGACGGAGCACACTGGATTTTTCCGCCAAGTTGTTCGACGAAAGTTGACACGTTGTGCTCAAGTTGTGCTGCGATGTCCGACGTGGACCAGAAGCAGACATCATCAGTTTTATTAGTGACCGACAATTTTGTGGGAAAATACAGTGGATCAGTCATTGTTTTCTGAATAGACGGGTATCCCTGAATACCCGAGACAAAGATGACAGCTGAATGTAACCTTGTAAATTATATCGAGAGGTTTTTTGTTAGCATTTAATATGGAAATAAAAATGTCTACATTGAAGATACCTAAGCTACCTAGCGTTCGATCATCTCCGAAGTCTTACGTTACTTCCCTGCCTTCGACCAGCTCTACTTTACCTTCGACCATCAACGCTTTGAAAGCAAATACAAACAATAACCAATCAAATAGAATAAACATAAATATTTATCACACAATTAGTGTTAACAACTATTTTTACACTGATAAAAATTACTCGACTAGATGCCAGTCGCAAGCACAATATGAAAAGTTCTTCAGACAACAAACAGAAGAGAAGTAGAGAACAAAGTGAAACAAAACTCATTGCCCTCTAGCAAGTAAATATTCGAATGAAATGAAATACCCGCAGAATGAAATACCCGATGAAATAGAGCCTAGTCGTGTTGAGAAAGTGGGTGCATTAATGAACGTGTCTGATGTCTGTGTGCGTGTATGTGGCATCTTAATATGAAAACAGCCACCATGTCGAGCTCAAACACACACACACACACACACACACACACACACACACACAAACATACAGAAACGCCAAGTGAAATGAAGAGAAGAGAAGCCACACACACACAAACTGAGTGTGCTCCATTTAATTACCCGTCCGCAAAATGTGTGCGTGCGTGTGTGTGTGTGCGTGTATGTGCACACAACAACGCGTAGACGTGGGCGAAGACAGCCCTGTTTGTATTATATGAGTGTACAACTATTATGTGAGTGTGCGTGTGTGTGTAGCACGGACGTTGGCGGTGGCAGAAGGCATTTAGAGCGCCCGCCAAGACTGTTGTGTCATCACGCATTGTTTGTTCAATACTGACACACACATGCACACACACACGCACACACACTGTTTTCGTATAACAATTATGTGTTGAACACACACACGAAAAATATCTGCACACACGCAGACACACCGGAAGACACTAGCATTAATGGAGCAATTCGCAGATGAAGAGCTCTTAGAGGCAGCCATTAGCGACGCGCCAACACCCGCTGTTCGTCAATATTTGAGAGTGAAAATGTCGCACGCGACGGAGGTGCGCAGCCATTCACTTCTCGTTCGCGTCGCCCAGTTTCGTGTCTACTCCTTTGTCGATTTCTTTGCCGATATCACTTCTGCCGGACACCACTTTTTCGAGAGGACAACTTTTTCTCGACGTCGCGCGTATTTTGGAAATGAAGAAAGTGTGAGACAAAATAATTCAGTGTGGATAACACAGACATTAGTGAAAAAACACTCCCTGTGGACATAGCTGTCTTGTGACTTTCTTGTATGTGCTGTACTGTGTCATTACATGATTACCGGGCTACGGTGAAGCCAAACTACATGATCACTCAACTTGTAAGTTTTGACACCACACAGTTGACTTCGGTACACCAAATTAGTGTGCGTGTTTGAACATGCCCTCAGTGAGAAACTTCACCAACTTAACAAACACAAGAACAACAACTCGTGAATAACACCATGAAACTTGAATTCGAACTTGATAGAACTGTATGAATTGCACACATCGTATGTACAAATCGCGGTGGCACAGCTGTATGTAGAACATGAACCAGATACGATATCTGATAAGTAAGTTGTTGACATGCAATTCGAAATAGAAAAGAATAGAAAGCGCTTACATCCATGCAACACCATTCATTACCCTACTAGCCGTAAGTGAAACTATTGAAATGCCACCATCACAATGTAGTTTTCACGTAGCAGCATAGGTTGCAAATATTTGTGTTTGTGTGTGTATATGGCTCTTTGTGTGCTAGTCTGCGTGACTACACCGCGTATCGTTTGGTTCTCCCACTCGTCACCGATAATGTGGTCTGCTTCAGGGAGCGTGCACCCGATAACAGCTGTCTTTACGCCATTCGTTGAGGAAATCACCTCAGGCATGTGTACATGCGCCGGCAACAGCACTCAACGACACACCCACCCACACCCACTTGGTGAGGACCAGCAGACGAGACAGGAAAACGAAAAGTGCGCGGCATTTATCCGCGTCGGCGTTTCGCCTTGTTGTCGACGACCACTAAACGCTACAAACGATCGCAAATTATGTCGGCAAATTGTTGCTGTTGCGGTCTCAGCGATTGCGAGCGGTAACAACGTGTCTGACACTAGCACACACACACACACTGACATGTCCACAGGCAGACAGACAGACAGACAGAAGCAACGCATCCGGCCGTCCGTCCGCCCTAGCAGACATGAACGACCGCAATGCTCGCTCGCTGGAGCGTGCATGAGCGCAGTGCACGCCGTTTTTGCCGCACGTCCGTCGACTATCGCGCCACACTCACCACAAACGGCACCGGCATTGCCAACGCATTCGCACTGACCACCAGCAACAAGAACGCTGTCAAGAAAACCGACCGCCCGGGCCGCCGCCGTCGCAGCCACGATCGTTCCATGGCGGCTCGTCCAGCGCGACACAGCCTATCAGTCGAGTCAAGTGGTCAGTTGAGTGTGACGACTCGTCAGCCGTGGCGTCCACACGTCCCTCTCGCCGCCAACAATGAACGGAAGCGCCGGCCGTGACACGACGTACATCCGGAGGTCATCTGGTTCTTCATCCAGCTCCACCTCCACGCCTGACCGATTATTCTATCACCGTCGACATCATGAACGCGTATGCGTACACACGCACCTGGTACGCTTGTGTGTTTGTGTTGACGCTTGCGTGCGAGTGTGTATGTGTGTGCGTGTGTGTGTCAATCTCCAATTCCATTAATTGCCTCGTCCCCTCCACCGACTAATGGAAGTGACGCGCAGACGACGCTCTTCGATCGCGCGCGCCTCCATCTCATCAAGTGAAACAGCACGCCAGCTGGTGAGTGTCACCGACTGTCACCGACATCTCCCCAACACACTTTCTGTAGCCGCAAGCTGATGCGACGTCCGACACAGATGCCACACACCAACTGCGACACACACCGCTCCGGTCGCCACACACGCACAAGCAAACAAATCAAACGTGTCCTGTTGGACAGTCGGACAGTTTATGGCTGTTAGCGCATCTCTCTGCTCGTACACCGGTCACACATGGTGGTGTAGACTGCGGACAGAGGTGTTGGAGATGGTACGATAGACGGCACGTCAAGCCGTCATCGGAATGACTGCGATGAATGGAAGAATGCGATGCCCAAGGCAAGCGCGTGTCGGCAGCTTGTGTGAATACCACGGCGATGCTCCAGTGTGAGCGATCAACTATCTTGTGGCAGCGTCCATGACCGCTGCCAATAGTGGATAATCTCCAATTAAGTTGTATCGTTTCCTCCGATCGGCCAACACCTGCCGGTCCATACAGCTACTCGGCGCATTGAGACTAACCGCCAATTAGTCGAGTGCTTTCAAACGACATGCAGCACGCAAAAAACACATGGTCACATATCAATGCGTTTCAGCTCCGCCGAATTCCTTAAGCACTAGACTCAGCGTTTCGACCGATAAAGATACAATGCTGATATATGACAGACGACGGCGCAGCGTTATATAAGAGAAAGCATTTTGGAGCGTTGTGAACACGAAAAGACGCACATACACTTAGCCAATGCCTGGCGCGTTCGTCACACTAAATCGCAACTGTCACCTGAAAACAATCGCACACATTTCACATACAAACGCACACAGAGCAGAAGAAGAGCGGAAGAAGAAACGGACGCACACGATGATGAATTGGCGACGCAGCTCACACGTTCCAACTGTCGTCAGATGAAAGCAAGCCAACGAAAGAGTGGCAGCATACGTCGACATTGCTGATCGCATTGTTGATGTAACGCACTCGTCACGCGATAAACATAAGATCAGAGTCAATCGAGAATGCCATATAAACACAAACGCAGACACATACACAGCCACACACACTCAGAAAATGAGGGCGAATTTGAGGGCAGGCAGGAAAATCCATGATCCTACATGCATGAAATATTACCCAAAATACCGATGCCTTTGCTTAATAAGCTCGTAAACATCAGTAATGAGCGTTTGGACGAGGAACAAGAACTGCGGCTACGCTTTCTTTCCAGCGGCGGATGACTGCTGCCCCAGAACACATTCTCTCACGCTCAAGGTGACATTTCCCCTGGACCAACACAACCGCATTGACCGACGCCACAGTGACCTGATGATCAGAGCGTGTGACCTCTAATGTGGCGCTCCCGTGACCTCCAGCTCACATATGACATGTTGATTAATCTGTCTGTCCGTCTGTCTGTCGGCGCAGATAAGAGCGTGTGGCCGACGATTAATGATCGCGCACAAGTGATTTTGATCTTTGCGTGCGAGATGACCAGATGGATAGCGAGCTTGTTCAATATTTCATCGGCTCAGCGCGACACTCACAAACACACAAACACAATCGCACAATCACACACACACACACACACAAATACAAATGCACAAGTACACGCGCATAATGACAAACACCTCCAAAGAGACGAAGATGAGAAAGCCGGTCAGAGCAAAAGAAAAGGAAAGATATTGAGAGCTAATGCAGATGGAGTGTCGTCCACAAGCATTGTGCATGCACACGCATGTGAACGTACGTGTGCATTCACACACATGTGAACGTGTGTGTGTGTGTGTGTGTGTCGGCGTATACACATGCAGCCCGTGGAACAAACCAGCCGATCTGTGCTCATTCCCACACACACACACACACACACAAAGACACCACACACACACACATGCACATACACACACACAGACACACACAGTATCCACCTTTCAATACACAATGAGCGACCAGCAAGAATCAACAATCATATTTGCCTGCTGTAACGAGCTGATCGTACATTGCCTAGCTGACCACTCGATTAAACAGTGGTGCCCTCGGTGGCGCAGTTAGTTAGCCGTATAACTCAAGGGTCGGAGGTGCGGGGTTCGATTCTAACCACAATCTTACTTATACAAACGACAATACTCCTTATTCCGCCAGTAATTGGCAGAAATAATTACAGTTCAGATGGCGATGAAGTTGCTAAATAACATGCATAGCGTTAGCGACGCGGCTTCAAGGCATCGAGCGGTCAAGGAGCAGGCACACACACACACACACACATACACACACAGAGAAACAGACACACAGCGAGATTCATATCGCACTGATCCCAACGGGAAAGTCTACCCCAACAGCCCATCTTTACAAAAGCTAGTTGACATACTGGGATTGCACAATCTGCTTCACCGAAACCCCCCGGCCTCAAATATCCAGTTCGAGATAGCCGCTGGCGGATATTGCACAAAATAGCACACACTCACACTGACACACACATACACACACTGACACACACACAAACATACACGCATTGCCCGAGGCATATGTCACGAGCTAGCGACAAATTGGCCGACTCAACTGCGACCAAATGACATAATTACAGCATAACACACACACGCACACACACACACGTCCACGCACCCATGCGGTGTTAACGGCAGATGTTGCATGCAATGTTTTGCAATATGGCTGAAAGGGACGTCATCTCGACCCTGACGATAACACTAGTCGTACACGAAAGTGTGTGCGTGTGTATGTGTGTGTGTGTGTGTATGCGTGTGTGTGTGTGTGTGTATGCGTGTAGATATGTGTATGATGCGGATAACAATGTGTGGACGTCTTAAGAATTGGTATCACGCAGCTAACACACACACACACACACACACACACACACACACAAATACACACACTGCATGACTGCGAAAGCGTGTGAAACACTGGCATTCAGACGGTGTTTTCAAGCTCACCTCGACACACAATGCTCATAATTATGATTGCACATACACACACACAAACACACACACACACACACACACACACACACACGCCAAGACGGAGAATCATCGGTGAATTTTTAGCGATGTGTCAAGGTGAGAGGCACGGTGCAATCTGCACAAACACGTTGCACGCCGGCAAAATAGTCGCCTGCAAATCACGTTAATAGCTGCCTCAATATCCAATACACAAACACACACACACACACACACGCTCATACACACTCATACATGTATACGCATACATATCCAATACACAAACAAACACACACACACACTTACTCACATACGTACGTATACTCAACAGGAAAGATGTGAAAACAATACAAGCATTGCTTTCACACACTCACATACACGTACACACACACTTACACACAAACACATACACACACACATACACACACGCGCATACAAACACAAATTATGATGATGATGACTGGATTATTACAGGCAGACAGGAAGAAATACTACAGGCGATACCACAATAGTATGTGTGTGTGTATGTGTGTGTGTGTGTGTGTGTGTGTGTGTAATGCGAGCCTCAACCCGCCACTGATTATGCAAATTACGCGGGGGAATTATACATGTGCAACACTGCTGGTGTTATGAATATATATGAGTTTTGAGCGATGCTATAGAAAAATGCGGCACAAAATAAATAAATGAAAAGATGAGATGATAAATTACGTCAGCTAGACGATTTGGCGATGTTTATGCAAATACACACTTGTGTATAGTGCATTGCACCAGTTGAAATGCTAGGTCAAGAAATCTCGTCGAACTAGGTCCGAATTCTGTTTTAGAAAAAATAGCAAAATGATTGGAATCTGACTAATCGTGAAATATTCAAATATGCACTGAACCACATGTCATTATAATTCTCCCGTCTTCTATTGTCAAAATATAACTGAAAAAAGTTAAAAATCAGTCTTCTAAATTCGCTCACGAGTGGTCCACACCATGTGACACACACACACACATACACACACACATTACATTACATTACATTAAGACATACATCGCGCTCTTCACCCGAGGGTCTCAAAAGCTCTCAAAAGCACACATACACCCACACACACACACACATACATACATACAAAACCTACCTCAATTCACCCACAAATCTCATATCTACAAAACATCAGCTAGCCCTGACAAGTATAGAAAATTTGAGTGCAATGTAAATTAATCATGTTGTTTTAAAAACAACTTCTACGTGTGCGATATATTGCAAGAATTCTAATTAGCTATGCCTAATCAGGTAAAATGTTTGAGAATAAAATTAATCAACCAACGGGGTCCACCACTGTCTGTGCGAAACTGCGCTACCACTATGGGCTTGCAAACCACAACACCCTCACAAACACACAAACACAAATACACGGACACATTAGCAACCCCCCGACAATATATCAAATGTACACCGCAATCACTGCACGCGAAGTCACGAGGGGTGACTTGTGCCTCAGTCTGATCTCCATATCTTATCTCATACGCACATCTTTCCTGCTCGGATTTCGCAGCATCTACTGCGTGCGCGTGCGCGTACACACACATGTGTGTATGTGTATGTGTGTGTATGTGTGTATGTGTGTGTATGCGCTCGAGTGAGAATAATTTTAACGCCGCCTGGATTAGCGTATGCATACGCGCTTTGTGCAAACATCAAGTTGTCGCTAACAACTGACACCATAGTGGTGGTGGCGTGTCAGTGATGATGTGTCAGTGGTGGCGTGTCAGTGGTGGTGTGTCAGTGGTGGTGTTTCAGTGATGGTGTGGCAGTGGTGTCGTGTCAGTGGTGTCATGTCAGTGGTGGTGCGTCAGTTTTGTCGTGTCAGTGTTGGCGTGTCAGTGTTGGTGTGTCAGTGGTGTCGTGTCAGTGGTGGTGTGTCAGTGGTGTCGTGTCAGTGATGGTGTGTCAGTGGTGGTGTGTCAGTGGTGGTGTGTCAGTGATGCGTGTGTCAGTGGTGGTGTGTCAGTGGTGTTGTGTCAGTGATGTCGTGTCAGTGATGGTGTCAGTGGCAGTGTGTCAATGATGGTGTGTCAGTGGTGTCGTGTCAGTGGTGTCGTGTCAGTGATGTCGTGTCAGTGGTGTCGTGTCAGTGGTGGTGTATCAGTGACGGTGTGTCAGTGATGGTGTGTCAGTGGTGGTGTGTCAGTGGTGTCGAGTCAGTGGTAGTTTGTTTGTGATGATAATAATTAACAGCCCGCATAGTTATGCTTTGTTGAAAAAAAAATGTTTTCGCTTCGTCAGAAGCAGAAACACAGAGCAGATTTATTTTACCACAAGCACATTTTCATGAAGAAACCAGCATTATCTAATAATACAAATATTACACATTCGTACATTTTATATTAGACTTTGTAAGAAATCCAAGCGTATCAGACAGTTTGTCGCCCGATATTATATCCAGATATACTATACGCATTTTGGCGTATAGTAAACTCTTGCTGAGATGAAGCTCTTATGATGAGAGCTTTTGCTGAGATGGAGCGATCAAGAGTAAATTGTGGTCATAATTACGGTGAGTAAAATGGATTAAAATAATTCAGCCATGGCTTTTGAGTTAATGAAGTGGTGGTGCACTTGGAATTGGCACGTGCATTGTCGACCACGCGAGCCACTTTGAAAACGACTCTTTCAAGTACGCGCTGTTTTCGTTCAATCCAAAACATATGCGTGTATCTGTATGAATGTGTGTGTGTGTCCATGAATAAGCCAATGTATTCTTTCGCGATGGTTGGAGAGATGGTGCCGTATAACCGGTGGCTTCACTGACATGACATGGGGTCACAACACTAATTGGAGGCACCTGTTGGACCATATGGCACGCCCGCCACGGTTCCCAAACTTAACCCCGACCCCACACATTCCTGTGAGTGTAAACCCAGGCCCGGCTCGAATCGCAGACCCCCACGCAAAAAATGCCCCGCCAAACCACCTTGGTTACCAAATGAAACATTAAAAATTTCTCAAAAATATTAAATAAATACCCGTAAAATGTTTGTTAATAACGTCACGTAAAAATTTCAATAATATAAATATAATAATATATACCCGCATCAAGTTCATTCAGCGCTCAGTGTATTGACGTAAGAATATTTTCCTGTCATTTCCCTTTTATTAAAAAAACAACAATGCTTTTTGTTTTAAAAAAAATATATCGTAAAAGCGAGGTATACACATGACCGCAGCCCGGATTATGAGCAAATGTTGCCAGATGGCATATCGGCTAAATTTATCATCGTGATGCGTTTGATTGGCTAACATGATTATCAAATAAAAACGGAACTAAATCAAAACATGAAGCCGGAAACTACTAACAGCAAAAAAGTACATGAATCTAGAAGGGATTGTACTGCTCAAAATATATCTTGGTAACTTGAATTAATAAAAACTGCTTTCAGAATAAAGGGACCGAAAATTATGATGTGATAAAATATGATCAACATAATTAATGGCCAAACTTTCTATCAGAATTAGCCAAATATAACTCAACGCAAAACAAATAGAAATCATACTGCATTAACAAACACAACTTACAAATATGACACAGACAACAAAATGTTTTGTATGTCACTAGAACTACAAACGTCAAATAATTTACAATAATAAAATATATATCTAACTGCAAAAAGAATTCTCTGAAAAATTACTTAATAAAAATATAGTAAAGTCCATTTAGACAACAAAAATATTTGTTGTACTTTATTGTACACGTTATTGAAAATACTGCATTGCAGCCAATTTGGATACAGCATAGTTGCAAAAATTCAATGTGAATCGGATAAAAGAGTTGTGAATTTCACAAATAAATAGAAGACAATGCATATTAATTCAATAAAGACATTATAACTGATTTAAGGAAAAACAATTAACTTTCTAAGAACAAAAGCAGAAAAGAGCTAAATTTTAGTACAATTCATTTAAAAACTGCTCGACAGAATTATAAATATGCTCCAAAAATCCCTCTTTTGTTTCTCCTTTGAAACTGAGCTATGTGTAGAGAATTTTTACTGCGAGAATATTACTGGGCCGAACAGCGAATACACGTCAGTCGTTCATCTTCGTTGCGTTCGGCGATGAATCTTTGCGTGGAAAAAAATTATGACACTTATTAAACTCATGCAGCGCCCGGGGGCATTTGAGCGCAGCCGACGGCTTTCAGAAAACAGCGCCATAAATCGGTGTGGTCGTCACATAATCAAGTCGCACGCACAAGTTCATTGCTCACCGGAAACAATGAGAAAGCCGAGCAGACCACGACGACGCATGATGGCTGTCAGTGCAGCGAATTCAATCAACGTTAGCTGCTGGCTCAGACTTGGCCCCCAATAAGCATCACACCACGCCAAACACAAAGCACCCGCTGAATAAATGCGAATATATATACACACACAGATAAACAGAGCACTATCAACAACACACGCGCGCGGGAGCGACAACCACACACCTCCGCCGCTGAAAGTATACTGACGATCTCGACCACACAGCGAGAGTACCCACGCGGTGGCATGCCCACAACACACAGACATACAGACATACAGACGCGCACACACACACTCTCATTTGCCAGTGTGCGTGTACGCACACACACACATACAAACATATATACATGCACACTTGGATATTGCCTGCCATAAGGCATGTATTGTACACATTAAGTTTAAGCAGAAAGTTTACTGTAATTTTGTGGTGGACTTTATTTATGAATTTATTTTGTATGCGCAAATTTCTACAAAACAGAATCTTCATTTTCCACAATGGCGCTGATAAATACAATCAAATCAGTTGTTCCATCAAATTAAACGTCTAGAAATGTTACTAGAAATGAAAACGCACGAATTCGGATTGATATTGAAAAACATTTGTCCCTCTGTCCAACCATTTATACACCACTTGATAACCACTATTTACCCTATCAGTGGAAAATTTCCCACATTCTTCTGAACACTGATTTAGATGAATTTATTAATGGGAGTTGTGGTGTTTAGAAAACTTCGGGGAGGGGGGGGGGGCTCAACAGCCGACCAAGCACCGAATTGATCCAGATTTGATATTAAGCAGATTAACGTTGCGTTCTGGCAAACAAGAACTTTAAAAAATACTAACAATTGATTATTTTGCGTCAAGTCACAAGTATTCTCAACGTCCTTCAAAGCATTTTCTATTTGCTTTGAAACCTTGAATTTTTCAGCTTATGTTATTTAATTAATATACCACTTAATAATATATTCAGTGCCAATAAAACATTTCCATATAAAGGCGTACAAATTCCATATAAAGGCGTTTCCATATACAGGCGGAACTAATCAACGTTTGGAGACCATTTACCCCGACACTTCTAATTTATCCATTTTTTCGTCATAATCTGTCAGATGACACAAGCCGAATGTTCTATGTTTGACTTGTCTGTGCAGATACATTTTATTTATTTAAATGTGATAAAAATAACATAATGATATAATAAGCCTCTTAGCAAGGTTTCATTTTAGCGGCAATCAGTGGAGAAAATCGAATTGCAAATCGCACAATCCATCCGATTAACAACCAGAAAAAATGTAATCCAACTAGCAAAATCTGAAATTCAATTGAAAAACGATCCAACGATTTTTAGTATAATAAACCAGTTATTTAATACGTCAGATGAATTTTATAGCGTGTTTACAGTTTTCCCTATAGAATTTTATATGTATACAAGATTCTGTATGACAGGAATATTCTATATGCGCATGTATTACTATATAGGCAGAGAGAATAGGTTCACTACCAGATGCATGTGTTGGAATGAGATACCTTTTTTATTTGAAAACACCAATAGTTTGTTTTAATTTATTGTTTGTGTTTATTTTTTGGTCTATGCAACATTTTGAGCGGTTAATTTTTCCCCCGTTTCCGTCGAGCATCAGCTAGTCAGGCTAAACCGATCAGCTAGTCTTAATAGACGAACAACGTTTGTCGCTAATTCGCGTCATTCGTCCATAATTGAAATGTTAGTAGTGGCGTGAAATCGGTAGCCAATGGTTGGAAACCCCTGCCCATCCCGGCGGCAGGTCAAGACCTCCTGCATCGCTGCGTTTCTTTGTCTTGGCGACTTGTCCACTCAACTCTCGCCTCTGCGTTTGTTCTGGCGTCGTAAAATTTACGACACGCCAACTTACTGCGACCACCAGCAGCAGGCAAAAAAGCGCACACTCGTCCGTATCTTCCTATCGTCGTCCATTTAACCTGAACGTTGTGCGCCAGACCTTCTGACCTTCAACATCTCCATCTTCTCGGCCAGACAGAAGAGCAGGTGTCAGGGAAATGGCCACACACTTGCACAGCCTTATTTCAATGGGCACAGCTGAAATTCCCATTGAAAATCGTTGATTTTGAGTACGGTTAGTCACAGTTAACTTATATGTTAAGTAGTTTTGTGTGTTTGCGTGTGCAGTGGCGGCGCCAGGATTTTTCCGATGGGGACTGAGGGGGGGCTAAGAAAATAGCTGTGGGGGCTAAGGAAATATTTGAGGGGCTTGGCGAAGTATTAAGGGCTACACTCGAACGCTGAATACATAATATTATAATTAGGGACTGGGGCACATTGATTCAGTCCTCGAACTTGAGCCAAAATTACAGGGTTTCATTTACAGTGGCAAGAAATTTTAATGTCCATGATTATGATTTGAGGGGCCTTAGGGAGGCTTGACATATTTTTTGGGGGGCTGGAGCACCCCAAGCCCCCCTTGGCGCCGCCACTGTGTATGTGTGTGTGTGTGTGTATGTGTCCGTACGACAGACACGTTTATTTGGGGAATAGGGTGAATACAGTCCATTTTTACCAATAAATTGTGAATTTATTGAGCATTTTATTGAATAAGTGCTTTCAAAAAACGAGAATGGAGAATGTTTCCTGGCATTTTTCGCTGGAGCGCTTAATGTATTTGCACATATTGCGCCTAATATGTTGATGTGTTGTGAAAATGGAATCGGCATGAATTTGTCAAGCTAGAAGTGTCAACACGTCATCGGCTGCCAAGGAAATTCATCAAAAATGGCTGTGACTCGATATAAACGGGCCAGCATCGCTAGCACTCAGTAGCACGCACAAATTCAAAGGCAAATACTGTTTGGTGCCGTTTTCCCCGTGTCAAATTTATGCACCGTCCCAAATTGTATCTTCTTGTTTGCTTTAGAGTTTTTCCATGACAGACGGTGTATGGTGTATTCTAAACAACTATATACATTTTCAGATAAACCGCATATACATACATATAAATATGGACTTATATATGTCTGAAAGATCCATCATCTCCTTCAAAATCCTTCACTCGGAGCATCTAACCAAACAGGAATAGAAATAGGAATTTGCCAGTGGCGAAATGGCGAAAGATGCAATAATTCAACGGCTGCAATAAATCATCAAGTCGACACTTCATAAGGCAGCGGTGATTAATGGTGCCCCACATGGAATGCAATGTTGAGAAGCGAAAGACAATCAAAGATAGATGTGCGTTCACACAATCGTGCAACATTAAGACCACGCTGCAATGGTGACAGCTTCTGAAAATGTCCATCTTTTGACGGCCAACAAATGGAGCCGCCGCAACGTTTGCTGTGATCTGAAATAGATAAAAAATATAATGCGGTTCGATCTCATCTATCCAATCAATTGTGTCAACTCTATATCTGATGCCAGTTTGTCTAAAAAAGAATGGCTTATATGAATTGGAACCAGTTTCCGAAAAGTTTTGTCAATAAAATCATGTCATTTGTGGCGGATTGTTGATGATTGCGTGGCAGCCCTCATAATTGTTGTTTATAATATTGCGGTTGCGCCAGTTGCGCCATGTTTGAATATGATAATGTCCACGTAAGTAATTACTGTTATTTTATATATAATATTTAATATGTAAGGTTGTGAATATGAGGGTTTATTATGACCTTCTTTGTCTTCAATTGTATTGCTTGTAAATTATGTTTTTTGTATTCCTTGAACGACCTACGTGTGCTTACGAGTTTTCTTCTAAGGAATCGTTTCTAATATACGCCCTTATGTTCCTGACTCTCCTGGTGTGAGTACCTATCTGATAGCGCTAAAGTGGTGCCCCGAGTGAGGATCGAACTCACGACCTTCAGATTATGAGACTGAATCTTATCATAAGAATAAGATAAAAATATATAGATTGTTGTTATGACTTGATTAATCAATTATATACTCTTTTTAAAACTGTATTAAACTTATTAAATCAATTATTACATTGACACGCGGAACAAAATTATGTTTTCATCAAATCAGATGTCGTTGTCATTGGAGATCAAACAGTATTTTTGATCACAGGAAAAAGATTCATCCAATGAGGTTTTGGTGAAGAAAAAATGACGGTTTACACGCTTAGCATAGTGTCTTTCTGATTCAAGTATACAAGCTCATTGGTATACAATCACTGCGAACGATGGAAATGCGTGGAAAATTCGCTTAGAATTCGCACCGAATATCTTGATTGGATTCGGATAATTTGAAAAACCACAGATTAAATTATATCAGACCAGATTAACATACGAACTGTTATTAACAAAAATAATGGCAAAAATGAAAAAAACAGCTATGCATCGTAAACATAAGAGAACAGCGAACAGATATGAAACAGGTTAAAAAAAGAAGAATATATTTTCGCATGTTTGTAATAATATGATATATACACATTTAAATGCGCTTCTTAAACTATACTGTATATGTCAGCACCAGTGTTAAAGAGGAAATGTTTAGCACCGGTGGTTCCTTGGTCTTTGCCTGAGTTCTCACTGAAGGGGAGTGTCGGGGTAGCAAAATGTGAAATTTACGGTGGGACGGAAGGACGAATGTGTATTTTATTAATCCAAATTGCAAATTTAAAGGTTAAAGACCTCAAGTGACAGCTGCTACACGGGAAGAAGCCGCACCTCATGACCACGCAGCTCGCTGCCACCGCAGAACCGATCCTCTCCACGCTATGGCACCACAAGGACGGAAGACGTATTAGAGAGGGTCACCTTCCCAGAATGCATGGCACAATACATAACTGATATCTGGTAACCATTTACTGCTGGGTGGACAGGGGCTGTTGGATTATAGAATGTGTCAAATGAAATTCTCCTCCGCCGGGTTTCGAACCACGGACCTACCGCTTGTGAGACGGGTGTGCTAACCACTACACCACGGAGTCAACAAACGTGATTTTCGTTTCTAGTGACTTTACGACATCAAATTTAGTCGAACCGTTGAATTCATTAGAATTCTCAGCATTCATGTAGAAAATGAACAGTTAGCTCGTAAAAAAGTAGGAAATCAGAGAAAAAAGGTTACAAACCACTGAGTTAGCTAAATCGTCATCCGTGGCTATTTATGGCGGCGCTGAGCTCTGCAACACGACTCATCTTCTCATGCTCAAACAGTGCTTTATAAATGAGAATGAATGTCCGACACGTCCTGGTTGTGATTTATTATGAATTATCATTGAGATGAATGTGTGTTCAGAGCGGTTACATTGTTCGCTCCGGTGTGTATGTGTGTATGCCTGTGAATGTGTGTACGTGTGTGTGTGTGTGTGTGTGAGCTTTGCATGCACACACACACACACGCACACACACATACACACATTGACGACCTGTGTCTCTGGGGAAACTAGAGCAGTACACAAACCTTGCTAGCTTTCTGCCTCGCGTTTGCCCCCTAGGCAAACCGAGGGTCTGTGTGTGTGTGTGTGTGTGTGTGTGTGTGTGTGTGTGTGTGTGTGTGTGTGTGTGTGTGTGTGTGTGTGTGTGTGTGTTGTGTGTGTGTGTGTGTTGTGCTCATTGTGGCCATAAATTCGACCAGCAATCACGTACGAGCAGATATAAAATGTACTACGCACATACACACACACACACACACAAACACGTACACACTTACACGCATACACGCGCGGTCGCATGCGCGGTAAATTTTCGTGGCATATCGAGTGTCTGCTGGCATCGAGCAAAATGCGCCGCTTTTGTCGACAGCGCAGACAGATGACGCGGATGAATGTAAATATTTTAGCAGCAGAAACAGGGCGAGTTGTGAACGAACACAGACTTTTTCACAGACAGTTTTCTGTACACAATAGTGTGATAATGGCGGCTCATTTACAAGCATTTTTTTGTAAAAACAATTGTGAGTGTGGTTTTTTCCATGATTTTTATTCAGCGGAATCCGAGGCCGATGAAATTATTTAAATTTGAAGATATTTAGGGGCCGCGAAGCCCATTGGAACATTTAAAATTTAGCCAAAAATGAGGAATACTTGCATATTTGCATAACAATAAAAATGACTACATTTTTGTCATTTCGATCACAATTTCAGTTCGGCACTTGTGCGAACATCTTCGTAGACTCAAAACGATGTTGCCACACGGACTTTGTTAGGAAAAATAACCGCTACCGAAACGCCCGCATTCGCAGATCGGCTCTACATACCGCATTTGCAGGCGATATTGATATAGATATATGCTAGTTGGCAGCATTAAACCCATCGGCTGTAAAATCGCCAAAAATCGTGTCTGGCAACCACAAAACGCCGCCGGCAAATGGTCGGATATTCTGGGAATTCTATTTTCACAGAAATTGGATAAAGTGGTCGATGCGCTTTTGAAGACACACAAAATGCTCTGTTTACTCGTATGGTATTTAGTTATATCCCTTTATTGAAATACATGAATCCTGCATAATCCTTTATTGAACGCTTTGCGGGTTTTACACAGTGTAGCATAACTCATAAAGCACTTTATTACTCACAATTATTTTCAAAATACACGCACGCTTTGGAGTGCCATCGAAGCTCATTACTGATAGAGGCGCTCAATTCTCATCAAAATTATGGACTGCTTTATGGGAAACTCTGGGAGTGAAAGACATCGATTCATCCTCTACATGGATTCAAAAGTTACCACACACACTTCTCGGCATTCGATCTGCCCTCAAAGAAGACCTCGGTACTTCTACTGCAGAATCGGTTTACGGCGAGACAATATGACTGGCCGGTGACTTCATCGCACCGTCAAAACAACGATCAACCGTCAATCACATCAACAAAATCAGGAGATATATTCAGCAATTATCGCCGGCGTCAGTTCGTCAAAATAACAAAAAACTGTTCGTTTATTCCGACCTGCAAACAACAAATTTCGTCATGTTACGAAAAGACGGCTACAAAGCACCGTTATCATTCCTTTACGACGGCCCATTCAAGGTGATTGCCAGAAACGAAAAAACCTTCCAAATACTCCGCAACGGTCGGCAAGAGACAGTCAGTATAGATTGATTGAAACCGGTATTCGTAGAGAATGATAGTCTTGCCGTGCTGACATTTGGACATCACCAAGCGCACTTCGCTACACAACCAAGACCAACTCTCCCATCATCAACAGCACCACCATCATCCACATCAACGGATACGCCAACACAGAACCATACAGACCTAGGACGTTCTGCCCGCAGACGAGTGCAAACAGAATTTTACGGCATAAGAGTACCGTAGAATTTCACAGGGGGGAATGTATGTAGCATAACTCATATAGCACTTTATTACTCACAATTATTATTTATTATTATTATTATTAATTACAATTATTATTTATATTTATAAGTAAATAATTTATTTATTATTATTATTATTTATATTTATTATTATTTATATATTTATTATTATTTATATATTTATTATTATTTATAATTATTAATTATTATTATTATTTATTATTATTATTATTTATTATTATTATTATTTATTATTATTATTATTTATTATTATTATTATTTATTATTATTATTATTTATTATTATTATTATTATTTATTATTATTATTATTTATTATTATCATTATTTATTATTATTATTATTATTTATTATTATTATTTATTATAATTATTATTATTTATTATTATTATTATAATTTATTATTTATTATTCACGATTATGTCCAAAAATACACTCACACCACACACGTACATACCGTTTCATTCATCTGCAAATTTAGCACACCGTGTGATTCACGCATACACGCAGACACACAAACACATACGCGTATGTAAGATTATGTCACACATTGGAATCTCCAGCCTAGAAATATAGCTATTTATGTACACGCATTATTCACCGCTGATTTTACTCTGCATATATAAGCCGCTGTTTTGAATCAATAAATAAATTGACTTGTTTGACTTGATTTGACCGATCGTGTTTATCGTCATAAGAGTCAACAACATATATAATTTTTATTTTATCATAATTGCTTTAACTTTACCAACCCAGCTTGAATAATTAAAAATTAATCACTTATCACCATGTTGATAAACGTTGAACATTTGAGAAGCATATATCCAGCCAGACTGTGCAATTAATTATAATTATATTCGGCTGTTACAAAAATAATTTCGCAGCTAATAAAGTGTGAAAAGTACACGCGCTAAAATATGCACGATTTAAATTCTGAACATAATCATTCAAACATCATTATGCTGATATGCGCAATCTACGCTAAATGATTGCATCATGCACACATGTTTGCATGTGCGTGTGTATATATGTCTACGTGTGTGTGTGTGTGTAGACGTCGGTATGCAAGCAGGACACAGAGGATGTGGGCGAGAGAAAGAGAGACTGGGAGAGACAGCGCCAAAGAGCCGAATATGACAAAAACTGCAGACCCACAGATAAATACCATGCAGATCAGGCGCTGTTTTTGCGCCGTTTAAAATTCGCCTCATTCTGGCATGGTCACCAACCAAAGACCCAACACACACACACACATACACACATACACACACACATACACACACATACACAGACATATATACAACTTCAAGTGCGTCTAGCATCTGTCCACAACTGGCTATTACGTGGACAGCTGTGTGTATATGTATGTGTGTGTGTGTATGTGTGTGTGTGTGTGCGTGTGTGTGTCTAGTTGAATGCTTGCGCGTGTGTCATCACGTGTATGTACGCGCACGTGCGTTTGCGTGTTTTCGTTTTCACGTGTACGTGCAAGCGTGCGAGCGTGTATGTCTGTGTGTGTGTGTGTGTGTGTGTGTGTGTGTGTGTGTGTGTGTGTGTGTGTGTGTGTGTGTGTGTGTGTGTGTGTGTGTGAGGGTTGTTCTCGATTGGAGTCGTCCAGCACAGTCGAGAAGAAGTGGACAGGTGCGGTATGAGATGAAAGGACAGGTAATCTCCGCACAGCTTCTGTTCTCCCACAGCACACCATCCCTTTCAACTCTCTCCGAACACACACACACTCACACACACACACACACACACACATCAAGTTGGTTGTCATCGTGAAGGATGCGATTTGCCATTTACTGAGAAAGAGTCCGTACAGTTGGCGGCTCTTGTTTGCGGTTTCACCTGGATTGCGTGCGAAATATGCATGCATGTAAGGCTTGTCAATCGCAGAAAAATTGGCATACGTATTTGAACGTACACAGACCAAGTTTCATTGATAATCAGTAAGTGTTTGATATAACTGTATAATTGCAAATTATCTTAAGATATCAATAACAAGAGGCAGTTTTTTTCTCAAAAAGAGAGCCAGTCTATTTCAAAATCCACATTGTTTATGTCCATTTTTTCCGTTCAAACATAATTTGTATCAAAAACAGGCTCCAAAACCAGTGGACTTGTATCAACATATCACATACCATTTAAGAGGGCATTCCAATGATCTACATAATTCAGTTAGTTGAATAGTGATAAAAATTGTCAATTAAAACTGTTAGTCATAATGCAGAGCTTCTGAGTGCCCAATATAAACCCATTATTGTTGGCAACGTTTAGGAATTACACCAGATTTTTAAAAGGTACACATTTACGAGCATAATAAAATTGATACAATGCTTAATGGAATTTTTTGAATACATCCATAAAAACTTATTGGCGTCTTAAACGCACACAATTTCATAGTGTTGGACAATCTGTGATTCAGGACAGGAGATTGTATTCATCTGTGTAGTCATTGACCTCATGTCTTGTTGTGTCATCGTAAAGGACATGTTGAGATCCGCAAAAGTAGTTGCTATTGAAGAAAAACACACACAAGAAGTCGTAGAAATTGTTGAAACTGTTGAATATTGCGTGCTTTTTAATGTGAGTGCGTGACTTTCTTACAGTTTATATTGAAAACAATGTTATTTCAGCCAACTATAACCGACTTTTACATCACCATCAAAAATGTACTTATATAAAGTATTTTTGCTAATTATATTTAATATTTCAATGTTGTACTTTCTTGCAAAAAAACAACCAAATCCAAGATAACAATATTTTATCATTTATTTTCCCAGCTTCGTATTAGCAGCTTCAAAGAGCGTGTTCCCATATGGCAACAATGGGAGGATACAGGGCGTTACAACCGCAGGAGCAACGAGCAATTTACACTGCTTCTTATGTCCTGTCTTCCCTCTTATCCCCTGCTTCTAGTCTGGTTTGCAGACAAACTTACACCCAAGAAATTCGGCATCGCTCAAAGCAGCCTAGGCTACTTGGAACACTTCCAACTCTTCGTCATGTGAACAAAGCAATATAACAATTTGTACACTGTTTTCACATTGCTCATCTTACGGCTGCTGTTCTGTGGACGTATACGAGTAAACAGACATACACATAAACGTACGACTCCATTTATGTATATATTCTACACCAATCCCACTCGATACACTCGATACACTCGATAATGTGTAATTAACCATGCACGCCATGAAATTATATCCGCCGTTGTATGTTCCTAGTGACCAGGATACTATGGACACACACACACACACACACACACACACACACACACACACAAGCGCGGACGCACACACAAAAGACACAAACGGACAAAGGCGATAGAGTGTTGATTGCGTCCGCTTATCACTTAGCGGCAAATGCGATGCGCGCTCATTGTGCAAGACGATTGGTCGACGACTCAGCCGCACTCGGCCAGAATAAATCAGTGCTGATTGATTGTGTGTGTGTGTGTTCGTTTGTGTGTGTGTGTGTGTTCGTGTGTGTGTTCGTGTGTGTGTTTCTGTTTGGTAGCGCGTCGATAATTGTCTCTTCCAGGTCGTGGCAAGCGATTCAGTGGTCGTTTCTGCAATGTTGTTTCAGCTTAGTTCCGGCCGATAATCGGGCACATAATGAGCAAAACCAACGTCGACTTGTCGTAAGGCGGCGCTGTAAGTTCCACTGACATCAAACAGCTAACTGATTGTTAATTGATTAATTATCTGATTGGATATGTGGCAAATATTTGTTTGAAGTCACATATAGGCAAGCAAGATTTAATTTATTGGAAAATGACTATCTTCAAAAATGTCCACCTAGATCATTAGCTCCCAACCTGGGGAAATTATCTCGGCGGTAATTTAGCAATTAATTTAGAAAAAAGAAGATTATGTGAAAGGAGTAACATTAACATGTAAAAGTTTGAGAACCACTGGTTCTAGATGCTAGCTAGCAGGAAGTGCAAGCTAAAAATTGAGCGAATTTACACCAGGAACTTTTATAAGAAATATTTATAAGCATATTATCGTGATCTTTTGTCTGACGTGTCTGTGAACCATTCCTGAATTCCTCCACTCTGGAACGAAAGTATCATCGCTCTGGTTTGTAAGTATGGATGAAAAAAATTGGTAAGTATGAATTAAAAAAATCGACAAATATTAATTTCATTGCTTGAATCAGCGGTCCGTAATCTGTGGAGAATGCAGGGGTTTCAAGTGAGAGTTGAAGGTCGAACAAATACGATTTATCAATCGGAATTCGTTTATTTTCTTTTCTAGTGACTTCCCAGCGTTCATGCTGGTTGGATTAATCAAATTTACCGAATTTGTCAGCGCTGTTGTGAATAATATTGAGTTGATTTGTTAAAAAGTGCAGAACCGGAGAAAAAAGCTTGCAAACCACTGACTTGATTATAGTTGATTTTGCCCATTGTCCCAAAAATTATCCCATTGTCCCAAATATTGTCCCATTGTCCCAAATATTGTCCCATTTCCCCAAATATTGTCCCATTGCCCCAAATATTGTCCCATTGCCCCAAATATTGTCCAATTTTACCAAATATTATCCCATTGTCCCAAATATTGTCCCGTTGTTCCAAATAGTGTTACATTGTCCCAAATATTGTCCCATTGTCCCAAATATTGTCCCATTGTCCCAAATATTGTCACATTGTCCCAAATATTGTCCCATTGTCCCAAATATTATCCCATCGTCCCAAATATTGTCACATTGTCCCAAATATTGTACCATTGTCCCAAATATTGTCCCATTAGCCCAAATATTGTCCCATTGTCCCAAATATTGTCTCATTGTCCCAAATATTGTCCCATTATCCCAAATATCGTCCCAAATATTGTCCAATTTTGCTCGGTTGACTGTTGATGATTCGACGAGTAGTTTGGCGGCTTGATATAGTCCAAACAGATGTATGAGCCGGCAAGTGATATGGAACAGGCAATTTGTCGCTTGGTTGAACGCACGAGCACAGAGACTTGTTTAAAGTGGCCTCTGTGATGACTGTCCACTACGACCGGCCGTTCAGCAAATAGGTGATTAACTCAAGAATCTCGTAGACCAACACAAAAACGACAACAGGAAAAGATACAAACAAAACCAAATACTTATGTCTGAATATCAGTGAAAAATCACTGAGATGTTTCAAACGGCAATGCATTCGCTTATCTCGTTGCTCGCTAATTACTCAAAATAGTAATAATATTATTGTTATTATTAAGCCGAATAGCATTTGACATGGGGAGAGTGAACGTGCTAGATCAGATGTCTGGAATTCAAATGAAAAGAAGTATCATTTTAATTAAATATAACCGATACGCAAGCCGCATCCGCTTCATCTTGGCTACGAGATTCTTGAGAAACTATAAAGCACAATTCGACAGCCTTTCTCAACTTGACATTGTCGTTATATCATTTGATAAAACATGATAAATGAATTATTAAACAAAAGCAAAAATCAGACTCCGATTCTCCGCATAGTCACGAATTGAAGTGAAACATCAAGTGAATATTCAAGTGAATATCAGTGTTTCTCAACCCTTTTCTTGCTGTGGCCCCCTTCAACACAATACGAGTCCTTGTGGCTCCCCAAAACAGTCCTTGGAGCCCCTAGAAATATTTGTGGTCTCATATACACATGGATTGTCATATATCTTTCGTGGCTAGTGAGAAAACACGATGACCCTCCATTTTTTAAATTCGGTCCTATGGCCTCCCAAAAGATCCCATGGTCCACGTTGAGAAACACTGCTATATACCATATATGACAGCGTTTTGAGTATTGAGCACTGAATACAGAGTACTGAGTACTGTGCACAGAGTACTGCGTGCTGAGCATCACTGAGTGCCTGAATTAACTCTAAACAGCGCAATAGCTGCTGCATTCCAATAACTCGCATAATCTACTCACCCATGTACGTGCTAGCTTAATTTCCGGCTATGCATGTGACATACGCTCATTGGTCTGCTTGTCTATGTATTTGTCTGTGTTTGTCTGTGTGTGTGTGTTTGGCTGTGACTGCAAGAAGTCTGATAAGCTCGGAGCGACAGTGAAACAACAGCGACGAACAGCGGCGGAACCAAGTTTTTTGTCCGTTGGGGGGCCGAGGGGGGCTAAGCAAAAAGTTGCGGGGCTTGGCGAGATATGAAGAACTACACTCGAAATATTAATGGTTAGGATTTTTGGGCGGCTCAGGTGGACTTGACACATGAAGGGACCTGACTTGAAGGGTGATTCAGCCCTTTCAAGCCTCCCCTTTAGTGGCGCCACTGGCGACGAGAGAAAATGCAACTTGAGGACACACGTGGCCATGGTGTCTAGGGACAGCGACTAAATGGCAGAACGGCTTGTGTGTGTGTGTGTATGTATGTGTATGTGTGTGTGTGTGTGTGTGTCGGGGCAGTTAGCTTGATCTATCGACACCACTCGGCGGCAATTGGCAAACGTGATTATGTGGACGAACAGTGAACACAAACGCACATCGACAATATATACAGATCACGGCCGGAATACAAATGACAACAATCAGTTCAGCCCACGCGCACACCAGTGCATGTGGCTGGCTGAAAATGAACCCAATTTCCCATTGGCTAATTCCGTTAACTTTAGCTTGGGCTTTCATTTTAGTTATTGAAGCGAGACATCGGCTAATTCTGTACTTGAAATTCTGTTGAAAAGTTATACTCTGACTGGTTTGTTTCAGTGGCGGAGACAGAGTGCGATTTTGGGAGGGCTACATGTACAGATGAGGGATGTACATGCAACAGTATGCAACATCCTTGCGTTAATGCTTACATCAACAAATTGTACACAAACATTTTCCTTGACCTCTTTTAGTGAACATCATGGTTATGATGGAAACATTTTGTTGGTGGCGTTGGTTCAGTCCCCTGAGCCCCCCTCTGAATCCTCCACTGGTTTGTTTGTCATACACTACAGCAGTGGCTCCTGACCTATTCCAGTGTTTGCAACATTTTCAAATCAGCCGTCAATTCTGACACCTGGATTTATTGTGGCGTACACATCTATATAGTTTTGTGTTTACTTGTGATTTTGTTTTTCGTGTCATTGAATTCGTTTTGATTTCGTGTATCGTGCATATTTTTGTGATAACTTTGCGTGGCCCTTTTCAGAGAATGAACTACACCTCTGTCTGGGAGTGTCGCCAATTCCTGCTATTTTGTAGTTTGTACAAATATTGTCCGTTTGCAACGCGAACGTCATTGTCACTGTGTGCATTGTGCCTACGCAACTGTTGTTGTTGCAATTGTTGCTCGCTGCGCGTATGTACACTGTGGCACGCTGCACCTATTTTTACTTGTGTGTATAACTGCGCGTATTGATTGATTGTATTACCTGTATATTACACTTGTATGTTCTGATTCATCATGAGTTTATGATGTATTGTTGTGTTGTTATGTACTGTTAATGTGTAATAATATATAACTGAAACTACAGCCTCTTTGTTGCTTTTGGCAAAGTAGCCAGTAGTCAGAGCCGTCGCAACCGCCCCTCGTACCCCCCTGCCTGGGGGGGGGGCGAATGCTGAGGGGCCCCGTTGCTTCACGTATGATATTAAAATTTATCATATTTATTATGTATAGCCTTTACTTTTTTGCTCAGATGTTTTCACCTGAGCTTGTATTATGTGATTATGTATAATAAATACATTCATTATTTGGTGATATATTTATAATGGGGGCCCCAAGTGTTGCCTTCGGCGGGGGCCCCATAATTCCTCGCAACGGCTCTGCCAGTAGTGCAACAATTTAAGCTATATGAAATAATTAAAAGACAAGCAGCGTAATAACAAAACGTATTTTATCCAATATGCGGGAAGAGATATAGTTTTTCACACACTTTGAGCAAAAGGTTTTCTTAAAAAGTAAATATTTTGCATACGTGAAAACGTATATTTTCTTTGGTTTTTCACAAGAATACTTTCAGCCTTTGCATCCCCTAGGGGGTGCAAACACCCTGTGGAAGAACCTCTGCACTATTGCAATGTGTCACTAACACAAATGAGCGCATTGCTCGAAACGAACTGTTAAGTTCATCTGGGGAGAATATAGCCCAAGCTAATTTGGGAAATGTATGGGAAATTGATATGCGAAGGTTATATGTGTGTAAATAAATTGTGTGTGTGTGTGTAAATGGTGTGTGGTGTGTGGTGTGTGTGTAAATATGGAGTATATATATATAGTTATGGGGAGGTGGGATGGGAAGGATATAGCACAATTTGATACGTAAAATATATGAGAAAAGTGGATATGGGAAGGATAGTGGTCAATTACTAAATTTTGCTCAAAAAGGCAGAATATCTGATATTGATAATTTTCGTTATAATTTATCCATGAAAACAATTTGTTCCACGTTGACTTAGAGTATCTGATTTTCAGATGAATATTCTACGGCTATACATGCTAATTCCTAGATGTTGTTGCCAATTCTCTTCAATTCTTTCGGCATTCTTAGCGTCAATATCTTATTGCAAAAATATTGTCATATTAAGATGCAATAATCGAATAGAGCAATACAACATTTATCTAGCATATATCTAGCATGAAAGTAGAAATTATTTTTTGAAGATGAACCAGCAAATTGTGTAGAGACATAACAAAGCTGAAAACATAAATTATAAATATTTGTCAGATTTTGATTCCGAAGAATGAGTGAGAAGTCTGGCGGATATAAAAACCGATCATCCATGAAAATTCAGCTGATATTGATCAAAAACGCGAGAAAATTCGCAATGTGAATGATAATTCCAATTTCGTTAGAATAATTGAACTCAAAAACATTGATTGTGCAATATTATCATACAACTACAGTTGATTATTCATTCTGGCCTGTTGCAAAACAGCTTTGTCACAGTATACTACCATAAACACATCAAAACATGAACATTTGGACATATGAAGCAACTTATCATGCTCACACCTCGGGCACTAACGTGTGTGGTCATAAAGGTCTATTGCATGTGTGTGTGTGTGTGTGTGTGTGTGTGTGTGTGTGTGTGTGTGTATCCTTGTTGTTGCCAGCTTTGTTGGGCCAAACCACCCAGAAATGAATTGGATGTTTGATAAATGGCCAAACAACACGTACACACACACACACATACACACACACATAGACATACACATACATACATACACACACACATACACACACATACACATACATTCACGCACGGGCACTCCCAAGACAATAGGACGTGCACTTGAACTTACACGCATACAAACACGCGTACATGCACCCATTCAAGTGTAGTTCACGCAACACACACACACACACACACACACACATACACATACATACACGTGGAGGGAGGTCGGCAAGAACAGGGAGAACATACTCCGGCGACCTCCTGGCTTTTTTGCCAGATGACGCGCGTGTGGAACAATTGAGAGGTCAAACACTATGAGATGACTATGAGATGAAAGACTTGGGAGATGCGGTGACTTGAGCTCCAATACAGACCAATACCCAACACTGTCGTGTCAGTGGTGGCGTGTCAGTGTTGGTGTTTCAGTGGTGGTGTGTCAGTGGTGGTGTGTCAGTGGTGGTGTGTCAGTGGTGGAGGTGTAGGTTTACTCACACACATACACACATACGTACATACATATGTAGACCACATACGGTTTGCCTGTATTGTGGCCGATATCTCACGCACCCCACATGTGTGTTTGTGTGTGTGTGTGTGTGTGTGTGTGTGTGTGTGTGTGTGTGTGTGTGTGTGTGTGTGTGTGTGTGTGTGTGTGTGTACTCTGCCGGTGGTCGCAACCCTTTACTGTGGCCGGCGGCTAGATGAAATTATCTTGTCAGACGTTTCAGAAGTCTCGCTATTATACCGCCGCATGCCGTCGTCATGGTGGCGTCGAACTGGTGGCGTCTAGTTAGTGGTGGCGTGTAGTTAGTGGTGGCGAGCTTACTTGTCGAATAGTATGTGTGCTAGCAGGTTATTTAACCGTATACATATCGGCGTCTGGCATAACCCACACATATCGGCGTCTGGCTCGTGAAATAAGTGAAAGCTGAACGGCTCTAGGATTTTTTTCTTTCGTGGTTGTGCTTTCTCTGTTTGTGAAGTATTTTACACGCACATGGCGAAAATATCCGTATTTATCCTTTTGATACATCTATAAAGACATACACATCATAGGGACATTGTCGTTTTTAACCAATTAGAAACATAATTTTCTTTCCAATTTCTTCCTAATCCATTTCTATCCATTAACTGTACTAGATATTTTTAGCTTTTCAAGTCCGTACAAAGTCATTTTGTTAACGCAACAGCATTCTAAGCGTCTCCAAGAAGCAAAAGAAAGAGTAAATTGTAAATTCATTTTTTGGTTGCGGTAATGTCTATAGTTCAGTTGAAACCAGTCCACTAATTATGCAAATGTGCGTGCACACTTTCTCAATACCGTGTGCATTTATTCAACTCAAATATTTCAACCAATGTATTGAGGCTGATCGCTTTGAACGCAGAGTCTCGCGTTGTGGTGGCATCATTGGTGGCGACAATGGTGGCGGTGTATATGGTGGCTATGTTGGCGAGCGCGTGAGTGACCCTTAATAACCGGTACTCAAGCCGTCACTGTCACATCTCCTGTCATCGCCACTGTGTATGCTTGTGTGTGTGTGTGTGTGTTTGTCGGTCTGAAAGCACGGTAGCTGCACACACGCAAAACACACACACACCCACACACACACACACACATACACACACACACACACACACACACACACACACACACACAGGTGTTTACAGTGATCGTGGCTGTCTCCACGCTTCATCAGCAGAACATCTCGTGAGAGAACGGGAAAGAGAGACGCCGGCTCCAAGTCGATAGTTTGGCTGTCGCACGGATGATTGTTGCGAGCTGTCGCCTGGCGGCATGGTGCTCTCACAACACTGCAGCTCATCTCCACACGACTGCATGTCCAACTTGGCCTGCGGACACACACACACACACTCATACACACGCACATCGTAACCGTGCATATTATTGGACAAGCTACCTGGTGTTGGCTGCTGGGTTAACCTTGACTGTTTTTTCTATTGATGTTTTCATTCCCGGACCAGAATCTATTTGAACAATGGTATTCTGTTTATAACATAATACGATGTACAAGCGTGAGCTTAACTAGACCAAGGAACATTAGAAGGCACGAGGTGTCATTGCTATGATATGATTGAAGAGGTCGCAGGATGCATCGTTGTGCCTGTGCGCAAGATCCACTGCCTAGACTGATCAAACACAGTATATTAGCAATACGTATTACAGAGCACAGTAGCAATACGCCTTTGGAGCTGAGAAACAAAACGTAACAGTGATATCATTCAACTCAAATAGCGTGACGGATAGAATATGAGGCAGATCGGCAGGAAGACCATGATAACTTGTACCAGCGTCCTTTGTGACCAAGGATCAAGGTAAGAGAGCAAGGCAGTTGGAAGGCGGCTTTTGGACGTGTCTCCAAGGTGGCAGTCTGCACAGAAGCACGTTTACAATTCGCACTGCCACGTGAGAAGTGATGTGACCTCACGCGCGGATTCACTCGTCAACTCGTCAAGTGGTATTCGATATGACGAATGCCCGGTTTTTGTCAGAGACGCGTACCGGTTCATCATTGTGGTGTCTCATTGTCTCAATTTCCGGCAATGATACATTGTTGGTGAGGACAATAGCGAATGGGTTATCGCTGGGCAAAAATATACCTCCGCCATGAATATACAAGTAAACTAGAGAAATGGAAGATCAAGCCTTCATGCTGTTCTGGTCTGATGTTTATAATTGATAAAAATGTGGATGCTTTTGTCTGATTCAAATTAGTTACCAGCACATTTTGCGATTGTGAACTTGGTGAGAGTCTCCAGAATGTATATAGTTGAGTAACTGTAAATAAAAATACTTGCATAAGTCTCTGATAAAAATTTAATAGTACAGACTGTGGAAATTGGAATTGGTCAGTTGGTTGGTTAGCAATTTGACCATTGTGCAATTCCGCTATTTTGATTGTTTCGTCATACAGCGCGGTAGATCAGTCACAGAAGTGCCGTAATCTTGATAATTTTCAGTTTGATTTCACCGACGCTTCGTCTTCATAACCACTTCTAGCCCTGAGCGAGGCATGAGCACCGGAGTGATGTCATGGCGGCTGGACAAGTCGAACATCAACCCGGAAATCTGGACTAGCTATGCATGACGAAGAAGTCACGCTTGCTGCTTATAACAAGCGCCGGGGATGCATCAAGCCTCTCTTTTCCTATTTCCTTGATGTTTCCTTAAAGGTTTATTAATAATATGCCTGCTCTTCTACCATTCAATTTGGCCTTGTCTAACCGTATCTCACTGCGCACCATGTGACCGCGTCGAACTTTGAAACATTGCCTACACGTGTGCTCCTAGACATAATTGTCTCAGATTTCAAAGAACATTCGGCGGCACATGGAAAACATTGGCGAGGTCTGCCAACACAACAGTCTTGTGCTATCTAGTAGATACCGTCGCTGATACCACGCTGAAACGTGCCAATCTCAAAAACAGGGCAGCCTGGGGGAAAGTCTAGAGGTTCGTCCTCTTTCTTTGGTACAAGCGTTATGCCATCGTATCGTAGACTATACAAGATTATAAGACATATACGATGATTGCGTATCCTTGTGTATCTGTTTGCATGTACGCAGAGTTGTGTTGCTAACTGTGTGTATGTATGTATGTATGTATGTGTGTGTGTGTGTGTTTGTGAAATAGCCGCATTCATCACAGGTTAACGCAGTCAGCTGTTGGCTATCGCTCGTGCGGCCTGGCTCTGCACCTGTCCTGTCTCACACCCCCTATCACCCCTCCCCCCTAACTCTTGCATTTTCCTGCTTCTCACTTCTGATGTGCTTCTTGTTTGCGTGTACACACACACACACACACACACACACATATATACACACACATACATACATACACACGCTCAAACGTGCGCACATCCGCATACTCGCGTGTGTAAATAAAACCCACACGTACTCAAACTCATGCACACACACACACACACACACACACACACACACACACACACACACACACACACACACACACACACACACACACACACACACACACTGGCAATTCAACCGGTGAATGTAGTGTGCGTCTATTTTTACATGTCACCATTTGACAAGGCTACAAGCACGCCAATGTGCATGCACACACGTGCGTACATGTGTCTGCGTGTGTGTGTGTGTGTGTGTGTGTGTAGGTAGTCTGTGTTGAGTGTCCGCTAAGTGCACGTTCCTTGCATCTTCTGCGTGCACCAAACACTCTCCTCTTATCTCTGCCTCTTTGTGTGCATGCACATGTATCCATGTGTGTATATGTGTATGTGTGTGTGTGTGTGTGTGTGTGTGTGTGTATCTTAACGGCCGGCAGCTGCTGCTGAGGCCACGTCGACAGGCAGCTGTTTTAAATGCACGACCGACCTGATCCATGTTCATGCGACACTCTCTCTCACACACACACACACACTGACACACACACACACACACACACACACACACACTGACACACACACACACACACACACACACACACACACACACACACACACACACACACACAGTGGCTGTCACATGTCACCGCTACCGCCGGCTCTAATTGGCCGCTAAAAAGTCGCCGCTCGTCGATCAGCCGTGGCGTCGGTGTCGACGCGACGGCGACGGCGGCGGCGTCGTCGATTTTTTGCCGTCGCACGTGCGGCTGCTGCGACTCCCCTGCTGTTGCTGCTGTGGAAGCCGTAGCGGCGTATGTCAACTAGAGACGAGATATATGGAGTGATGGCATTTCTGAAAATAAATACTTGATAGAATAATATGCAAATCAAAAATGGCAATTAGAATAATTTGTCTATGATATGAATATAGCAAACAAAACACGGTAGAGCATATAAAATGCACGTAATTAAATACATTCACCTCCGTCTTCCATCACATGAAACAGCAATGAATATTGTTTGGCATATACGATGGCTGAAATAATGGAAATATCCCCTGATATGTGTTATACGCTGTTGTAATGGCGTCGATATTTTATGCCGACGCTTGTAGAATGTTTCTGTCAACTCAAAGTGAATTAGTAAGAATTCGCACGTGTATCATAAAATGTTTTAAGCAATTAACACTACATCATAGCTGCATCCACACATTCACTCATTCCAAGTTTATTCTGAGTGATTTAGAATTTCTATTCTGCGATTTGACTTCACTTTCTTGTTTCGCATCTTATTATTGTTCGCGCATACTTGTATAGTGCAAAAAGACGCTGGCGTCCTCAATGGCATCATCATACAAGCTGTATACAGTGCGCGTCGAGAGCGACTATGAAAAACGACGTGCCGTCGTCGATTCCGACGCGGCCGTTGCTAGCCGAGATTGTAGAGGCCAAATCCGGCGCAACCATTTTTCTGCCTCATATTTCACAGTAAGAAATGGATATTTATTAATTGTCTATTTTGTGGTTATATATACATATGAGCCTTCTATTATTTTTATGTTTCACATACAACACTGTAGCGTATATTAAAGCGTATCAATGTGCATTTAGCTATATGATGGGTCTGTTATATAAAAATGATATTAGATTGATGTATACCTATATATGATGACGTATATCTATATAAGTGATGTATATTAGAGTAATACTTATCTATACGTTTACTAAATCATCACTTTCGTAGATTAACTGTTGTTGTACGCTGCGGCGTGTGTATGTGTGTGTGTATGTGTGTGTGTGTGTGTGTGTGTGTGTGTGTGTGTGTGGGTGTGTGTGTGTGTGTGTGTGTGTTTGTGAGAAGACCCAACCCAGCTTCGAATCCCGAATTCCAGTCCAGAAATCGCGATTAAATCTTGTGTACTTCGATTGTCTTGTTTTCATCTTCATTCATACTAATCTAAGTTGTTGTCCTATGGCAGATGTAATGGTTGTTAAGACACCAGGCAGCAGAGGTTCAAGAAAGCAGCAGTGGTTCAAGAAATTCTCAAAAACAGGGAGGCCCAAACAGGTACGTGTAGAGAATAGAGATGCGACCTAAAAAAAAACCGACGGTTTTTTTTAAAAAAAAAAACGTTTTTTTTGCCAAAAAAAACCGCGACCAAAAAAAACACGTTCTTTTTGGTTTTTTTTGAAGAGTCATGCAAAGAATTCAAATTATGGAAATGATATATTTGGGATGTTAAATGAATTATTTTTATCAACACATGGGTTATTCATGCTATTAGTGTCCCTATCAAATTGAATTATCAATAAATATGCACAATATAATAGTTATAATGTGTCTGAAAGACCTAATATCATTGTTTGCACGGTACTGTGCGGCACTTCTATGTACAGTGCAGTTTTGCATTCAATTATTGAGTTGATCATTGTGTAAGAAAGCAGGGTTTGAGAGCCGTTTTTATGCTAAAATCTGAAACTGTCTTAAAAAAACAACAGGTGGCATAATTTATGTTTATTTTTTACACATTAACTTTTTACTGCCAGAAATTAACTACGTTGGTTATAATAAGTTTCATCATTTCATTCAGCAGATCAATTATTTGCAAATATAAGAGTACAAACACTGCAAATATTTACACAAATACTACGAATATGCACACAAACTTAGTGTCCCTAATGAGACTACGAATAAAAGCGGGTCGCAGTGGCAACGGACCAGAAAAACGGACCAGAAAAACGGACAATATTTTCGTGTAGGAAAAAAAACAACTGAGGAAATATATTTGATGTACAAAAAAGTATTTGAACACAAATAACTACATCAAAGAAACCATCATCCATAAAACCAGTTCTAAAAACAGGTTACTAATAAAAAAACAGTTAATTTGGTTAAACTTTCCTTGATCTGCCGCCAATTTTTTCCGCATTCTCTACATCTACGAAAACAGTTTTTCCAAAAATTATATTTTGAAAAAAAACATGGTTTAAAAGAACAGTTTAAATTAAGTGGTTTAACCAGCCGCTTATACGTACCAGCAGGCTACTTGCTATACAAATGTTATTTGAACGTACATCAATCAAATCTATCTTACATAGATACTGTTTTAGAAAACATTGTTTCATTAAAAAAGCGTTAGTTTAAATGAACGTTTGTCAAAAAAACACTTGACCAACCAATTAGCTTGTCTTGTTCTGCTGCCAACATTTTCTGGACCTGTACATTGATAAAACGAATTTAAAACCAGTTTAAAAAGCATCATTGCATTTTTTCATAAGAAACATGGTTTCTTTTAAAAAAAGAAGATTATTCAATGAATTTGTTTTGTTATGCTGACAAATTATTTCAAATATCCACATAATTAAAACCATCTTTAAAAACATGGGTTTTCTCAATGAAAAAAACAATTTACCACCGGACCCGGATGCACTTTCAAACAGTCTCCTGAGGTATTTATTGATAAATATTCTTGTTTTTTATACTATTATCAAATTTTCTTTGAAATAAGACACGTAAAGATGTACATAACATCAATTGAACTCATTTCTATGTACTAAAATCTAACATCCGATGACAATTGGGGCTAATTCTAAAAAAAACAAAAAAAAACAAAAAAAAACAAAAAAAACTTAAAAAAAACATGTTTTTTTTTGCAAAAAAACCGCAACCAAAAAAAACGTTTTTTTTGCATCACTAGTAGAGAACATCATATAGATAGCATGCATCACTGATCTACAGGGTATGTCAATGCTTCTCTCCTCGGGTCGACTCTGACATAAAACTGTTTTTCAATCACTCGTGCCCAGTGGCGGCGCCAGGATTATCAGGTGGGGGGCTAGATGAAAACTGTGGGGCTTGGCGAAACATGAAGAACTACACTGGAGGATTTCACGGTGAGGATCTTTAGGAGGCTGAAAGGCACATTTTCAGGAAAATATTCAAAGGCAATTTGACTGGACTTCTAATAGGCGGAATGATTGTTTGCTATGTTCAGAAGCACTTGTTTTTCGGATCAAATTGAGTTCTAAACATTCGTCCGAGCTTGACAGTTGATTAAAAAGTTGATGGAAAATTTGATAGTTGCCTGAGGCTAATTTAATTAATTTAATCATTTTTTCAAATGAGGAAGTTTTTCTTCACTTATAAATATGGCGTTTGATGGCATTAATTAATTGTTGATTAGTCGGAAAATTCTGCTCGACAACCAGCGACAAATTGCTTGAGCCAAATTTCTATTCGATAACACAAATAACAAAGAATACGAGTCAAAACATAAACTAGCACACAAGATATTTGTTTAAAATGAAAAAGATGAATAATTAATTTTCTGCTGGTTAATTAATGACAATTCATTATCATTTATGCTAATTAATTATCATTAATGAATACTTTATTCTGAAATATTCATGTATTTATAACATGTTATACTTATATGGGGTGAAGTTTGGTAGTTATGTGGGGTGGAGTTTGTGCTCACCCCACATTATGTGGGTTGAAGTTTGTGTATCCTCGAAATATTCACTTCCTCTAGCTATATTAATTTTCACTGGATGACCTACAATGTTTAATAATGTCTTAATTTCTTCATCAAATATTGAATTATACTTGTACTCTGCTAACTTCTGTGATTCCATTTCGTATACGAATTGCAGTAACCAATATATTGTACATTTTAGAGTGACTTGAAGATAATGTTGATAATTCATTTCACAAGGTGAATGGTGAAACTACACAGTTTAAACTCAAATACAACGATGGCGTTATTAAAACACTTGTGCACTTAACTGTCACTTGTAGCTGGAAAAAGAGAACACCACCAGCTAAAACACTAGCAAAACAGCGCAGGCTTTTTCTGTTCAAATAACTCAAAATAATTGGATTGAAACAAAGCGCAATCAAGTGATTTCATCAATGAAATTGCTCAATGAGATTACTTGAGCCGGCAGCGTGTAAAATATGGCGGCAACAGCAGACGTTGCCATGGCAACTTCAAAATCATCACTGTGATATCAGCCAACATCTCTTGATTAGATTGGGAACGACATGATGTGATCAAAACCAGTATATTGATTAAGACAACAATGACATTTGTATTACAATGAGCCAGAAAGAGTATTAAAAAGGTTTCCTTTAAGAAATTGTGATAAATCAGGAATATGATCACGACATGAGGAAGCGGTGGTAGCGTCAACATGGCCGCTTCCTGCCGCTGTTCACACAGCTGTCAGTCTGTCAGTCGGGTGTCAGTAGAGTTCGAGCACAGACCGTGGGCCCGAGGTCCGCACAGGTGGTCGCGCATGCATCACACGTCACTTCCAAGAGGGATCCATGACACGCCACCGATCACAGTCCTTCATTGAATTGTTCCTGTATGTGAAAATGTTGTGTTCGTGTTGTACAAATATGTCCTGTTGTATATATGTCATGTTTCAGGACATTCGCGCAAGCCCTGTGTCATATGTGAACAAACCAAATTCCCTATCATGTTATGACGTTCTCATTGGTTACTTACTTTGTGTTATGTATATACTGTGAATACAAGCTTTGAATAAATGAAAAAAATAAGACGCCGAAAGATGGCGATATAGATAATATTTTAAATTTGTGTTTTAAGCTTTAATACATGCTATTTCAAGAAATGCACATACACCATTAGCATTGAGACTTCGAAATCTTCGCTTTCAATATTGAAACATTGAGGTGGTGTGTGACAGCTAAGAACTATGTCAACATTTGCGCAGAAATCGGGTGTCACCGTTCAGCAAGGTTGACTTCATTGCAAACACAATAAGCGTGGCATTGTCAACACACAAAGCAGCCGCTCCGGCGACAACAGCCATTGCGGGCGCACGGTCGCGAATAAGATTGGCGATAGACCAAGTGGATGAAAGCAGCCGTCTCAGTTGTGACAATATATGAGACCTGTTTCAACTGCGCAAAATCAGCTATCGGCGCTGGAAAATGGCGCGTCTAATCCACTTCTGGCTGGGGAGTCTGAGACATAGCGGACTGACGACCATTTCCATTATATTGGACCGTTTTCAAGCCGATGAAGCCGCTTGAACAAACAAAAACCCTTTGCCAGACTGGGGTTGGCTTATGTAAATATTTGAGCACGTCTAAATCATCGCAGCAAATCGCAAGTGGGCGCAGCGAAATTTCGGCTCCGTGTCCAATAAACGTCGCAATGGGATATGGCGCAGTGTTGTGAAATATATTAAAATGTCACAACACGGTTTCTTGCGCTGCGATTTTTTAGTTTGTATTATATTTCATGTTATATTGTTAATAGGTGTTCAAGCAATTCGAGCGAAGAAAATAGTCCTGTTATTTCAAAAACAATAGATAATTTGAACAACTGTGCTTGCTCAACACTGAACAAAACTAGTACGTTTTGTTGATTAGAAGTATTTTCATAGGCACATGTGATGTTGAATATATTGGCCTTGCACCAGCAGTGGCGGATCCAAAGTGCAATTTTGGGAGGGGCTGAAATAATTTTTTTGGGGGTGGCTAAAATTTTGGCGCGATCATTATTGCACATGCATCATTATGCAACGTCTTTGCGATAATGCTTATATCAACAAATTCTACAGAAAATATTTTTCCCGACCTATTTTAGTGAACCTCTTGGTTATGAGGAGTTGATGAAGACATTTTGAGGGGGGGAGGCTGCATCTTCCTGAGCCCCCCCCCCCCTAGATCCGCCAGTATGCAGCATCGAACATAATTCATGATCAAATTCAATTTTATTTATATATGTATTATATATATATATATATATATATATATGCTTAATTGCAATTATATTCATATGTCAGATATACAACTACAAATACTAATAATTACAAATTCGAACAACAAATATACATATACTAAAACCAAATAATATAGATAATTTTGCAGGTTTGTGATGCAGGTTTACAGGTTTTGCAGGTTTACAATTTACATTTTTCAAAATTTATAGCCGGTTAATTTGCTTCTCTAGTTTTTTCAGCTTGGTTTTTATTGTTCGCATTGAAGAGAGCACAAATAACAGCTTAGCATTGCTCGCTGTGTCGGCGTTCATCTGGAGGACGATTTTAACGAGCCGACGAGAAGAGGGGAAGTGAATGAAACTCGCAGGCAACTTTATCGATTGCTTTTGTCTCAATGCTGGCTGCTTCCGTTGCTTGACAAATGTACACAAACCAGTCCTCTAATGTTTTGTGTCGCCCAGTTGGTAATTGTTAGCACAGTTGAATATCACAAAATTTGAGGACTCTGTTTTCTGTTTTAGTGCAAACATAATTGGTGTGCATCGTACATTTACAAGGTTATACTCATAAAATTTACATGATGCATATTTACTTGTGTTTGCGCTCATGCAATTTGTGAATTGAAAACCTACATACAAGCATACGATTTGTATGTGTTCCAAATATATTAAAATATAATTAAATGCTCTAACAAAATAACCACAACTATGTAAAATTGAAACAAAACATACGTGCAAATATTTCACTGATATCACCGAATATATTATTTCAATTTAACACTTAAATACATTAAAAAAAACATCGGGGATTCGCTTTAATATTAGAACACACAAGATACTCGTGCACACATGAACACATGTGACGGCTGTATCAATTTATAAATGTGATGATTAGTTAAAAATCAAATAGACCCAATATAGTTCTCCTTCTGAAGACAATGCTGTTATGTAAAGCAATGTTTATTCATGGCGTGATGTATAGCAACACAACGTGATAAGTTAGTGATGTTGAATTATAATTGATAATTATCCAATGCCGTCAGAGTGTGTATGTCTGTAGTTGACTGGTTGACATAAATTCTCAGTGACGTATGACGTAACTAAGCAAATTTGTATATGTTTTTGTACACCTATAAACAATATTTTTTAAAGAATAAAATTGCTTAATAATTGCATTTTATTTCAATTTCTACCATCAAGTTTTTTGCAATTCTAGAAATGTCTATATGATCATTTTTATTGATTGTTGACGACTCAATTTTTTTGCTGATTAATTTAAGTTTAAATTCGAGTTTGCGGCGTTTGAGTTGCCACGGATCGACATAAGTTAACAACGTGAGTGCTTTGGACCGAATGTATTTACGAGCACAGAAATAACAGGACAGCACGACTAGGACACACGTACAAACAAGCTCTCTCACACACACACACATGGTCCAACAACACATACACAATGACACAAGCAAACATATGACACGCAGACATACAGACAAACATGCGTACACAGAGCGGGTATTTTATATTTTCTGATGCAATTTAAACGTGTTGTTTTTTTGTTTTTGCATATTCCAATTAGTCTACAAGTCCAACAATTTTGCATATGTAATTTGAATTAAGCGCAAATATACACAGCCAATTGTAGTTAGCCTAGCGACGGAAGCGGCGGTGTGTGTGTATGTGTGTATGTGTGTGTGTGTGTGTGTGTGTGTGTGTGTGTGTGTGTGTGTGTGTGTGTGTGTGTGTGTGTGTGTGTGCATGGTTCCAGAATGTTCCACAAGTCACACTTGAGCTGACTCGGAAATTCACTGAAGACTACCCACTTCTTGCTCGGTAAAACGTGATTTACGAAGCCTGCAAATAGCACTTCCTACACACACACACACACACACACACACACACACACACATACACATACACACACACACACACACACACACACACACAGCAGAGCGCTCAGTAACCGGGTTACTGCATCGTTCATGTCAAGCAGGCTATATGGTATATGACGCACTAAATAACATGTCCCGCGTGGTTGCACGTTCATTGCACGCGTGTGACGCTAAGAGTGTTTGCAACGATGATGCAAATGCTCGTTGTCATTGATCTGTGTCTGCAACGAAAAAATGTATACACACAACACATGTCACGTGTATGGCTCAACTGATTTAAAATATATTAAATTGATTCATACATTGTTGAATGCAGATGTAAAGTCTATCAATTTGCAATCTAGTAGAATATCTACTGCAGTGCAAATTGATAGGTTTTAAATATGCATTAAACACAGTAATTGTCCAAATTCAAATACTATTGTGATTCGTCTTCATTGCATTTGACAATAGGAGTAATTGAACCTCGAAAACATACTGATATCGACTCGTGTCAACATTGAATATATTTGCCTATTTTATGCCTCCGATTCCGTATGATAGGTACTTTGACTTTTGATGATTTTCGCCTGGGATATCTGTTATTTATCTCTTTCATGGCTTCTATTAAGCTTTTCGTATAACTATTCCATACTGTCAAACATAGTATCATGCCATTTTTGCCTTGAATAAATAACAGTAGTGAATATTGCCAAGGAATTATTTAAGATGGTGGTATGAGTATGTGGTTACGGATTAGTATGTATGTATGTGTGCGTATGTGTGTGTGTATATGTGTGTGTGTCTTTAATTCTGCGATAGTCTAAAGTTTTGCGTTTTCTGATCCGATTTTACTCCAGTCAGAAATGTCTTATGTGGAATATACATATCAAACATCAAACTATGTCATTAAGACATCATACTATGTCTTATAGATGACAAGGGCGGATCCAGAGGGGGGCTCAGGGGGCTGAAGCTCCCCCAAAATGGTTTCAGCGAGTCCTCATAACCAAGAGTTTCACTAAAAGAAGTCAAGAAAAATATATTTCAGTAGTATATGTTGATATAAGCATTATCGCAAAGCATATTTGCACAATATGTTTTGTGATTGTGTACATATATCATTCATAAATGCCCCAAGTCATGTCCTTCACGCGCTACCTAGTCCTTCATACATAATTCAGGACGCCCCCCAAATTTAACTCTGAATCCGCTACTGATAGATGATCAACATATTTTTAGATGAATTTCATACGGGAAAAAGGTAAGTATATAATGCAAATATTTAGCAATAAACATAAAAATATAAATGGAACACGAAATGTACAGACTCAGATTTAATTTTAATATATGTAATATGAATTTAAGATTTTAAGACTTTAAGATTTTAAGACTTTAAGATTTTAAGACTTTAAGATTTTAAGACTTTAAGATTTTAAGACTTTAAGATTTTGAGACTTTAAGATTTTAAGACTTTAAGATTTTAAGACTTTAAGATTTTAAGACTTTAAGATTTTAAGACTTTAAGATTTTATGATTTAAGAACAATTGTTTCGCCAATATGAATCAACGTACTTGACATAGCGCGCAATATTCAAATTCGACGTATAGCTCCTGGTTGCGTACGGTTTTCTTGCAGGCGGAATCAATTTAAACCTATTCAAGTCTTCATTTTATATTTTTCAATTTTTATTGAATTTTCAACAACGCAAAAACTACGCGTTGCACCGGGGTACATTTGAATTTTACGCTTCACCATCCCTTGCAAAGCTTTGGTGATGTTCCGTTGAGCGTCCGACTCTAGGCACTTTGCCTTATGTTATGCCTGCCTTTTGTTTGCCTATTGTGTTATGCCTTTATTAAAACTGTTTTTCTCTGGGAGATCATGTAGTTGTGCGTCTTCAATGTTTTCTACACTAATTCAATGCTTAGCTGGGATAAGTATATGTGTATATGCTGGAGAATATTTGGGTGGTGCCTAGGTTCATTTTATTCCACTTCAAATTGCCACTTATAGGGTGTTGTTTCTGACAAACATACATCACGCGTCTTAGGAGTAGCTTCATGGCTTAGGTGATTAACTCTTGTGCCAGAGATTCTTGGTTCGAATCCCGGGCCAGGTTTATTCATTAACACCACTTGAGTTTACCGGGAGCTACTGTAGTAGATGGACTCACAGCAGGGTGTGCTATATAGTCTCAACAGGCTGGCGCACGCTTGAAATATTAATCTAATGCGAAACGAAAGCGAAATGCCAATAACAACAAGTTAGTGATGCACAAACGAAGCGATGATAATTTGCGAATCTTAGGCGATTTTTCCGTATATTTTTCTTGAATGTATGTCTGCCGGGACTTTTTTGGCTGTATATGAACACGCGACATGATAAGACAGTTTAGCAGGCCTGTAGGCAGCTCAATAAAACAACATACACGTCATTTGTAGTCAGTAGAAATATATTTTGGCCTCATAATTGGACTTGTTGAATGTAAATTTGATATCACATGGTATGATATATCGGCTTATCGGTTTAAATCCATTGATCGTTTACTATTATATTGGTTTGTATTGATGTAATGTAATATATTATACTTATATATTTAATATGATATACTATAATGATTCAACATATATTCATTGACTCAATAACTCATTATATGTGGTATAATTTAATACATTCACATTGCCTTGGTGTTTATCCTACTTATTTTTTCTCCCCGATCATCAGCCGTTCTAGTTCAGGCCGGAAAATTGTGTACGTCCCGTACGCAACCGCCTGACTTTTTCTTGGCATTTTGTGGCAGGTTGATATCGTAGGCCGCTGGCTACTCGATAGCTAGTTGCGGCCGAACAGTGTGTGTGTGTGGGCGCGAGTACCACCATGGAGAAAGAGTTCGAGTTTGACGGAGTGTTATCGCCATCGTGCATCAAACATTTGCTTGGCATGTTTGTGCAGCACATTTTGTATCAGCGCGGCCAAATTCCCGTGCACTTTGACGCGCTGAACACGCTCCGTTCGCGCGCCAAGCCTGTCGTCCAGTCTCCAGACGTCAGGAGTTCGGAGTCGTCGTTTACAACATCAGCAGCTTCATCAGTCGCCGATATCGTAAGTTTCTCGGCAATGGAGGCGTTTGTTCATGTCTCCGTGCGCCCAGTTTGCTCTTGTGTTTGTTGTCGTGTTGTTCTGCGGGTTATCGAGCATTAATCGAGACATTATGCATTTTCATGAGGGCTCAAAACTTGCCATCAAATCCACCTATTTTGTTTCATTTGCTGCGTTAATTTTTTCTTTTGCCAATTGTTCGGTTATGCTATTCTTCTCTTTCTTTTACCAGTTGTCCTGCCGGAAATCGATACTGATAAACTTGCTTTTTTGGACAAGCTAAAATTGTTTTCGAGGCAGGAATTCTGATATCACAAGCAAATTGCTTCCTACATTGAGACCCATTTTATATTGTGCATCCTTTAAGGTCAGATGCTCAATGCTATACGGTCTGTTGTCAGATTTGAGAATAGTGAGGTATTTTCCGACAACAATTATTTCTACGCCAGTGTTGCTTTTAAGTTTATTGAAATTCGAGCTGAAATCCTTCTATTGTCTTTTCCTTTGTTGTCATTGATATATATTTGATCTGTCCATACATTTAATGTGTGATATTCTTCTGTGTTTGACTTTTGATAGTTTCCGTTCTTGAAATTGACTGTTCAATCCTTTTGTCGACTATTTACTTGTTTGTTGATGGTAGATGACAATTTATTGCACTGGCTCATTCCTGCACGACCGGCCCATTATTTCTCTTTCTGTTCCTGTTGTTTCTTGCTGTTATATTGTGTTGTTTGTTCTTCATGGTTGTCAAGTAAGTCACATGTTGATCTCTCTGTGTGTGTATGTGCGTGTGCTGTGATTTATGTAGGCTGTTGACACGTTTTTATTTAATACTTGTATAAATCAATGCTGCTTCGACCGGTCATGTTCTGTGTTCAATTTTTTAGTATTTATGTTTGTCAATGGCACTCCATTCCGCGCGCGTGCGTGCGTGTGTTTGGAGGCTTGATGTATGACCGTTGCATGTGTGTGTATGTGTGTGTGTTTTTCGCTTGTACGTTTGAGTAGAGAGCGACGTTGAAGAAAGAGCGGGCAGAGACGAGACAGCGACGCATACACGAGCGACTGCAGCGACGAATCGACGCATTTATGACGGCATTTCAACAACAGAACGATGCAAGTGTGATACACAAACACACACACACACACACACACAGCAACTTCACAATTTAGTTTTAGATGCCTACTGAGTTTTCCTGTGAAATCGCATGCACTTGCTTTTTGCAAGGACGGATCGAGTTTCCGTTGTTTCTTCTCAATACTTGATTCTATTGTCTCCACGGGATGTCTACACGAAATTAATGCTTGAACGATGAACGATGAATTGAATTGTTCATTTCCGTCTGGCCATTGGTGTTGTGGTGTATTTATTGATGCAAGAGCATGATGTTGATTGGGCGCATCGCTCATTCGGTCGGTCATTTAGCCCCCCCTCAACATCCCCACCCCCAGTTCATAAAACACGATGAAAACATGTGAAAATCACAAACAAAAAGTTAAATGCATGATTAGGACAAAATAATTATAGTATATAATTGTTAAACAAATTGGTTAAAAATCATTTCATTATACTTGATAATATATTCATGTATAACTTTATATACGAGTACACACGTATAATATTTTATATTATAAATCTTAACATAGATATATATGTATAGTATAGATATAGCTATAAATACTGTTAAATTATTAATTGGAAATTGATGAATTTATTTTCATTGAGACTGGTTGATTGGCAAGTTGTGTGTGTGTGTGTGTGTGCGTGTTTCTATGTGTATGTGTGTGTGTCGGACGGTGCAGTCGTTGATGGCGGCTGTGGACAGTGTCGGTCTGGAGCGGGGACTCAGCGTGGCCGTGGTGCTCGGTGCGTCCGTGTTTGCCGCTCGCGAGAGCTACATTGTCGAGTGTCCGCCGGCCGGCCGCTTCTACGACGTGCACCCGCGGCGCGTGTCGCATCGCCGCAGTGTTATTCAGCTGTTCAGGTGTTAGTGGGGCGATAGTCCATCGGCGTGTGCGTAATTGTCGCGTCATTCCTCGGTGCTCCAATGTTTGCCTATGCTTTTCTCTGCGTGCGTATTTATGTGTGTGCTTGTATGTGTGTGTGGCTTGTCAGAAACCTGATTTCGTGGAGCGCGCTGCTGCTAGACCCAGTGCCGCCTACGTGCGTGCACGTGCTGGTGGGCGCCGCCGCTCGCCACCACCGCGATCTGGTAGCGCGGCCAGAACTGCGGCTGGCGGCGCCGCGCAACGGTAGCGCCACCAGCCGGCGGCGTGTTATGCGACTTCGACTGCGCCACGCAGCCTGCGAGGCAGTACCGCCATCAGTGGCCGTTGTGTCGGTCTGCTGCTGTCGAGGCTCGTCGTCGTTGAGCGTCGAGGACGACGGCGCAGACAGCTCGTCGACAGCATCGACCGTCGATGTTGGCACGGGCGACGATGCCGACCGTGTTGCAACTGTGGGCTCTACAAGTGGCTGTCACGACATCCTCACTGCAGGTCAGTGAAACTGTTGTGGCAATTATTTCGACTGGTTTTTAATATCTGGTAGTTTCCAGTCACTTGTCTTTATTGCTTGTGAATCGTTTACTGCTTGTTGTATTTACATGTTACCGATGTTTCGTTTGTTTCACCTGTATTAACTGACCGACTGAGAGCAGTAGGAAATTTCTGCGATGCGGCGTCGAGCATGACGCTTCTAAAACATTGCTGCTATTTTGTGTGTGATTTGTTGCGGACGAATAAATCTACCGGCACCATATTTTACTTGAATGTTTTTTAATTATATGCTGATGCTATGTACAGGTTCACTAAGACATGGTGGCACAGCATACGGTCATACAGCAAAGAGTATGTCTCATTTGAGCGACGCATCACATCGAGGCGACCTTGGAGACAAAAATGTCATCTGGTGGCAAATCCCGACCGCCGTGCGTGGCTTCAGAGATCCTTCGGTCAGGCAGATTTGACGTAGCATGTATTGTACATGTGTATTGTTATTACTTTGCTCTACCTAATGCTTTTGTACGCTATTTTTGTTGAAATTTCACTCACCTCATCAGTTTTCTGTGTTACAATTCTGCATATTTTCATTAATTTTTAACAATGCTAGTTTCCCGGTCTGTACTGACGATTCGTCTTATCCAATAAACTAGCAGCTATTATTTCGTGCTGACGTGCTTAAGTCATGACCACAATATGTAAATGTACATGTGTGTATGTCTGTATGTGTATGTGTTGTTTCATCTTGCATAACCTGTTTGATCTCATGTAATACATGTGGCCACTCTCTTCTCACGGTCGAATTGTCATATAGAGTATGTTTACCAAGTGTTCGTTATGTATTTAAGCATGCGGACAGGGACTTGTGCCAGGCGACACGGTGATTTTGGTGCCGTGACCCGGATATTCGTGGGAAATGCCAGTTAAGACGGTCCACAACACATTGACATACATCAAACTGAATTCGGACGACTGTAATTGTGGGCTGCATACGCATGAACAAGCTTCGCTTGACCACACACACACGTACACATACACACACACATACTCGCTCACTTGCTGAAGGACCATGAGCCCATTTTGCGAATACATTCCCCATGCTCGGCGAACGTGGCGAGTGTGAGCCGGTCCAGCCGACTGATCGATTGGCGGCATCGCTGCTTTCGGCCGCCAGAGGGCGCTGTCGGTGCCAGTGGTTCATCGGAGTCGACGCCGGCGGCCGTTGCTGCATCGCAGCCAACAATGTCCGGCTCGTCGCCGGCGTCTGCTCCGTTCACGCTGCCGTACAGCCGCGCCCTCTGGCGTGAAGCCTCAACTTGCGAGGCGATTAGGGCATCCATCAATACTGACTAAATAGCACATACATACATACATACATAATCGACTCTATATTGACATCATGTAGTCTTTTCTTGTGTGTACTTCTTGCAGGCACTAACTAATACAAATTTTATTACAGAACGACGTTGGTGTCGTGTGCTAGTTATAATTCATCCTTTGTTCACATGTCAATGATTTTTTAGTTAGAATTATCAACAGCTGACACATTCGCAACGTATGTGCTGTGAGTATGGGTGTGTTTGTTCAACCCTCAACCATCTATACCATTTCAACTTCAAAATGAGAATAATCAACTTCAAAATGGGAACAGTCAACTTCAAAATGAGAATAATCAACTTCAAAATGAGAATAGTCAACTTCAAAATGAGACCAAGATGTTTATCGCAATATATCCAGTGAATTATTACTGAAAGTATTTTCATGACATTAGCTAAGCAAACCACAGTATAATACGAACACAAAAATATAAATAAATAAATAGATCGAAACAAAAATAAAGCATGTAAGTGTGGTACAAATACAACAATGAAATCTTATATATAATTGAGTTCCAGTAAACAATTGTGCGTATTTAAATATTGACTGCATATGTTTGAGATAAAGCACATTTTTGTGAATGAATTTTTGTTGAAATAGTATGAAAAAATTCACAAATGTATGACAATCATTCTCCTCAGTTTCAGAGATACGTATATACGAACATGATAATAACTTTAAAACTGCATTTAAATACTCATAACACTGTTTTACAGTATAAAATATTAATATCAAGCTTAATTATTATCTGAATCATAAATCTTATTATGAAATTTCAAGATATGATTAGTCAACTTCAAAATGAGAATAGTCAACTTCAAAATGAGAACAATCAACTTCAAAATGGGATAATCAACTTCAAAATGGGACTAATCAACTTCAAAATGAGACTGAAACATTGCGTTGAACTGAAAATAATAAGCTGAAGACATTTTCGAATAATTTATTATGATTTTAATGTTTTTTCACGAAATAAAATCACCGAATAAATCATCCAACACTTGATTATTTTTAATAAATTTGTCTAATAAGTGATATATTTGTGAAAAGTTCTCGAGTTTCTGCTTCAGGCCGGTTATAGCTGGAATATTGAAGGCTGACGCTGTGTTTTCGTTTCCCGCATCACATATTTGCATTGCGTGTTTTGATATCACAGTTGTTTTTGAGCCAATTATAATGAGCGGGCGTACCGTGAATTATATTAAAAAACTCCAAAGACAAAAAAATTCAAATAGTGGCTGCACATTCGTCGGGCGGTGACTGGAGGCAGCTGGCTAGAACGTTGGGTGTCGCCAAATCAACTGCTTATCGCTGGATATCTAATGAAGACCATGAAGACTCTCGTGGAGGCTCAAGGCAAAGGAAAATACATGAGGACCACATAAAGTGTATGGAAGATTGTGTGGAGGAAAACCCGCGTATTACGCTAAAAGAAATAACGGAGAAAATTCGCCAGCAATTCAACGTACAAGTTTCTAAGGAGTGTATTCGCCGTCAGCTTGAAAAGATGCTCTTCACAATCAAGCAAATACGATTTGAACCTGAAAGGGCAAACTCAATACAAAACAAGCAGAAACGAGCAGAATATGCAAGGAGATTGTTGGAACTGCAATCCAACATGCTCCCCGTCATATATATGGACGAAACCAACTTCAATATGTTTATTTCGCGCAATTACGGTCGATCAAGAGCCGGGTCACGATGCACGACCGTCGCAGCTGGTAGTCGTGGAGCAAATGTACATGTTATTGGCTGCATAACCAATCAAGGGCTTATTCATCATCAAATCCGCCGAGGATCGCACAAAATCAATGATGCGAACGAGTTTGTGCGCCAATGTCTCCAGGCGGCAAAAATAACGTTTGGCGGACCCGTGGTGCTTGTGGTTGATAATGCACCATGCCACAATCAAATTGAGCTAGTGTTCGCCGAGGACGAGTACAAATCTCATCATTTTCTACGTCTGGCTCCATACAGCCCGATGATGAATGCCATCGAGATGGTGTGGTCCCAATTGAAGAGCGAGGTGAAAAGAAAACTAACCGACCAGCTGCCAACAATTTTGACTAGCAGAAATTATGCCATTTCGCAAGCAGAACAAAGATTATCGGCATTGGAGGCGATAATTTCGGAGAGTTTAGGAAATGTGAGCGCACAAAATTGCGCCCGCTGTATTGCACACGTTCAACAACATCTCTCGTCTGCACTGGAGATGCGAAATGTGTTGTTTTAATGCACCATGTACATAGATAAACTTGTTGTGTTTGTTTGAATAAATGAAAAAATGTATCATAATTTGTCTCTCGTAATGATTTACAGAAAACAATCGCAGTATTAGTCAGAGCTGCAACTGCAAAGTCTTAAAGTCTTGAATGCAGTGACTATTAATTTCTACTTATAATTTCAACTTGCATATTCTTACTTTGTTCCCTTTCATATATCATTCAACATGGAGTTAGCTCGCAAAAGAGAGGAAATTTCAACTTAGCATGCTCATAGTTAAGTATATAGTTAAAGTTATAATTGTTTTGTCAACAAATATCCGTATACTTGTAGTGTTATGGGTGATTTATTCCTATACATTTGTTTACTCTTATATTATGATTTATTCTTATGCAGTTATTGCTATTTGAATGAATTTTTGAAGCATATAAAATATTCCTCTACCACACAAAACAATTATTTGCTAATAAGTGCGCTAAATTGTAATCCAGATACTTAATACTGAACGCTTAAGGTTATTCTACTGGAGCTCAATTAGCTAATTCAAATTACTGTAACTTCATTGCTAAATGTAAAAAATAATGCACAGATTTGTCATGATTATTGTATTTATTAGTTTTTATGTTTTAATACATTTTTTGTTCTTAATTAATTAAAATTATGCAAGTAAAGTCATAAAGAACACGGTCTCATTTTGAAGTTGACTATTCTCATTTTGAAGTTGATTGTTCCCATTTTGAAGTTGATTAGTCCCATTTTGAAGTTGAAATGGTATAGTTTTTCGTGTTTGCACGCTATATGCCACACGTTTGGTCTTTATTAATGTTACGGCTGTTAGGTTCGGTACATTCATCGACACAAGCATACTGGCAGGGCATAGCTTGCATAGTTTGTACGTGATAGCAGTGGCGGCGCCAAGGGGGGGCTGAAGCCCCAGAAATTTGTCAAGGCCCTCCTGAGCCAGCAAAAAGTTCTGACCATTAACATTTCGAGTGTAGTTGCTCATCTTTCGCCAAGCTTCCGCATCTTTTATTCAACTCCCTTTAATTACCCACCGGAAGAAATCCTGACACCGCCACTGCGTGCGAGTATTTGGCTTATGACGTGGCGCTACTTGTGAGCGCGCTGAGGGAACGCACCTGTTTTGAGAACACTTGCAGTACGTGATAGACTCGACTGCCGAACTCTGTGCCGCCAAACTGCAGGAACACACAGGGCAGACACTCGCGCACGGCCTCCTGACACGGTCGCGCAAAGTCCCACGCCATCTCGTCGTAGTTGACACTCAGTAGTGTTGTCTGTCCACGGTCAATGCACGACTCAGTGTTACCGTGGATTGTCACGACTGGCGGAAGCGTCGAAGGTGGTGTGAATATATATTGTACTGCTTTATATAGTGTCTTGTCCTGCTTTATATAACGGGTATGGGTGTTGTATTAAATGGAGAAAGTGTGGCTTGCGAGGAGTATGTATTGAATATGGTTTTGGTTTGAGGTGATGAGTGATCCGGGGTTTTTGGGTGGCAGCGAAAAAAGGTAACACCGATCCACACAATACATTCGATCAGCCATGAATGTAATAGTAATTGTTGAGTTACTATTGAATTACGGTAAATCACAGTGTATCTAGTTCCCTCAACGTCCTAATAACTTCACATTGATACAGTAGCGGCGCTAAGGGGGGCGTGGGGGCTGACTCTCCCCCCTGAAAAAATGTGCAAAGCTTCCCCCCTAGCTCCCCAGTAATCCTGATCATAGACATTTCAGGTGTAGTTGCTCATGTTTGGTAGGATGACCATGCGTCCTCTTTTTCCCAGACATGTGCTCGTTTTAGGGCTGCTCGGGCAGTTGAATTCATGGTTAGTGGTTAAATTAATCAGCGGGTTAATTGGATATGTTCCATGTACGAGTGTATGATGGCTTGTCATTGGTCTATGAAAAGGTCAATTTAAATAATCTATTTTTTCCGCGCACACAAGTGTTCTAATTTGAGAGATTCGGAATATGGTCATCCTATTTCCCCCGATCCCCCATCTTTTTCTTGAATCCCCCTTAGCTCCTCCATGGGAAAAATCCTGGCGTCGCCACCGCGTTGATACAATGATAATTCCTAAGGAAATATTCAGATTTAGGACAGGAGTGCGATATAGTTTGCCGAGTTTATCAGCTCGCTATTGTTCGTTGACAGTATTGTGTCGACTTCTACCCGATGCTGCTGCTCAATGAGATGCACGCCCGTATCATTGATAGCCACCAGAACAGGCACGTCCGGTCGGTAGAGCAGTGACAGCAACGAGCGAACAGGACATTCCACTTGGCCTCTGAAGAACACGCTCCTGTTCAAACGAATACGCACAGTAGTGTGTATGGGCTGCATGATATGGTTGGCGTTCATGTGCATCCATTTATGTAGATTGTACCGGTTTTTGATTGAGGTGGTGGTCGTCCTAGAGGAAATTGTGTTTTAGTCACATGAAAGTAGATGTATTTGGACCAGTTTATTGATAATGTATAGTACATTTATAGTAATGAATACTACCCGTTGAAGAATATGTTCCCGGTGGCGCCAATTGGTCTTGTAGGTTGGTGTGCACCTTAAACACCAATCGTCATCATCATCAATATATTTTTGTCGGTGTTTATAAGTGCTGTTTTGCGTGGATGTGCATTGACAATGTTCCATCATCTTGCAGCACGTTCTGTACCCTGTTTCCAGTGGCGTAACGTGAGGGGCGCGGGAGAGGCGGTCCGCCCCGGGCGGTACTTTTCAGAGTCGGCGCAAGAGCTAATGCAGACGCAGAATCATCGTTATATATTAGTCGTATTTCTGAATATATATTTTCATATTTGCCGTTTTAAAATCAAGTAACTGAATGGAAGCAAGATGAATTGAAAAAAAACGATCTCCGATTAGGTGACTGGAAATATACACTATTATATGGGATCGTCTTTTCAGCTATATCGACATATGGACCTGCTAATTCCCTTACAGTCGTGTTGAAACGCACAATCTCTTGCGGCCAAGTGACCCGCAAGTGCATATGGTGGGGCGGCTAATAGCCTAGCTACGCCACTGCTTGTTGCACTGACCCGTAGCACGGCAGCGTCCAGCACAGTTGTAGGTAGCGGTGCATGAGCTTGAGGCGAGTGGCTGCCACCGGCAGTCGGGCGTATTGCTCGACAATGCGGGCTTCCAGCGAGCTCTTGCTGTCCATCAGGGTCGACCAGGACCATCGTCCACTCACCGCGTAGTCGGGCACGTAGTCCCGCACATGACATCTGTTGTGCACACATAATGTAACGCACGGGGTTCTTAACCTTTTTCACAGTTCGCACCCTTTTCAGATCAGCAGTCAGTTATTACACCCGCTGTATGAAAAACAAAAAATACCATCGACGTAATAACAAAAATGTTTTACTCAATATTCATTCATAAAACTGTACAACTGAAATTTCCTTTACGATTTCTTCAAGTTTTTTTTTACAGGAAAAAAATAAAGTATAATATATTAAAATTAAAGAAACTATATATTTTCTTCAAATTTTTCACAGGCATCCTCTCATCCTTTAGGACAGTGTTTCTCAACCTTGTTTTTGACAAGGCGTCCTTCAACACAATGCGAGTGCCTGTGGTTCCCCAGAAACAGTCTATGACCCTCCTAGAAGTCCTTGTGGCCCCATACACACATGGATAGTCGCGTCGCCACTTCTTCAGAGCGTGAATATTTCCACTGACCACCAAAACAACGCCACGGCCTTGCGTACAGGTTGCATACAGACATCGGCGGATCACAAGATTGAAATGTACAACATCGAAAATATTCATAGATTAAACTGTTTCAACAACAATTTTTCAGAAACTATGGTGGCTCCCCATTTTTTAAATTGTTGTATATTTGGTCCTGCGGCCCCTCAGAGGGCCGGCCCCCATCACCCCCAAGGGGCCATATGGCCCACGTTGAGAAGCACTTCTTCAGGAACCAGGTTCTCACCCCGCTGGCACCCCTAGGAGTGCAAGCCGGTCAAGAACCCCTCTTGCAATACAAGGGACTGTGACGGCTATTATTGCATATGATGGCAACCGATGCTTGGAAGATTATATGTGAGCCACCGTGTGCTTGTCAAGTGTTCACAACTGTCGTTTATGACTTGATGATATTTGACCATGCTTATTTACTCCATTTTTCATGAATTTATCCTATATTTTATGCAAAAAATTGACGCACACACGTGTGTATGTTTGTGCTTGTCCGTGTGCTAACGCATGTGCAATGTATCAATGAACATGGGAGTATGTTTCTGGGCTTAGTGATCTTAATTTTCAAACGTCTCTCAATCATTCTCGTAATTCCAAGATGCATTCTTAGTTGCATTTTAGAACATGAATTATCAATTGACTTTCACATATTTTGGACGGTTCTGGAGCATTGGCGGCGCCAAGGATGGACTTGGAAGGGCTGCAGCTCCTCCCCCGAAAATATGTTTAGTCCCCCCTCAACCTCTCCAAAGTCATGTTCATGAACATTTCGAGTGTAGCTCCGCAAGTTTCGCCAAGCCCCCGCCCCATTCTCCTCGGCCCCTCATCAGCCACCTCTACCGGAAATATCCTGGCGCCGCCACTGTTCTGGAGGCAAGCTGCCTGTATGTCGAGCGTACCTGATATAGTCGAGAGTGTGAACGTCCGGGTCGTAAACACCCAGCTCGAGTCGTGCCTGAAGAGCGGCCATAACGCTGAGGTCTTCAGGGTCGCACGGGTACCTGCCTTCGAGCACGTTGTAACGCGCTTCTTCGTACAACAGTTCTAGCATGCGTGCATCCCTGAGCCAATCACATGCGCGAGCGTGACGTTAAATTGGCGATGTGCGATCAAGTTGGATGTGTTGGGGAAATGCACAATGGAAGAATAGTTGAGCCTGTTTTGTGGTTTCATGGTGATTCAGAACGAATTTATCGCGAAAATGTGCAATTATTTAACTCGATTGCTTCGCGATATACTAGTGACCCTTTCGACTGACGGAAGCCAGGCTACTCAGCGGTTAATTAATTTGTCAAATAAAGTTAGCGTGTGTCAATGAAATCAACAGCTGTATCCACCCAGCAGCTTGTGATATTGGCTCTTCTAAATATGGCTGACTCCTGCAAAGTGTGGGGAAAAGAGCAGGTTTGTGATTGTGGTTCATTGCACAAGAACTGATGTTGGTATCGGTAGGGTCACGCCACAATCACACCTGGAAGTGTACCAAACTGCAGCTTCTGAATGATGTGCACAAGCAACCGACTGCGTTGCTGTTACTCACTTGAGTCGCATCTCGTCTCTTTTCGGGAAGAAGACGCTACGCTGGAAACTGATTATAGGTATATCTTTCGCGATCTCTGCTTCATTGGCCGACGTGTATTTGGCCAGCAGGCTTTGCCAGTGGTGGTTGATGTCCAGTGGCTGGTGATGAGGCTTCAATTGGATCTCTGTCGATATACAAATCATTTTCAGATAATTTTCTTGAGAAATGGTAGAAAAAGAGGCTAGGAAACGCCACCTCACTGTCATCAATTGAACGCTGCTTTTATAATTGATTTACGTTAGAATAACCGTGTTTTTACAAAGAAAGCCACGTTGAATCCTTTGGTATTTGAACTTGTTCTCTGGTTGATCTTTGATTTGTTCGTCTCGGGAGCTTTGAAGACATGGACACTACTCCCTAGCAGTTACGGCAAAACCTTACACCCCGCCCAGTAGAAAATCCTTCCTGCTATTTGATTTAGAACTGTAACATAAACCATGGCAACGAAACCGACTTCACGCACCGAGCAGCGGCGATATCATCCAGATGCCGAACACCTGGCTGGCGGCGGGGGGCAGAGCCAGTTCTTCCTCCTCCAGCACGGTTTGCAGCAGATGTGCGGCGCTGAGATCTCGAGCGTCGTCGCACTCGAGTCTCACGGCGTGCTGTGACATGAGAAACACGCATACCTCCACCGGCGGCACTGCGTGGCAAGCAGTAACGAAACAAGACAAGTCATGTACGAGTCAAGACAAGTCATTTCATGTCGATGTATGTCTCGTATGCCTCAAATACACATGACTATGGCATGTACATATAACATGGAAGAATTCCGTCCGACATTTTTGTCTACATGTTCGACGTTATAATGGAAATTATACATTATATGATGGTTATGATCAGGGCCGGCCTTAGGCAATAGGAGGCTTTAGGCTAAGTGAACCTGGCGGCCCCAGATGAAATATAATTTTGAGAAATTAATACCGACAGATATGATTGCGAAGTTTATTTTATTTTTGCTGTATTACTTTGCCCACATTTTTAGTTCTAACCCTAGTGTTTCCGCTTTTTCTGCACACAGTCTTAGGGTTGGGTCAATACCTTTTTTCTTGACGCGTCGCAGTGGCGTGGCGGTGCGTTTCTGCTTGCACGCAATCGACTCGACCATATGCGCAGTCTTGTGGACAGCCGGGCCCCCAGCGTACTGCTGCTGCTGCTGTTGCTGGTGAGGAAGATGTTGGTGTTTCTGCACGTGCTGATGGTAGTAATGCGGCTGGTAGGAGCTGATCGACGCAGGGACGGACCGCTTGCCGCCGCCAGAGGCTCCACAGCCGGTTCCGCTTGGCTGGTTCTGGTATCCTGCCGGCGGCGGCAGGATCTGGTTAGCGGACAAAGACGGCGGCGGCGCAATCGACATGAGCGGAGGAGGCGGTGGCGGAGGGAACTTGGTCGAGGCTCCCGGTGCTCGCGTGACGGCTGGCTTCATGCAGCTGTCGGCCGCAGTGTGCAAGTTCAGTCCCTGTATGCTGGATTCGGAGTGGGCCTCGCGGACCTTGTGATGAGTTCGTCCGATGGTCCCCACCGTCACTGCTGCCGTCTGATCCAGCTGCTCGTTTGCGTTCTCCTGTTGACCGTACACAGGTTTGATGTAGCACCGATGCGACTGGCCTCCGGCGCCGTTTACCTGGCGCTTGGGAGTGGGATGCGGCTTGATTGGCCCGTAGCGCACCTCCGACGCCAGCTGCGACGATGAGGCGTGAGACGACATGTGCGGCTGCCGCTGTCTGTACCCTCGCTGCTGGAGATGATGATGCTGGTGCATGGTTGGCTGAGAAGACAGGTATTGGTGCTGAAGGTGGGACGCGGCCACCGACGACAGTCGGTATCGCTCCGAGGCCGTCGTCGCAGTCTCACTGACGTCGCCCCCGATAGACGACGCCGGTGCAGCGGCGGCGCGTGTGTGTGTCCCGTAGTAGCCGAGATCGAGCGGGTCGCGGCACTTGGACTGCGCCGCGCGACGCCGTCCCAGCGTCACCGTGCCGGCCGGATACCGGACCGCCGGAGAGTAGGCGTCGAGCTGCTCGAGTCTGCGACGTCCGGGCATACAGCTGCGGTCGTAGTTTGCTGAGGAGGTAGAGTGGGATCGCTGTGAACTCGCCGAACCGCTGCCGACGTCGCTGTTGTAGAAGCGTAGTTCGTCATAGCGTGACGTCTGCTTCTTGGAGTCGTGCATCAAGTGCTCCTTCGATAGGCACTCCTGATTGTACTCCCCGCTGATCACAAAGACACAGGTAAGTAGGACATTTATACGTGTTCGCTTTAAGTGTGGTTTGATTATGTATTTTGAGAGAGAGTGTGTGTGTGAGAGCGAGTTGGAGTGTGTATGGTTTTACTGTGTGTACGTGTGTGTGTGATTCGTGTTCGCGCTTTGTGTAGTTTACTGTGTTGATAGGTGTGTGTTTGTATGTGTGTAGGGGTGTCATGCTGCTACGTGTTCATGTCCCGCGGCGGCGAGCACTTGACCAGCTCACCGCTGATTGGTTGAGTTGTGTGTAACTGTCTGAACCGTGTGCTTGTCCGTGTGTGCTGCCGTTTGTGACGGTGTGAGCCTGAATGAGTGTTGTTCGAAGTGTGGTAGTGTTGTGACGTCTTGTAGGCGCGCGTGGGGCAGTGATGCCCACGCGCGCCTGTTTGTAAATATGCTTTATTTTTTGGTCTTCCGCAGAGAGATATAATATAAAGAATTACACAGGTATAGTACAACACTTCAAACAATTCATATTGTGAAAAAAGGAAATTGTTTAAAATCTTCCAGTGGGACAAACATTGACATTATATTTAGTAATGTATTTAAAATACGATATAAAAGCGAATTGTATCTAACAAAACAAATATATAGTCAATCATTAAACACGAATAAAAGTACATTCAATTAGTGTATGAGCATTAAACACAAGTAAATTCACACATTTTTCTGCATGCCTTTTTCCTCAATTGTTCCTATTCTCGAATCCTAAGCGAAGTTTGTGAAATTTCGTTTTCACCACACAGTGCTGACTAAAATTTACGAACTCACATACAACTGCTTACAGACACACACACACACACGAATACGCACACACACACACACACGAATACGCACATACATACAAACGCGGATATAATTGGCGGATCCAGGAGTGCATGGGGCCGTTCTCTTTGGACTTCCCTTTGGACCCAAGGTGCATAAAATCTGTATCAGACTAATATAACGACGTGCATACATGTACACTTGAAGCATATACTTCTTTGGAAGGTTTCTGGATCCGCCTCTGGCATATGTATAAGCATAGGTGATAGTATAAAAAATGATTATTTATTCAACGAATATATGAATAAAAAGTATTATAACTATATAAAACGGCACTAATTTACATGACAAATTTTAGAATATACCAGTTGGCAGTGAATTTAACACATTTTTTCGTACATGAAAGTGAAAATTAAACCACGTGATCAACCAAATCACACAACACATTTTCATACAAATACATTTTTATTTTTTTTAGAAATACCATCATATTTTATTAATTAGAGAGCCCGTCGAGTTATATGAACTTAGCAGAGCTATCATTTTAATTCCATTTTATCATTATTCATATTATTCATTAATATCATTTTATCATTTGCGTTATTATTATTAGTATTATGCTTAAAATAAATGAACCAGGGCCATATAATTTCATGTGCGCGTGGAGCGATGGCGTACACCAGTGATTCTCAACCCGCGGCACAGTAAGGGTCTGAGTGCGGCACAGCTAGCACCAACCGATCAGCCAGTTGAAAAATATACTTCATAAAACAAGACGATAGCATTATCAATATGGAATTGATAAAAAAACATTCAGAATATCAATACTGCAAAATGGCTATAAAAACGATAAAGTAAAAAATTAGAAAAATGCTGGACTCGAACCTTCAACCTCTCAAAATGATGACAGCGACTAGCAACTGCGCTACAATCGCAGGCGACAGAGAATGTTTATGCAAGGCAGCCATGAATGAGCAGAAGGAGTTTCAATCATCGCACTGATAATCTTTGCGATGATTGTGGTGTGGTACACTGCCATGTAAAAATGTTTGTATGTGACACAAGATAATAAAACGTTGAGAAACACTGTTTTAGACAAAAGTTGATGACCTTTTTTTAGACAAATGTCCGGAGGGTGCGGCACACTCAATTCAATTCAATGTATTGAGCCTCCAACAGGCTATATATATACATAACGTTAACGTTTATTTGTATAGCGCACATTAAAACACACGCGCGAAAAGAGAAATCTTGGTGCAAAAATATAAACAAATATGTAAGACACGCCGCTTAGGGAAAACAAACATGCGGACAATACACACACCCACAAGCACACACACTCACACAAACACACACACACACACACACACGCACACAAACATGCTCATGCACACACACCGCCAAATTGAAACATGGCAGTAAGAAAGAGCATAAAAAACAACAAGAAAACTTCTAGTAAATATATCACGCGAGACGGGTACGGTATGACAGCTCAGAGCGAAGCGTAAGGAGTAAGAGAGTGAGAGTCATGATCAAAAGATTTATCAAAGAGATGATTGCGCAGAGAAGAGGAAAACGATGATAAGGATGTGGAGGAGATAACATGGGAGGGAAGAGAGTTGTACAACCGTGGAGCATAGAAAGGGAAGGATTTACTAGACCAGGTAGATTCATTGAGGGCTCTTGGACAAGATAAAGGAAGAGGATGACGGGAAAGAAAGTTATTAGAGAGTGTAAGAAGCTGCGAGAGGTATGTAGGTTGCCGAGGGTCATGCAAAAGTTTATAAACAAGACAGCAAATTTTAAAGTGGATGCGAGGGATGATCGGAAGCCATCGAAGATTGTAGAGATAGGGTGAGGTATGACGAAAGTGGGAAGGAGAAAACACGAAACGACAAGATTTATTAATGACATGTTGCAGGATTTTCAGAGAGGAGCGAGGTACATGGAAATATAAAGAATTGCAGTAGTTGATTCTTGAAAAGATGAAACAATGAATCAGTTTAATAGCTGAGGGACGGTCGAGAAAAGGGCGGATAGGATATAGCGAACGTAGAATGAGATGACAAGTGCGAGCAACAGCAGAAATATTTGCAGAAAAAGAAAGTGAGGAATCAAGAATGACTCGGAGGGAGGATAACATATACAAGAATAAACATATACATTTAAAAAACAAACACATACAAGCCATCAAATTGCACAGCATCATTCAAATAGTTCAATACATGCAATATGTTTAATTCAACTGTGAAAGAAGGTGAGAATGTAGCTGTTTCGAGAAGGATTTAAGCGAGGGAGAGGACAGTAGGTGAGATGGGAGGCTATTGTATATGCGAGGAGCAGCGTGTTGGAAGCAGCGTGTAAACCAAGAAGATTCACAGTGACAACGAGGTTCAAGAAGGATTTTAGTTTGTCTTGTATCACGAGGACACGGATGTGGAGAAAGAAGTTCAAGTAAATACTTTGGAGAGTCAGGAGAATGCAAGAGTTTATAGGTGAGTGTGCAGATTTTGTGTTGAACGCGATAAGGAATAGGAAGAATACCAAGATCACGTAGATTGGATGATGTGGGATGATGCGGAGGAAGGCGAAGAATGAAGCGGCAGGCTTGATTAAGGATAGATTGTAAAATGTTGAGTGACTTCTGTGGAAGATGAAGAAACAGTGAATTACAGTAGTCAATACGAGGAATGATGAGAGCAGATACCAGAGATTGTGCAATTGATGAATCAATGTAGGGACGGATGAGGTAGAGGTTTCGAAGGATTAGACGGCAGGTGCCAGCTGTAGAAGTAAAATGTTTTTGAAATGACAAATGAGGATCTAGTAAGACACCGAGGTCACGTACTGATGAGGAAAGAGGAAAGTCAGATAGAGGAGGATGGATCTTAGGCGGGTGAAGTACGATGTATTGAGTTTTTGAGGAATTTATTATGAGCGAACGAGAAGAAGCCCACGCTAAAATGTCTAAAATGTTCCAATTTGGCACAGTGGGCCAAAAAGGTTGAGAAACACTGGCGTAAACAGTAACGCGTGTGACACGTCCTGTCACCAGGGGGCGCTGCAATCTAGCACAGTGGCGGAGCTAGGCTACCTGCCGCCTGGAGTGGTAATATTTGGGCCGCTCCTCCCATTTATGCTTGCTGGTCACAAAGCCGCGAGTGAATGTGCCCATGTGCGTGCGTTTGAACACAACTGTACGGTAATTAGCAAGTCCATATGTTGTTATAGCCGAAATAGTGTATGCTTCCAGTCACCTTACGATCATTCGACGTTTTCAGCAGCTCTTGTGTCGCCCGTGAAATGGACCGCCCCTCCCTCCGCCCCTCCCCGCCCCTCTCTCCGTGATTTACGCTACGCCATTGCTCCAACAGTGAATTTCTTTGTTGCTTCATTGCTTTGATTCGCTTATTTGTTGTCGTGTTAGTGAATTGTTCTGTCTCGTGTTGTACAGCTGTGTCTTATATACATCACTTCAATTTTCACTGTCAGTGCGACGGTTTTTGTTCTTCAATCGCTTTTATTGTACACATTGTCACTAGTGGCAGCGCCAGGAACTTCCTGACGGGGGGGCTGAGGGGGTCAATGAAAAAGATATGGGGCTTGGCGAAACATGAGGAACTACACTTGAAATGTTCATGGTCAAGTTTGTTGGGGTAAGCAATGGGCTAGGTAGATTTTTTGGGGGGAGGGGGCTCAGCCCCTTGAAGTCTCTCCTTGGTGCCGCCACTGCCAGCCACTCAATTGATAAATCTACTTGATCTCACTGTGAAAATCTGTCGTCGAGATATCCATGCTCTGACGAGGGCCGCGATGTTCCGAACTCGACCGGAATCACGGTCACGTAAGACTGTTGACCGGCGTCGATTTGGTGGCACGTGGTCAGGTCACCCACACTGCGGTAGTCCATTGCATGCAACCCTGAGCAACACAAGTTCATGGAGGTAAGAATTTAGTGTGAGAGTCAATGTGTGCTGTACGTTGTGTTATTTTAGTAAATTGATGAATTAGTTTCGATTTTTTTGCTTAGTGATTTTTTGTGCTACACGAATTATTTTTTTGCTCAGAATTGGTGTTGCATATACATTGCATAAAATATGCACATATAGAGACATGCAATATGATTCGGAATTGAAAAATTTGGCATGAATAAAAATTCATGACTTTCTGATTGTTCAAATTAACATCATAGACGGGCGGCATTATACAAGTGTATAACAACTGACATTGTAGCTATACTTACCAAAGCGAAAGGCTGTTTTTCTTGTTGATACTCCACAGTTTAATTATTTGATGTGCTTAATATATACATTTGACGAAAACTGTACACTTCCAAAACCGTTGCCTCTAAACTAACAGCTGATGGAAACTGTCCATAGAAATCAATATTGTTCCGCCCAACAATTACACTAGTTATTAAATATCTTGTTGTATGATTACAAAGTTAAAAATCCACATAGAAGTAATGCTGTGAACATTTATATTCCCACTATGTGAGTAATGATAAGTGAATGCAATTTGTTTCTTAATCCTCTTGATTCTTACACAACGTTCATACATAGCGCAACAAAATCATAAATCGGTGCACTAACAATCGGCATAGTTCATATATTTAGTGGAATTGCAATGCAATATTTGTGGCTGCTATGCATAATAGCTTACGGTAAGCTGAAACTATTCAACAGGCTAACAAGTTTTCATAATTATTTTTATATGTGGTAATATTCTGTGGTTTGTTTCGTGTTAGCGACGTGGCTCGTATTCAAAATGTGCACCCGTCATAAGCAACGACTAATGGGATACCGATTAAATATAGTGAACATACTTAATCGGTGATAAATAACTGATAAATGCGAGGAAGGAAAACGAAGGCCATGGGGAGAAACTACAGCAACAACCTCAACCAAACGAGATAGGAATATGGAATGACAACTTGGTGTTGTAAAGGCAACATTTCTTCCATTCATCTGTTCTTTTCTTTAAATTCATTAAGTCATCCTTAAATTAATTTGCTCAAGTGCATTTTTATAATTTATCACTCCTTCCTCTTTGGACTCCATAGGCGGTATCTTATGTTGGTGGATCCTCAAGCTCAACATGATTCGGGCGGGTTTTGTACACATCCATTCAGCTTGATTAGTTAATAGCCAGAATGAGTACCAAGTGGTTTGGTGCCTTCATCAAATGCATTTCCAATCCGTTTAGAAAATTGTTTCAATGAATAGTATATGTGGTTTGCTGACGCGGCTGTGGTAGTATTTGCTTTGTTGGTAGGTTAGAGATGGTGTGAAATTTCGCGCTCGGTTTATTATGTACTGCATTGGCTGGAAATATGAAGACTTACACAAACCACTAATTTTATACAAATATTCATTGTTTTGCCGAATTTTTGATGTTCGCTGAGTTTTAGTGTTATCTCAGTAGCTATGATATTTCTGTCTTGACATATGGATTATTTTTTGTTCTGAAGATTGTCCTACGGAGACAGACAAGTCGACTTTGTAAATCCGCTTGATATTTGTGACTTTAAGCCATGATAACTACGTTTCAAACCAAAATTTTAAGAAAAGATAATTCAAACATTATCTGTCCATCTATCTCTAGAGCGGACATTAATGCGGTTTCGTGTATTCGTGTGTCGAAACGTTTGTGTTCAGTTGCGGCGCCAGGATTTTTCCGATGGGGGGCTGAGGGGGGCTAAGGAAAAGGTTGTAGGGGCTAAGGAAAAAGGTGAGGGGGCTTGGCTAAGTATGAAGAGCTTCACTTGACTGCTGACTACATAATATTATAATAAGGGACTGGGGCACACTGATTCATTGCTCGAACTTGAACCAAAATTACAGGACTTCATTTACAGTGGTAAGAAATTTTTATGTCCATGATTATTATTTGGGGGGCTTAGGGGGGGCTTGGTATATTTTTTAGGGGCTTCAGCCCCCCAAGCTTCCCCTTGGCGCCGCCACTGGTGTTGTCAAATTTATCAAAGTTTAAAATTTTAATTAAAATCAAATTTATCAAGTTTTTGCGCACCAGCTGCCAGTTGAACCAAGATGTTTTGCCATTAAATATTGCACCTAATTTATACTGCATTTGGCGCGTGGGTTGCGTTGAGTGTTTGCAGCGAGCGGAGTGCGGCTCAAGGATGCCATTTATCAACAGCTCGATGCGACACATGCCTGCTTCAAAACTATGAATGCCACCCATGAATTCGGATGCACAGGTAATTTTGGCTAATCGATCGCATTCGTAGTAGTCGTAGCTCATTGACAAATTGCTGAATCAATTTGTTAAATACAGACTCGTATTCTTATTGCGATGTTTTGATTACTTTTGGCTTTCGCTGACAAATATTCCCTATGAAATTGTTGACATGCTTCATTACGCCTCCAGCATTTGCTTTTCCGCATCACCATTGCCTAGTAATACATCATTCTATCTAAACACGCTATTTTTATGCTTTGGATGCGTCTGAATCTTCAGTTGTACATCTATGCATATGCCAATGGAATCGGGGAATTGCAATGGTAAGCATTGTACCTTTAAACACATGTATTATACTTGTGTATGTATGCGTATTTGTGTTGATGACGTTTATGGCAGGCGATTTCGCCGGCAACACGGGCGTGCTGTTTGTGGTGAACGCCAGCGCCGACTTGCAGATGTTGCAGTCGCCGCAGACCGGCGGGCTGGACGTGGTGGTGGTGCTGCGACGCCGCTACTTTACGGTTGACACGCTCACGACTCTCGAGCACGTCTCGGCCCGGCCCGACTCAGGTCAGCGCCGCCAGCTGTGCATCTCTCATCTCTCTCTCGCTGGACTGGAGGTTCTTAGCCGGGCTGCTTGTACACCTGAGAGGCTGCGAGCTTGGTGCCTAAGGGATGTACGAGGATTCCCGTGGAAAATCAATGAACATATAAGTTTTTACCAGTTTTGTATTTTTCCTGGATACATTTTCCCCTCGTTGTTGGATCTTTTTCAACAGTATGCGATGAGATACATCTAACAATGTAGCTATTCTACCAATGAAGGGATATTAGTGCAAAAATCTCAGTACAAAAATCTCATGTACACGAATTTGACTCGAACAAACGAGGAAAGGACTATATCATATATCTGTCAATAATTCAAGGGGTGCGGGAACTGACTGCTGATTTGAAAAGGTTGCGAACACTGAGAAAGGTTGAAAACCACTGGGCTAGATAATGCACCATTTGCGCCATGGTGCCAGCTCTGTGTGTGATTCTCGGGGCTAACAATTCTCTGCTGGGGCGCTATATATCTCCTGTCTAGTGATTCAGTCAGGGGTACATGTTTCCCTAGAGAGGCGATCTTAATGGGGTGCACTATTGTGTATATTCACTTTTATTTAGCATTTTGATTTGATAATTTCATTTTATTTTTTGTCTATTTTACTTTTTTTCATTAGCGTTAATTTTGTCGACTAAACTTTTATTTCTCAAAATATATTTCTTTCTACGTCTTTTTGGCTCTTCCGGTGCATGGGGTCACCGCAAGGTGGTAATAGTGCTTGCACTCTTCCCATGTCACTGGGTTTGCCTGTAAGAGTCGGTTCTGTAGTGACAGTTGGTTTGACACGGTCGTCATATGACACTGATTATTTCACGTTTCGCTCCTGTATGACGGCTGATATTTGCGCCTTTCAAGCGATAACTAGAAGTAATTTCTGCTTTTTATTTCTCGGAGGTTTTATGATTGACCTTGCTTCATGCTGGATTTCGATTAAAACTTTAAAGTATCAGAACTTCCCTGTTGTTCCAATTTAATATTTCTGCTATTGAGTGTTGTTTCGTGTGGCCCAAAACTTCATACATCCCTCATTTCTTTCATCCCACTGACTTTTCATGTGGATGCTTTGTTTAGCTGTTGATACCTTAAGTTCCAATACATATATGTATGTATGTATGTGTGTGTGTGTTTGTGCGCGCGTGTGTCAGCCAATGTTCGCGGTGTTATTTTGGCATGGCTCAACTCGGACGAATCGGCCGGCGATTTCAGCTACTCGGAGGATACCAAGTGTCCGAACCAGTATTCATGTAAGCGCCTCACTTCCTGTACACTGCTTGTCTCTCTACTGTCAGTTATGTCAAGTCCGACCGACTCCCTATTGTGGATTGATGCCACCATTCCGGCATCAGCTTGACACCATTCCGCAGCTCTCTTCCGTGTGTGGCTTAATCACCTTGGTCTGTAGTCTTTTCAGCGACTAGCACACAGCAATGTAGTAATTGTGTGGCGTGTTGTCTGGCAGCGTTCTACACGGCCGAGGCTCATCGTGAACAGCGGCAGTTTTGCCAGCGCCGGCCGTGGAACCCGTACGGCAACTCGCTGCTGCGACGGCGCTGGTCGTTCCCCATCATGCTGCTCAACAACCAGACACAAATTGCCGACGTGTACCAGGTGCGTGGCGCCGCCGCATTACTGCTGTGTTACTGATTTATTACTGCTGTGTTACTGATTTATTACTGCTGTGTTACTGATTTATTACTGCTGTGTTACTGATTTATTACTGCTGTGTTACTGATTTATTACTGCTGTATTACTGATTTATTACTGCCGTATTACTGATTTATTACTGCTGTGTTGCTGATTTATTACTGCTGTGTTACTGATTTATTACTGCTGTGTTACTGATTCATTTCTGCTGTGTTAATGATTTATTACTGCTATGTTACTGATTCATTACTGCTGTGTTACTGATTTATTACTGCTGTGTTACTGATCCATTACTGCTGTATTACTGATATATTACTGCTGTGTTACTGATTCATTACTGCTGTGTTACTGATTTATTACTGCTGTATTACTGATTTATTACTGCTGTGTTACTGATTCATTACTGCTGTATTACTGATTTATTACTGCTGTGTTACTGATTCATTACTGCCGTATTACTGATATATTACTGCCGTATTACTGATATATTACTGCCGTATTACTGATATATTACTGCCATATTACTTCTGTATTACTGCCGTATTACTGATATATTACTACCGTATTACTGATTCATTACTGCTGTGTTACTGATTTATTACTGCTGTGTTACTGATTCATTACTACTGTGTTACTGATTTATTACTGCTGTATTACTGATATATTACTACCGTATTACTGATATATTACTGCTGTGTTACTGATTTATTACTGCTGTGTTACTGATTCATTACTGCTGTGTTACTGATTTATTACTGCTGTATTACTGATTTATTACTGGTGTGTTACTGATTTATTACTACCGTTTTACTGATATATTACTGCCGTATTACTGATATAACTGCTGTATTACTGATATATTACTGCTGTATTACTGATATATTACTACCGTATTACTGATATATTACTGCTGTGTTACTGATTTATTACTGCTGTGTTACTGATTTATTTCTGCTGTGTTACTGATTTATATCTGCTGTGATACTGATTTATTACTGCTGTGTTACTGATTTATTACTGCTGTGTTACTGATTTATTACTGCTGTGTTACTGATTTATTACTGCTGTGTTACTGATTTATTACTGCCGTATTACTGATATATTACTGCCGTATTACTGATATATTACTGCCGTATTACTGATATATTACTGCCATATTACTTCTGTATTACTGCCGTATTACTGATATATTACTACCGTATTACTGATATATTACTGCTGTATTACTGATTTATTACTGCTGTGTTACTGATTTAGTACTGCTGTATTACTGATTTATTACTGCTGTATTACTCATTTATTACTACTGTATTAGTGATATATTATTGCCATATTACTGCCGTATTACTGATATATTACTGCCGTATTACTGATATATTACTGCCATATTTCTGCTGTATTACTGCCGTTTTACTGATATATTACTGCTGTATTACTGATATATTACTGCCGTATTACTGATATATTACTGCCGTATTACTGATATATTACTACCGTATTACTGATATATTACTGTCATATTACTGCTGTATTACTGATATATTACTGCTGTATTACTGATATATTACTGCTGTATTACTGATATATTACTGCCATATTACTGATATATTACTGCCGTATTACTGATATATTACTACCGTATTACTGATATATTACTGTCATATTACTGCTGTATTACTGATATATTACTGCTGTATTACTGATATATTACTGCTGTATTACTGATATATTACTGCCATATTACTGATATATTACTGCCGTATTACTGATATATTACTACCGTATTACTGATATATTACTGCCATATTACTGCTGTATTACTGCCGTATTACTGATATATTACTGCTGTATTACTGATATATTACTGCCGTATTACTGATATATTACTGCTGTATTACTGATATATTACTGCTGTATTACTGATATATTACTGCCGTATTACTGATATATTACTGCCGTATTACTGATATATTACTGCCATATTACTGCTGTATTACTGCCGTATTACTGATATATTACTGCTGTATTACTGATATATTACTGCTGTATTACTGATATATTACTGCCGTATTACTGATATATTACTGCCGTATTACTGATATATTACTACCGTATTACTGATATATTACTGCCATATTACTGCTGTATTACTGCCGTATTACTGATATATTACTGCTGTATTACTGATATATTTCTGCGGTATTACTGCCGTATTACTGATATATTACTGCCATATTACTGCCATATTACTGCTGTATTACTGCCGTATTACTGATATATTACTGCCGTATTACTGATATATTACTGCCGTATTACTGATATATTACTGCCGTATTACTGATATATTACTGCCGTATTACTGATATATTACTGCCGTATTACTGATATATTACTGCCGTATTACTGATATATTACTGCCGTATTACTGATATATTACTGCCGTATTACTGATATATTACTGCTGTATTACTGATATATTACTGCCGTATTACTGATATATTACTACCGTATTACTGATATATTACTACCGTATTACTGATATATTACTGCCGTATTACTGATATATTACTGCCATATTACTGATATATTACTGCCGTATTACTGATATATTACTGCCGTATTACTGATATATTACTGCCGTATTACTGATATATTACTGCCGTATTACTGGTATATTACTGCCGTATTACTGATATATTACTGCCGTATTACTGATATATTACTGCCGTATTACTGATATATTACTGCCGTATTACTGATATATTACTGCCGTATTACTGATATATTACTGCTGTATTACTGATATATTACTGCCGTATTACTGATATATTACTACCGTATTACTGATATATTACTACCGTATTACTGATATATTACTACCGTATTACTGATATATTACTGCCGTATTACTGATATATTACTACCGTATTACTGATATATTACTGCCATATTACTGATGTATCACCGTTGTCGCTGCCGACGCTGACTCATCTCTTGGATTGTAGGCGATTTCACATTGACTAAGCGAAATATTATACAGTTTAACAAATGTTTGTAGTATGGCTACTCATGTTTAGTTATTTGCATTTCACGCACTCGTGTTCACCTGATGTTATTAAAGGTTAAAGCTCTCAAGTGACAGCTGCTACACGGGAAGAAACCGAATCTTATGAACACACATGTGTGCCCCGTGCAGCTCGCTGCCACCGCAGAACTAACCTTCTCCAGACTATGACGCCACAAGGACGGAAGACGTATCGTAATCACTAGGGCTGTCAAAAAAGTAACCTAAAAATCAGAAAAAAGTAACTTTATTTTCGAGAAAAAGTAACCTAAAAAAGTAACCTAAAAATAACCTGAGTTTCAATGTTATTATCACTTTTGTATCGCTTTATCACATGTTTATCACGCCTTTGCTGATTAGTGCGCTATATGAAATACACGGTTTGTTTGTTGTTCGTTTGTGAATATATAAAGTAGCCTAATAACCAATAAAAGAAGTAACCTAAAAATAACCTCCTCCAAAAAGGTCAATTTCTGTTTGAAGTTCTGAAGGAAGAAAATACACCAGTCCTTCTATCCTATTTCCGAGTTGGTACTATTTTTCCATCCTCTCTCCGATCTGGCACCATTTTACATCAAACCACCATAAGTGACTTTCGATAATTTCGCTAACTTCGAAAAAAGGAGCATAACCATCCAAATATAATTTCATGTGGAAGGCTAATACAAATGCGAAATACACTAATTGCAAATGTAAATATTTTTAATAATGGTCGCAATAATGTTCCAATGGAACTTTTTATCAAATAGCACGTACTACAGCTTGTATATTAGTGTGAGCGTAAACACTGCATGTGTGAATGCCCCCGTCCTTCCATATGTAGCACCCTGTGCTCACAGTCTTATAAATGTCAAATGTGGGAAAATGGCGCTCTCTCACGCCCTGAAAATCACGTGCTAATTTCTGTTCAAGTAAATACGTACTGTCAAGTGCTACAGTGCATTATCTGGTATAGAGAGCTCACACATCGTACTATACCACGCTCCAAACATCTCACGACACCCTCCAGTTCGTGGACATTTTCTAAAATGGAATTACACTATCCTGCGTACCCAAAAACGTATAAATATCGAGTAGCACAGATATTAAGATGAATACCAATTGCTAAATCCTAACAGCAGAAAATTTGACATTTCTTGATATTCAGACCTAAGAGTCCATCTCTTTTTCTATTTTATCCTCATATATACCGTTTTGTGCCTCTTATCTGCAAAAAGTCACCAAACTTCGTGGTTAACTTGCCTAATAACTAGAAAAATACCAAAAGCTAACCTGACGATAAAAAAGTAACCTTAAAAGCAAAAAAGTAACCTAACGATGCAAAAGTAACTTTTGGTAACCTAATAACTAGGGCTGTCAAAAAAGTAACCTAAAAATCAGAAAAAAGTAACTTTATTTTCGAGAAAAAGTAACCTAAAAAAGTAACCTAAAAACCTAGAGTTTTAATGTTATTATCACTTTTGTATCGCTTTATCATATGTTTATCACGCCTTTGATGATCAGTGTGCTATATGAAATACACTGTTTGTTTGATGTTTGTTCTTGAACATGAAAAGTAACCTAATAACCAATAAAGTAACTGTAATAGATTAGTGCTGGATATTGTGTATGGATGACTATTTTGTATGAGCGTGAGTGAAGGTGCTATGTGTATATGAGCGTGCATTTGAATGGTCGATTGTCCGATTTGCTGACTGCGCGTGCCACGTGGTGGCGTCATGTTTTCTGGGAGTCGTTGTGTGAGCGTCGTGGAGTGTGTGCCGGCGTGCGGTGTCTTGTGGGCGCGCGTGGGGCTGCAATGCCCCCGCGCTCCCGTCTTTTAATACATCTTGTTTTTGTTCATTATGTCTGCTTTTACAAGCTAACCGGCCTGTAACAAGCCATTTCGGCTATTTTATTTCGCTTTGAATGAAGTTTTGGGAAATTTGAATTTGTTGAAAATTTGGTTCCGGCTTCAGCAGAAGTGGTGATGCCTTCAGCACCAGGGGAGGACAGCAGCAGTGGAGGTTCTCAGTGGCGTGTCAGGAGCGTGTTGTAGGGACGGCGGTGAGGCATGGTGCCGGCTGGAGGCAGCGGGAAAGCTGTGGCGGACCATGCTCACTCCGTCCTTATTGGAGCTGGACACGTCGCTGAGCTGGCGGTGGAAGCTGCTGGTGCTGGAGGGCTGGTGGAGCGAGAGCTGCTGAAGCCGGGGATCTGGAAGAAAGAAAGGCGAGACGACGTGGTCTGTGTGGACAGCGGTCTCGGCTGCTGCGGCAGGGTGCTGAAGAGCACTGGGGTCGAGTTGTTGTGCTCTGTCGCGGCAGCCGTTGATGTAGAAGACGGTAGGCTGCGGCGGAGCACTGAAGAGCACGGGCGGAAGCGGGAGCGCGGTCGACGCTGGGGCTAGCCGTGTTGTGCTTCGCCGCAGTCATGGTGTGCGCCTGATGGAGGTTGTGGAGTCGGAACTTTTTGTTCTGTTTATTCCTGGTTTAATTTTATTCCGTGTTTATTTTTCGGCTTGCATTTTCAGTTCAACTTTCAGTTTTGTTTCTTGAGAAACAGGGGGAGATGTAATAGATTAGTGCTGGATATTGTGTATGGATGACTATTTTGTATGAGCGTGAGTGAAGGTGCTATGTGTATATGAGCGTGCATTTGAATGGTCGATTGTCCGATTTGCTGACTGCGCGTGCCACGTGGTGGCGTCATGTTTCGGCAGTCGGTGTGTGAGCGTCGTGGAGGGTGTGTCGGTGTGCGGTGTCTTGTGGGCGCGCGTGGGGCTGCAATGCCCCCGCGCTCCCGTCTTTTAATACATCTTGTTTTTGTTCCTTACGTCTGCTTTTACAGTAACCTAAAAATAACCTCCTTCAAAAAAGGTCAAATTCCGTTTGCAGTTCTGAAGGAAGAAAATACACCAGGCCTTCTTTTCTATTCTCTTTCCGAGTTGGTACTATTTTTCCACCCTCTCTACGATCTGGTACCATTTTTACAACAAACCTACAAACGGGACTTAATATGATTAGGCTAAGCTCGCAAAAAAGAGCATAACCATCAAAATGTAATTAAAAGTGGAAAGCTAATACAAATGCGAAATACACTAATTACAAATGTAAATATTTTTTAGTAATGGTCGCAATAATGTTCTTTATATTTTTCCAATGGAACTTTTTATCAAATAGCACGTTCTACAGCTTGTATATTAGTGTGAGCGTAAACACTGCATGTGTGAATGCCCCCTTCCTCCCATATGTAGCACCCTGTGCTCACAGTCTTATAAATATCAAATGTGGGAAAATGGCGCTATCTCACGCCATGAAAATCACGTGCTAATTCCTGTTCAAGTAAATACGTACTGTCAAGTGCTACAGTGCATTATCTGGTATAGAGAGCTCACACATCGTACTATACCACGCTCCAAACATCTCACGACACCCTCCAGTTCGTGGACATTTCCTAAAATGGAACGACCCTGTCCTGTGTAACCAAAAACGTATAAATATCGAGTAGCACAGATAAAAAGGTGAATAGCAAATGCTAAATCCTAACAGCGGAAATTTTGACATTTCTTGATCTTCAGACCTAATATCCCATCTCTTTTCATATTTTATCCTCATGTATATCGTTGTTATGCTTCTTATCTGCAAAAAGTCACCAAACTTCGTGGTAAACGTACCTAATAACAAGAAAAATATCAAAAGGTAACCTGATGATAAAAAGTAACCTAAAAAGAAAAAAAGTAACCTAACGATGAAAAAGTAACTTTTGGTAACCTAATAACTTTTTTAATAATTATCGTACACAACTTTTTCATGCAGTTTTAGGTAGCTTATGAAAAAGTGACCTTTAGGTGAAAAAGTAACTTTATTAACTTTTGACAGCCCTACTAATAACTTTTTTAATAATTAGCGTACACAACTTTTATATGCAGTTTTAGGTAGCTTATGAAAAAGTGACCTTTAGGTGAAAAAGTAACTTTATTAACTTTTGACAGCCCTAGTAATCACCCAAGTGTTATGCCTACCCAAATATAATACTCCCTCCACGTTTGCATAGAAAAAGTAGTTTTTTACATAAACTAAGCGATAGGGGTGTTCCGACTTGGATGCTCAATGAAGCAGATTTCTCGACTCCTGCAACTTGCCTTCCTTGTGTTTTATTGATTAAACCTACCAATAAAATTTATTACATACTTTGATCTCCCCTTACACAGGATTTGACTTTGCAAACAGGGATTTCTCATATACTCAAGTATAATACTGCCCAAAACTTTTGATGTTGAAATTTGGGACGAAAATGGGAGCATTATACTTATCTCATTATACTAATATCTGGTACCATTTACTGTTGGGCGGATAGGACCTGTTGGATTATAAAATTCGCCTAAAGAAATTCTCCGCCGGGTTTCGAACCACGGACCTCCCGCTTGTGAGGCGGGTGTGCTATTACTACACCACGGAACCCAACAAAATCATTACTCTTATCCCACTGTCTTTTGATCAACGTGCATGGGGATAGCGGTCATGTAGGAACTGAATCTCGCGGCTATGCGTATATGTATCTGCGTGTGTGTCTGTGTGTTTGTGCGTGTGTGTGTCTGTCTGTGTGTGTGTGTGTGTGTGTGTGTGTGTGTGTGTGTGTGTGTGTGTGTGTGTATATGTGTGTATATGTATTTCTCTGCGTGTGTGCGTATATGTATCTGTCCGTGTGTGTGTATATGTATGTATCTCTATCTCTCTCTTTGTTGGTGTGTGTGTGTGTGTGTTTGTGTGTGTCGGTGCGTCAGTGTCACCGGCGGCTGAACGCCGGACGGCTGGGCGAGTGGCCGCACTGCGCCGCCGAGTTGTACGCCGTGATGGCGGCTGCCGGCGGCACACAGCGCTGTTGGCGTCGCTCGACCAACGGCGTTCTCACCGCCGGCCTGCCGACGCAGTACTGCCGGCCGCTCGGCTCCTACAACGTGCACGGCTGGCTGCTGCCGCGGCGCCGGTCCACTGCGTCGACGTCACACCAGCGGCGGCCGAACGGCGGCGTGGTTGTGGTGGCGGCCCGTACAGATGGCGCCACCATGTTTGACGCACTGGCGCCGGCCGCCGACTCGGCGCTGGTCGGACTTGTCACGCTGCTGGCTGCGGCGCGAGCGCTGGCGGCGCTGCGGCCTCAGATAGCCGGCCAGAATGTGACGGACGGCGGCGGTCAGCGACCGAACAATGTGTTGTTCATGCTGTTTAGCGGGGTGAGTGGCCGGAGCTGGCGGAGTGGTAATGGTGCTTGCACTCTTCCCATGCCACTATAAATTTGCCTGTAATCAGTAAAAACAATCGAATGAAGAGCGCGGCATGAATGTCTTAATGTAATGTAATGCTTGCTGGATGTGTGGTTTGTCTGCTGGCAGGAGAGTTTCGACTACATTGGCTCGGAGCGGTTCGCCTACGACGCCCTGCACGGCGCGTTTCCCGACGCCCAGCCTCACAGCAACGACAAAACTCAGCACCAACATGCTCGCGTTCCGTTCAATCTGTCCGACATTGGCTACTATTTGGAGCTGAATCAGCTGGCGGCCGCTGCAGGACCGGGCGCTGCAAGACAATTGTTTGTCCACTCAGATCCGGTGACAAGAGTGAACGCCACGGCAGAGCGTGTGAGTCAGAGCGGCTGTGCTGCCATTTCCCCCTCTCTCTCTCTCTCTCTCTCCCATACACACTCGTACATACACACACATATACATGAATACACATACACAAATACACATGCACACACACGCACATACACACATGCACATGCACATACACACATGCACTTGAGCACACACATACACGTGTACTTACACACACACACACACACACATACATATACACACAAATACACACACACACACACACACACACACACACACACACACACACACACACACACACACACACACACACACACACACACACACACACACACACACATACACTCTGTTTGTCCTGCACTGCCTCTTATTTGTTTAATCGAGCCAGTCAGCACGTCTTGTGATGATCTTATTCGGGCGTTCTTCTAGTGCTGTGTGTGTGTGCGTTTGTGTGTGTATGTATGTGTGTGTGTGTGTGTTTACTGTGATTGTATAATAATTTGTTTTTTTGTCAGCGCGACAGCAGTTTTCAAACGCCGGTCAAACAAAAACAAATTCTAATCATGATTGAGAGGAATCTACATAGTGAATTTAATCCACATATTTACTGTTGTTTTCACTCAATCATATTATATATTTCTCCATTTCTTCAGCGTTATGCTTAGTTGAACTGGAAGCTTTATCAGGTGTGTCCCATGAACACCAATCCTCATCGTTATCATCATTCATACAGTGACTAATCTGATTGCATTGTGGGCAATTTTGCCTTATACACTCTTTCCTTTTGTATGCCTTCTACTATTCTGCTCTAGCTGTATATTTTTGTAATTCCATGTGTATGCTTGCTTGTGTGTGTGTCTTTGTGTGTATGTGTGTGTTTGTCTGCGTGTGTCTGTGTGTACATGCTTGTTTGTGTATGTATGTGTGTGCGTGTGTGAGCAGGTTGAACAGCTGACGGCAGCACTACAGGCAGCTGCCGGTCGCCACCAGCTGCAGCTGCTGCGACCTGCTGCCGACCAGCCGCTGCCGCCGGCGTCGTTGCACGCGCTGCTGCGGGCCAACAGCTCGATAGCCGGCGTGGTGCTGGCAGATCACAACTCCAGCTATAATAACAGGTGCAGGCACTAACACTGTTTGTGAGAGAGTGTGTGAGTGAGCTGGAGTGTGTAAGATAGTGTAGTGCGATTGGTTTTGGTGTGTATATGCGTGCGTGTTTCGCATGTGTTTCTTGTGTGTATTTCTTGGCTATTTTGCGCAGTGCGATAAACTTGTTGTATGCTGGCTGTATCATTTGCCGCCTTATGGTTGTTGGTGCGCGCGGGTGTATGTGTGTGTGTGTGTGTGTGTGTGTGTGTGTGTGTGTGTGTGTGTGTGTGTTTGCACACGTGTGTGCTGACGAGGCCACTGTGCGGCCGTGATCGGGTGTTGTGTGTGGAGATGTGATTGGGCGTGTGGGCAGTCAGATTGGAGTGTTGGTGCGGTGTGGTACTGTCTTGTAGGCGCGCGTGGGGCATCACTGTCCTACGCGTGTCTGTCTACACGATTTAATAATACACGATTAATTAATTGATTAATCGTGTAATACACGATTTTGTTTGAGTTTTGTTTTTAATTACATGAGCGGTGATGGAATAGTTATTTTAATCACAATTTTTTCCAATGAAATGATCGATTCTTCTTATATTGTCTCATTATAATCGAATGTTATGCGGCTTGCAAAAATCATGCCAGAAGGGTGATTTGTGTTAATCTCATCGATTCCATCGCCTTCATTTTGCTCCCACATTCGCAACGGCCATCGGCTATGCTTTTTCTAACTTAATTTCATTATTTGCTCTAATCTTTTCATCTTCATCATCTCTGCACATTTTGGTTTGATATTTTCAAACACATCTGTGTGTGTGTGTGTGTGTCTGTGTGTGTGTGTGTGTGTTGGCCATGGCTTGTGCTACTGTTGTGTTTGTGATGTGTGTTTGCTTGTGTGTTTGCGCACATATATGCATTTTTGTATAGGCCAGTGTATATGCTTGTATAAATTATATATGCTGTGTGTGTGTGTGTGTGTGTGTGTGCGTGTGCGGGTGCAGGTTCTACCACAGCGTGTACGACTCGGCGGCCAACGTTGGCTGGCAGTCCCAGTCTAGCAATGCCAGCGGAGGCGGAGATTCTCTGCGGCGCCACATTGTGTCAACAGCCGCCACCGTGGTTGACGCCGTGTTCTCGCTGCTCACAGGCCAGCCACCGCCGTCCTCCACCAGTCCTGTCAACGCTACCTGGGTGCGTCTCTCTGTCCCTCGTTTCCATCGTTTTCATGTTCTCACTGTTCCTCTTCGTTTTTACATGCCCTATTTTCTGCTTTCTATATTTCAGTTCGTCTTTTCTCTCACTCTAACTCTCAATCCTTGGTTTCTTCTTGTGTGTTTGAGTGTGTGTGTGTGTGTATGAGTATTCGTCTTTGTGTATGTATGTGTGTTTCAGTGTTTGTATGTTTGTGTGTGAGAGCGCAGGTGTCGCAGCTGCTTGAGTGTTATCTGGTGAGGTCGAATTGTTCGGCCTTTCTGACGGCACTCAGCGAGCCAATGAACACGCGCAAACAGCGACGCTACTGGCTCGATGATCGCGCACCACTGCCCACCTATGTGTCTGTACGTGCGACACACACACACACTCACACACAAACGTATTGCATTGCGGTGTGCTATGTTGTTTGTGTTGTTAACTTTGTCTGCAGGCCGGCAATTTTCTGTTGGTTTTTCCTTCTAAATGTTTTTATTTTATAATCCATTTTATTTTATTTTCTCCTAAATGTGTTTATGTTTTTATCGTATATCAACACCTTGTGGACTGTGTGTGTTTGTGCGCATGTATGTGTATGCGTATATGTTTGTCGCTTGCATGTGTGTGCCCGTGTTTGTATGTGTGTTCTCACCGAATTGTTTCCGCAGAAATGAGTCAAATACAGTGGCGGATCTAGAGTGCAATTTTGGCAGGGGCTAAATTAATTTTGGGGGGCTGAATCTGGGGGGCCATCAGTCATGTACATGCATCACTATGCACCATCTTTGCGATAATCCTTATAGCAACAAATTATACAAGAAAAATAGTTTTTCCTGACCACTTTTAGTGAATCTCTTAGTTATGAGGAGTTGATGGAAACATTTTGGGGGGATTCAGTCCTCTGAGCCCCCCTCCCTTCCCTAGATCCGCCAGTGGTCAAAGACTCATGGCTCCAACGGTCTTACTTTTTTAAAACATTATGTGTGTGTGTATGCATGTGTGCAGGTATACGGTTCGGGCACGTGGACCAAGCACACGTACCTGTGTCGGCTGACTGGCAACCTGTTGGCCATAGCCACTGGCAACACTGATTTGACCAACATTACCAGCCGCCAACAGTGTGTTGACTCGCCGCTGGCCCGCGATTCGGTGCGTTAACACACTGTCTATATCCGACTTTTTGTGCCTAACTCCGTGGTGTAGTGGTAGCACACCCGCCTCACAAGCGAGAGGACCGTGGTTCGAATCCTGGCGGAGGAGAAATTCATTGGCGAATTCTATAATCCAACAGTCCCTGCCCACCCAGCAGTAAATGATGGTACCAGATATCAGTCATGTGTTGTGTCATGTATTCTGGGGAGGTGGCCCTCTCTAATACGTCTTACGTCCTTGTGGCGCCATAGCGTGGAGAGGGTCGGTTCTGCGGTGGCAGCGAGCTGCACGGGACACACCTGTGTGTTCATAAGCTTTGACTTCTTCCCGTGTAGCAGCAGTGTGTGTGTGTGTGTGTGTGTGTGTGTGTGTGTGTGTGTGTGTGTGTTTGTCTGTGTGTGTTTGTGTGTGTGTACACTGGCTGGTACAGGAGTACACGTACCAGTGGCTGTTGAACGCCGGCGCTGATGTTCATGACGAGGCTCGCGGTTACTGCGTGCGTTCTCTGGTCGACCTGACGCCGGCAGTTAGTCCCGCATTCAACATGCCCGGTGAGACGCTCTGTGTACTCGCTCGCTGGTGTTTACAAGTTCTGTGTGCTTGTCTGGTTGGACCATGTGTGCGTTACGTTATCTTATTCACTATAACTGCGTTATTTTTTATTATACTCTCGTCATTTTCGCGTATGATTATTGTGGTAGTTCACGTGTTTATCATTGCGGTTACCACTAGTGTTTACCAGTGTGCATTACCACTTTTTCCTGTTCACCAGCATGTCAGCGCATAGCGCCATCAATACCGTATGTAGGTTTTATCAAGGAATCTAGTATGTACAATGTGCTTCGTACTTCTGGTGGTGACTTTTAAGACATTCGTCGACACCCTATACACTTTTTTGCCTTTTTTATCCAACTGAAGATTGCTAAGCCTAATATGTCTTCCGTCCTTGTGGTGCCATAGCGTGGAGAGGGTTGGTTCTGCGGTGGCAGCGAGCTGCACGGGACACACCTGTGTGTTCATAAGATTCGACTTCTTCCCGTGAAGCAGCTGTCACTTGAAACCTTCGTGTATAGTTTTATATCTGGTTCGAGGCCTAATCACAATTTCATTTCGGTGTTTGCTTGGAGGATTATTGGTGTCATTCTATCAATCGGTCGGTTTTTAAATGTCTGTTTTACTGTTGTTTTGCTTCACATCATTTCCTTTCTTTTTTCCCTTCAGGGCAACTTCTGTTCTGTGTGTGTGTGTGTGTGTGTGTGTGTGTGTGTGTGTGTGTGTGTGTGTGTGTGTGTCTGTGTGTGTATGCTCGTGTATTATGCTGATCAATCGATCATTTCCTCTGATCAATGCAAATCTACCTGATACGTTGTGAGTGTATCTGCCTGCTACTCCACCTAGTAACTAATACCACCTAGTAACTACTACCACCTAGTAACTAGTGGCATATCAGTAAGTAGTACTTGGTGTCAGGTGACATTTTAGTGAGTAGTACCTAGTAACTAGTACCTGTGAGTCAGTGTCAGTATGTGTACGCATGTGTATGTGTGTGTGTTTGTGTGGTGTAGATTACGATTGGTCTTCGGGCCGGTTGTCTTCGTGGACCGAGTCTCAGTGGTTTCATTTCCGACTGCGACTGTTTGTGCAGCCGTCGCACTGGCACGACATTTGTCACGTGCTGCTCGGCCTCGTTGTGACGCTGCTACTCGGCGCCGTCACGCTGTTCACACACCGACACGCCGACGTGCTGTTCGACCGGCCGGGGCCCCATCATCCCCCCGGGTCAGTGCCCCCACATCACCTTTCTTCCACTTCATGTGTGTGTGTGTGTGTGTGTGTGGTTGTTTGGGTGTTGGCTTGTGTTTGGTTGATTTTTTTTGTGTTCGGTGTTGCTTGCGTTGCAGTGATGTTGGCTGCAAATATGTGGGCGATTTTGCTCGTTCAGGATGCGGCAGTGAATCGTGAGCGATTTAGATGGCAGAATATTTGAACGCGGGGCTTGTGAGGCGTTTGAGTTATCGCTGCCCGTGTGGCAATGGTAAATGCAAGTGTGTCACCCGTTTTTCTGTGGTGTCTCCAAGCAAAGCATAGACATGCCGAATGTGCTGGACCGCACTGGTTTCGAATCTTGCCTCGAACGTCCAAGAACTGCAACCAAACGATTTAGTATTGAGTGAAAATTAGTTAGTTTTTGTTGAATTATTGATTTTTATGAAATTTTTCACCTCCCCTAGTAGTATTTTCAGCCCGCCCTTGAGACAAAGAGAGAGCCGATTTCTTGGGGCGGTGGTATGTTGCTGATGGGAACACTCCCCAATGTCAAAAAGTTCGCGCTGTCTTCTCATTTGACTATCGTTCGAGGGGCGTTAGTTCCTGGGGGAAATTTCAAATCTGTCGCAAATTTTCGCTCAGAAAAAGCTCAGGAACGCATTTCTGTTTAGGCAGAAACGAGTTCTTATTCTATATGTGTGGGAGTGTGTGTGTGTGTGTGTAGTAGTAGTAGTAGTAGAGTTTGTATGTGTGTGTGTGTGTTATGCTTTCCGTACAGCTTGGAACTGCAGCGGTGAATATGGTCATATTATATCCCGTGTATGAGTATTTGTATATATACAACACATACAACACATACGCTTCTATGAGTATAGCTGTTTGCGTTTATGCACAGGCGGCATTGCTAGTTGTGCTATTTCATTAGCGAAATAATTCAAGGTTCATTTAGGAAGTGATTGTGGGCAGTGGGTACTTATCACGACGATTGCGAATGTTTCATGGTGTTTCGCATCATGACATCTGTTCGTTATTGGAATGACGTTCAATGACACTCAGCTGGAATATAGCTGAAATCCAGATGACTCGCTAGTAAGCGAACTACAGCAATAGTTAATGCAGAGTCTTTGTGCTGGTCGATTGCAGTTTTTTTATTTTGATACCACGATTCGACTGGAGTTCGACAACTCGCCAATCAGTTTGGGAAACATGACGATTTTGGTACATCTAGATCAGTGTTAAATGACCCCTGGGTCGCCAGCTTAACTTGGGTCGCCAAGTATTCTATTGGGTCGCTCAGGATTTTTTGAAAATATTTTTTGCCACTAAAATACATTATGATTATGTAAAATACAAAAAGACTAAACTATATTACAGACAGGCGCGCGTGGGCATAACCGCCCCACGCGCGCCTACAAGACGTCACACCACTCCCGACAACACCTCGAACACCACTCTCCGGCTCACACCGTGACACACGGGAGCACACACACGCGCGCGCGCACAGGCCTAACGCCCACAACCAATCAGCGGCGAGCCGGTCACTCGCTCGACGCCGCGGGCATCCACACTTGACAAACACACACACACACCGACACAGCTATACACACTCGCTCACACACTCACGCCATACACGATCACACAGACACAATAAGACGTTGACACACTCAAACACAATCCCTCACACACACACACACACACACACTCTCTCACTGCACACGATCACAACACAGATTATTTGCTGTAATAATTGAAATGTATGATGCCTAGTCTTTTGTTTCTAAGCAGACCATGCATATATTATCATGATTTTATCAAAGCAGACCATGGTTAAATTAAATGTTTATTAAAATCCTAATAAGTAAATATAAAGGCAATTTGTATATTTATGTATGCTTGGGTCGCGATGCTTGACTTGTGCAGAATTTCGAGTCGCTGTCAGAAAAAAAACTTGAAGGCCACTCTTCTAGATGGCAGCACCAGTCTTTAATAACATACGGGATATTTTAAAACATTGCCAAACAGCTGGGTGTATTGCATATAAACAGTATTTCTTGTAGTTTAACGCTGATCGCAGTCAGCTGCTGGTAAACGAGAAAACTAGATGGGTTTTGCCATTTGAAGCATATTTTTTTCGCGATCTCCGTACATGCTTTCGCTCCTTTATTTTATTTGCGCGGTGGCATGTTTTATTTTCATTTTGCTTGGCTTGTTTTCTAGTGATCTTTTTTGTTTGATTTCGACATGACTGTTTTTGTAGTGTGGCTTGTGCTTTGTCCAGTATATGATTTCAATGTTCATGGGCTTGCTTCGAGTGTTTCATTTGTTTCTGCCTGTGTGTGTGTGTGTGCGTGTTTGGGTGTTGGCTCGCTGCGCCACGGTTTGCAAAAGGACTGTGTTGACACGACAAATGTCCAGTGAAACCACGTGAGTTTTTGTACGTTCAACATTCACATTTTACGATTGTTAATCACAGTCGAATTGGTGATGTGGAGTGAGTACACACGTTGTGTAATAGCCCGAAATAGCCGTACAAGACTGAAAACAGTGAACAGTAATACAACTATGAAATAATATAACTCAACCGCAGCCAGATGAATGCAACGATAGGCCGACATATACAGGCTAAAAAGCCAGAACAAACGCACCCTATAGCTGGTGACATTAGTGAGGTCCGCACCCGGGCTGTATTTAAATAATGTCGTTTAATACAAGATGTATTTACGGCACAAATATTACGATACGATACTAATCGTGACAAAAACTGTGACGTTGTGTTTCAGGTACGAGCTGCAGCAATAGTCTGTTCGTGTGTAATGTTGCAGGTATCCGCATCTTCAGTCTGACGGTCGTGGCAGAGATTACGGCGCCGTTCAAGCCACTTCCGACCGTCCATCTGCCTAACGCCTTGTCGATTGGCTGTTTCTCCACCAATCAAAAATGTCCACCTGGTCGATTTGACCATATCCACCAATAAAAGCGCGCCAATTTGTGACGTCACTGATTGTGGACTAATCAAATTCCTTGTCCTCAAATTTCCAGTATTCATTGGTCGGGTGCCGAATATTCTAAACTGAACACTTCTTTCAGTATTTATTTTTTTATTTTATTGCACAGACCCGTAGGCGGTTCAGTGTAATGGTCATATCATGTGTTGTGTTCGTGTTGTTGTTGTGCTTATATGGTTGTATTGTCCGCTACGTTGTCATCTTGCTGACTGATGTGATAAAAATGAACATTCGAAATTTCACCGGCTGTCGTTTTCTCAGCACACTGCGTATTTCCAGCAAGGTTGGAAGTTTCCGTGCTTTCCACGGGGTGTTTTCGAAGGCTTTCTAAACGTCCTCAATGTTTTCAAGAAGCCAATTAGCGTACAAACATCGCTCAACATGTATAACTAGACACATTGATACCATCAAAATATACATACGCTTTCATTTTTCATGTTTTATATATATGCTATGCGTTTGAAAAAATTTCATATCACAACGTGTTGATAAGGTAACATTCACGGAATGTCTGTGGGACGGCGGTGATTAGAGAGTGGAGTGATCAGCGCAAGTATGCACCGCTCAAACTCTGCCCTCGACTACCAGTACAGCGACTAATGAAGACTCCATGTTAACGGCTCCGTTAATTCTTCCATTTCACCGTCTGCAACAGACACACAGACACACACGCACAGATAGAGTTGTTATAAAACGACATAAACACTGGACAACTAAAAAGTACATGAAAATAAGGGGTAAATATATATTTATGAATAGCATGGGCTAACAACAGTAGACACAGGTTTTGTATTGTTGTGCTTCTTTTCGTGTTTATATCTGATACTCACCGAATGACACACAATTGTTCTGACTTGTGTTGTTCACACGCGAATACCATTTACTTGGATGTCTTCATACAGGAAGTCTGATAAATACATGTATTTCCCATGGCTCTATTCCGAACAAAATCGAATCCACAATGTGTTCAATCGGCTTTGACTTCATCGACTGGGGCTGTCGAGTGAGCGCCGAGTCGAACAATGCGTCGTGGTGGTGTGTGGACTGCAGTGTTGAATGGTTCCGGATCCGCAGACGCAGGACTCCCACCAAAAACAAATGGATTCCACTAAGGACATGGCATGAATCAAGCCAAGTCCATTTTATGGCGGTGATTCCTGCGCATGGTGGAATGCAATCACTCACGTGTGATCTCGCGAACGATATCCCTGTCGAATTGCTGAGGAAATAGGATGGATGACAGTTGTTTGCATACAATTATTGCGTCCCTAGGCTTAGCGGACATTCATCAGGTTGATAAATTCACCTTTCTTCATGAATGTCACTTGCTATATACGGCTTTCAATGATGAAAGCCGGTGTGTTTGTGTGTGTGTGTATGTGTGTGTGTGTATGTGTGTGTGTGTGCGTGTGTGTGTGCGCGTGTGTGTGCGTGTGTTTGATACCGGAGATGAGAGAGCCGCCGAAGCGTAAGCGTAATCTGACGACGTTTTGTCCAACTTGGCACAATACTCTTCCAGGTCCTTTCGATACTTCAGCGCCACATAAGTCTACACACACACACACACACACGCACACACACACACACAGACATTTCACATAATTCTTCACAGACAGGTTGCATGAGAATGAGTGCAGATGTGGTATGAACGAACAGGTTCAAATCGCAAAACAATACCCGAAATCGAAAATCAACCTCCCCAATGGGCAATCTCGTTCAGGGCAGATGTTACACAGCTAGAACCCGCCCTCGCCGCTGCTCCTCTGCTCTGTCTGCCCGCTCCCACACTCACATCGACGGCTAGCGCGTGACAGCCGTGTGTGGCCGCCAGCTGGGCGCGCCGAGAAAGCGGCTCGCACAGTTCGACGTATGCGGCGAGCTGTTGCGGCGACGCGCCGGCACGAGCCAACATGTTGGTCAACACGCCGGCGTCGATGCACGACAACAAGCGCCGGCCGCCGCCGAATCTCGACTGCACGTGTTCACACACACACACAAACATTTGTATAAAACTTAAGAATAAATATGATAGAAAGCAAAAAACACGACTATCGAACTCATTTCCTGCGGAACACAGCTAAGCAAGAACACACACAGACACACACACACATACACACACAAATGCAGGCTTAAATGTGGATTTGCATTCACATGCAATGATAGATGGGAAGGAATTTATATATATATGCACGTTTTGCATAAGCACAACAAATGAAAGTAGAGAGGAAATGAAGCCAGCTGAGTGGGCGCAATCAGAACTGCTGAGAAACACCGACAAAACAATAAATATGCAACAATTATCTAGTAGATAAATCAGCGCGACTCTGATATAACATCACGCTAACAAAAAATATATTAAATAGTTTAAATAAACAACAAAACGCATCAATTAGTGAATGATATAGACATCAAATTGGACTTGAATTTCAGTACTGTTAGGAGAGAGAGAGAGTGTGTGTGTGAGTGATTTACAGAGCAGATGAGCAGTGGAGGCAGGTCGGTCCAGGCGGCGGCGGCAGCACGCGCTCTCGCCGCAGTCAGTACGTACTGCAGCTCTGTGATGTCATGACAGCGCCGCACGGCCGCAGGACTGCCCAAGTGGTTCTCCGGCTACACACACACACACACACACACACATATTACAGTACAGTGAGATATTTGTAAAATGCTTAACAACCGTAGGTCTGCAAAGCGCTCACAAACACACGTACACACATACAGAGCCGTTGCAAGGTATTATGAGCACTCCACTGAAGACAATAATTGGGACCCCCATAACAAATAAAGCACCTTTATAATAGAGGTACGGCTTCGGAGAAAAGCAGTAACGGGCAGTTACAGTTCATTGGTATCCTGGGGACTTGCGGCAACGGGGTCCCCCGGTGGGGGGGCATTGCTACGGCTCTGCACACACACACACACACACACACACACAAGCGAATCAATAGTAGAAGACACAGATAGAAACACACAAGAACAGGAACTAATCACAAAAATAATCAACTCGAGCTATTTACAACACAATAATGTTCAGACATCAACACATTGGTCACAGGCAAATGAAAGGGAATAATGAAATATGTCGAAACAATTTTCCCACACGCACACACACAAACATACACTCATAAACACAAACACACACACACACACACAAAGCTGAGTGTCATTTTGTTCGGAGTGAAGGAGGCTGAGTACCCAAACTGGTGGGAAAGAAAGAAGGGTGAGATGAAAGTGGTGGAAGACGTTGTTGGTGCTGTTGAAGAAGGAGCGGGAGGGGATATTCAGGAAGTATTCAGACTTGGAAAGTACGAGAAAGGTAGCATGAGACCACTGAAGGTCAAGTTCAGAAGTCAGGAGATGGCTAGCAAAGTACTAAGACAGACATGGAAGTTGTCACACGAAGAAAAATGGAAAAATGTCTGGGTAAGAGAGGACCTCAATGAGGAGGAAAGGCAAAAAAGAAGAGAATTGTTTCAGGAGTCTAAGAAGAGGAACATGCAAAGAACTGAGAAGGAAAAGGAAGTTTTTTACTGGCGGGTGCTGGAAGGAAGACTCAGAAAATGGTACAAACCGAGACACGACTGAATTAAGGCACAAAAATGGTGGAATGGTCATTAGAGAAGATGGGTTGAGGATTGTTTATACAAATGTAGATGGATTCATGTCAATAAAAAGTGAATTGGAAGATTATTTGAGAAGAATGAAACCTCATATTGTTTGCATGACAGAAACGAAATTGTCCCATGACTTTGATGTTATCCTCAGGGAGGAAGACTATAATGTGATCAGAAGGGATAGGATGGGGAAATTTGGGGGAGGTGTTATGATGTGTGTGAGAAAGGATATAGCAATAGAAGATACGCATTTCGGAAAAGGTAAGGCAGAGTTTTTGAGCACGAAAATTAGACATGGTAAAAATGTTAAATGTATTGGAGTAATGTATGTTCCACCAAAAACTGCTGCGTGGAAGCAGGAAGAATATAGTGAGATGTTATTTGAATCAAAGGAGGAGTTAGCAAATATAATGGGTAGACAGAGAGAAATAAAACTCATGGGAGACTTCAATTGTAAAGAAGTAGATTGGGAAAATTGGGTCACCAATGATAATGAAAATTCCTGGGGATATGTGTTGCTAGAATTAATGACTGAGGGCTTTATGACGCAATGGGTAACGCAGCCTACTAGGTATAGAGGTGATGATGAACCCTCGAGGTTGGATTTAGTTTTCACAGGTCATCCCGGTGAGATAGTGGATATTCACTATGAAAGCCCTCTGGGTAAGAGTGACCACATAATGATAGAGATTACAACAATAGGAACGAATGAAGGGCCAGGAAGCTTAGGAGTACCACCGCAGGCAGAATTGAACTACGCTAAAAGTAATTTTGACGGTGTGAAGAAATATTTCGCAGAAGTAGACTGGAAAGACTTGCTGGAAGCAGAAAGTGTACAAGGAAAATACAATGCCTTTTTAGAGATCTACAAAAGGGGTGTGCAACAATTCGTACCAAAATTCAAAGAAAAAAATGCTGTTGAAAAAGAATGGTTCAATAAGAAATGTGATAGGGCACGTGTGCAAAAAGAAGAGGCTTGGAAAAGAATGAGAAGACGGAATACGTTGAGAAATAGAGAGAAATTCAAAAAAGCACGCAACCATTACGTGAGTGTGAGGCAGGAGGAAAGACAATATGAGAAAAGCATTGTACACAAGAGTAAATATGAACCTAAGTTGTTTTACAAGTTTCTCAAAAAAAAATTGAAAAGTAAGGTTGCTATAGACAAATTGAAAAGTAAGGTTGCTATAGACAAATTGATTGTGGATGGCGAAATTTACGAGGAAGCAGGAGATATTTGTGAAGTCATGAACAGGAAGTTTCAAGAGGTATTTACGACTGAGGACGGATTGGAAACTCCGGTGATAGTTGATACCAGACTGGGAATCGACTATATTGAAGTATATCGCGAAGAGATTGAGAGGCGCCTGAGTGGTCTTCGATGCAGAAAAGCAGTTGGTCCAGATGATATCGCCGCGGTGATCCTGAAAGAATGTAGATATGAACTCCTCACACCGGTGTTTGATATTGTCCAAGGTAGCCTGTCACAAGGAATTCTTCCCCAGGAGTGGAAGCTGGCGAATATAATACCGATATACAAAGGAGGAGAGAGAGACAAACCGCTGAATTACAGGCCGATCTCACTAACAAGCGTCATGTGTAAATTGGTGGAGTCGATCATTAAGGACAGATGGGTATCATATTTGGAGGATAACAGTATTTTAAATGAGACACAGTATGGATTCAGGATTGGAAGGTCTTGTGTTGCGAACTTGATGAGTTTTTATTCTAGGGTGATAGACACAGTGCAGGAAAGAGATGGATGGGTCGATTGTGTATATCTGGACCTGAAAAAGGCGTTCGACAGGGTTCCACGAAACAAGCTATTGTGGCAAATTGAGCATGAAGGAGGGATACGTGGAAAGCTTCTGGATTGGATGAGAGATTATTTGAGCGGACGCAACATGAGAACAGTTGTAAGAGGTGCCAAATCGACGTGGAGAGAAGTCACAAGTGGCGTCCCTCAAGGATCAGTGATTGGACCGATAATGTTCCTGGTGTACATAAATCAAATGACGGAGAGAATAGGCAGTTACGTGAACATGTTTGCAGATGATGCGAAAATTTTGAGAAAAGTGAAAGATCGGACCAGCTGTCAAGAATTGCAAGAGGATCTAGACAGGCTATGTGAGTGGAGTAGGGAATGGGGCATGGAGTTTAATGCCAGCAAGTGCCACGTTATGGAATTTGGTAAAGGAAAACTCAGACCATCGAGATGTTATATGTTGGGCGAGCACAAACTGCAGAAGGTGACTGCCGAAAGAGATTTGGGTGTAACTATTCAGGATGATCTGTCGCCGGAGAGGCATATAACCAGAGTAGTGAATGCGGCGTATAGAACCATAAATAATATAAGGGTCTCATTTAACCTCATGGATGAGGAAGTGGTAAAAAAATTGATAAAAAATGTGATAAGGCACCCACTAGAATACGCGGCAGTAATTTGGGCTCCCCACAATGAAAAACATATCGCTAGGTTAGAGAAAGTCCAAAAAGTAGCGACTAAGCTGTTTACGTCATTGAGTTCGTTAAATTATGAAGGTTAGAGAAAATTGGGTTGTCGTCACTGGAAAAGAGAAGGTTAAGGGGGGATTTAATAAACGTTTTCAAGCACAGCCTTGGTATGGAACGATTGGATAGGAAAGATTGGGTGGTTTGGAGTACGAGGGACCATAGGGGACACAATAAATGTCTACAGCAAACCCGGGTATTAAGGGATATAAAGAAGTACAGTTTCCCGAGTAGGTGTATAGATATATGGAACCGTTTGGGTAAAGAAATAGTTCAATCAAACAGTATAGCACAGTTCAAGCATAGGTTAGATAAATGTGGGTATGGAGACAGGACAGTCTGAGCCCTGCTCATTTCCTGTAAACTACAACTGTGAGTACCACTGTGAGTACACACACGCATACACAGACATACAAACATACACACACAAACACAAATGTACTAGAGCAATGGAGATATTTTCACTGAATTAAAACATTCAGTTTGATCAATTTAATTTAAGTAAATTAACATATTTTACTTTATTCCACTTGCACAAGTAGTTTAAATCAATTTGATAAGTTATCAAGCGTGGTAATATGCTGCACAGTTTGAATCGTTCAGCATAGAAAACACACCCACAAACAACATACAACACACACACACACACACCCTAACAGCTCATCAAACTCGAGGACAACAAGATCACAGAGCGATCCGGCTTCAGCAGCGTGTTGGCCTGGCCGTCACTGGCGACATCACTGCCTACATTACATTATAGTGTTGTTAATATCTGTACGCACTTGTAAATACATTCGTTTAGTGTCAACAAAATACATGCAGACACACACACAGGCAAATACAAGCACATATACATATAAATATACACAAATACACACACAAGTACACACACATGCATATACACAAATACAAGTATATATACACAAATGTATGTTTACACACATGTATATATACATGTGTATATATACATGTGTGACATGATGTATATACACATGACATGTGTGACATGATGTGACATGATATGACATGTGGTGACATGACATGTTGTGTCATGACACGTTGTGACATATCATGACATGTTGTGACATGTGTGACATGATGTATATACACACACACACACACACACACACACACACAGACACACACACACCTGGCGGTAGTAGTGGGTACAGCAGTGGTACAGTGTGGACAACACAGACGAGCCGACTAGTGAACCGGCACTGCTGACAGAACCACCACGACCGCTGTGATTGTGGGCCTCACGCACCGCTTGTAATGGCAACTGTCGTTCTGTCGTTCGTTCACACACACACACACACACGCGCACACACACACACACACACACACACACACACATACAGACACACAAACAGACACATAAACAGTAAAAAACACGACAACCAGACAATGAATACAGCGACATCGCCAATATTTAGATATTCCTATTTATATATTCCTGTTTATGCTATGATTGAAACAAGACGCAATCACCGTACAGTTCGTACAGTGCGAGCCATCAGTAGTCAAACTGCCGATATATCCCGCTCCATAAGCGCGTATACAACCAAGGAAGGAAGCGAGGAAACACAATAGAAAGAGGCAGAGAGCTAGACCAGTGGGTGCCATCCATTTTGTGATCGACTATCGATTGGAGGTGTCGTACAATCACCACGTACCGCCTGGTTCCACTAATTTCAGTCAGATATCACTTAATCTACATAATTGTACAAGTAGAACACGCAAATCAACTGAAAAAGCAGCTCAACGCAGTCGTGAAGGCAGACAACCCTGGCTCTCATCCCAATGCCGAGGAAAACACTAGAAACATTCAATGACCCCGAAATTGTTCAGAACCGTCGAACAATCATTCATGAACCCAAAAGTGTTTGCGTACCGCCTGATAAACACTCGCTAGAGTACCACAGGTTGGGAACCACTGAGCTAGACACACACACACACACACACACAAGCGAAACAAAAGTGATATTACACTGTATTGTTGATACTGTCATATGATACTGATTATTGTTACTGATACTGTCCGTTGATACTGATTGCTGCTACGGATACTGTCCTATTAAACTGACACTTGAAGCTGTCACTGACCACACTCAATGTTACGTTATGATGCATGTACACATGTATAATGTCCGTCGAAGAGCTAGGCTCGATGACCATTTATTTGCCAGGTTAGTTCTCTTGATTTTGTATTGTTTCGTCTTTATTGTTTTTTTTGTTGGCAAATAAAAAAAGCGAAAGGGACACACACACACACACCCAGCAGGGAGATGTGTTGCTGAACGATGAGCTTGAAGAACTTCACTTCCTGGTCGTCCACTTCCACATCGGCGCTGGCACATCGGCGCAACGCTCGAATTCTCTGCTCGCCGCCCTCGCAGCTCAGCGCATGCTCATAGTGCACCATCTATTCACACCCAACAAACACACACACACACACACACACCCAACAAACACACACACACACAGATAATAGGATATGCTGTGGCCATATTAAACAAACAACATAACTGACCACATACACAAAGGCATAAATGAGCACTTTAGGCTGTGTGTGAATGTATGCGTGTGTGTGTCTGTATGTGTGCATGTAAATGTGTATGTATGTGTGCATATAACTGTGTATGTATGTGTTTATGTATGTGTGCATTTTTAAAATTGCCCTAGCGAAGCAGTAGATGTTCGCTTTGGCAAACGAGATTAAATTCAATGTATGCGTATGCGTGTGTGCGTATGTATGTGTATGCATGTGTGTATATGTGTATGAGCATATGCACGTCTATGCACAACTGTGTGTGTGTATGTGTGTATGTAATGAAATATGCATGTGTGTGTGACTAACTGCCGCTTGTCGATGCAGGCCGATCATGGCCAGAATGTCGGCGGCGCGCTCGTGCTGTCCCAGTTGGCGCAGATGAGACACATAGGTGGCGCGCACCAGCGCCTGGCCGCCACACCGCCGCAGCTCGGCGTCGAACAGCGCCGGCTTCAGCGAGCGCTGCATAAACAACAGCACCTGCACGACAACACGCCGGCCAGCACAGCGTACGCTTGTGTTACCACTGTACATCGGGTCAATGAGTGTGTGAGTGTGTGAGTGTGTGTTCTCAGTGAATTGAAGAGCGCAGGACTGAGTCAGTAGATAGTACTGTCTCACCTTCCAGAGATCAAATGATAATCTGTGAGTTTGTTGATGGTAGTTTTGTTTCTTACACTAGCCGGTAACTTGTTCCAATCTGATATAGCTCTGCACGGAAAACTACTTTTTCAAATCCCGTTTATTGATTTTTCTCATGGTAAAAGTCTTCTTTTGTCATGTCTCCTGGTAGACTTATTTACTTGAACATTCCCACATGTTGAAGTGCATCATGCGCACTGCCACAACAGCTACGTAGTTTTGTCCCGCGTACTGATGAGGCTCACAAACGTATTTCAATATCAATATCCAAACAATTTCAAAGCAAGACAAACACACACACACACACACGGCCGAAACTGTACTGACCGCTAGCACAGCGTCAGAGTCGCGCAAACGCACTGTTTCGTCGAGCAGCGCGCGCTTGGAGGCGAGCGAGCGGTGGTGCTCCAGCGGCACCTGCTCATAACAGCCGCCGCCGCTAGAGGGCAGCACCAGAGCGCGGGCAGTCTGCACCGGTGTCAGACCACGCCCCGATGACGTCACAGCCGCCGCCGAGGCAAAGGCCGACTCGGATGTCAGACTGGACGGCGTGCGGCGCCAGTAGGAGCGATTGAGTGAGTCGCCGCTACGAAGCGCTACAAACAACCCGTCCCCCCACTACATATAGCGCGCCCATTATGGCACAACTACATAAAAACACTAGATCACAGATCAAACAAACCGGACCGGACACATGCACTATTAGTCTTCCTAGCTATATCGACATACAGACTTGTTAATTCCCTATTACAGTCGTGTTGAAATGCACAGTATCTTGCGACTAAGTGACCCGCAAGCATACATGGTGGGGGGCAGCAGATATCCTAGCTACTCCATTGCTTGAACGTGACAATTGACAGAATATTGGTGAGCGGGCTAACTACCATCTGCCAGGCCGGAATAATCGCTGGTCGGTGCAGTTTTGGCGGCCGAGCTGAACGAAGCCGACGACGACGTGATCGATATGGGCGTAACTCTGCCGCCAACACTGCCGCGTCCGACCGCCGACACGCCGTGATCGCCGCGTGCAGCGCCGCCACTACTGTCATCGTCCACACTGAGGCCGCTTATGTCTGGCAACCGTGCGTATCAGGGATGCCAGTCGGTCGATCAGAAACGATGAGATCAACAAAAAATAAACACCCACACACACACACACATCCATACACACGCACACACACACATACGCAATATCAATCAGCGTTGCTACAGCCGTAGTAGCAGTGAAATACGAGAAATTATCACTAATCACTTTATTTATGTAGAAATGTGTGCGTTGATCGCGAGCCAGACACAAACACCAAAGCTTTAACGAACACCGCCCAAAACACGAATGCCATGAAGCCGCGACCTTGAAATTAGTCACTTGTGAGGACGTAGTCAGTCGGTGGCTCTCAAATAGATACTATCAGCAATAAACAGGCACTCACCGACACATGGCTCTCCGTCCCAGTTGACTAGAACGTCATCATCTGCCGTGTCGGTGCGTTTACTCGATTTTAGCTCACTGCGAAACTGCACACCAAAAAGAGACACACAAACACACCGACACAATTACACAGACAATCTATGTCAGGGGGTCTTGAAATATTAATGATTCCATACCCACAAATGGATTGTCGAATATGGTCACATACCCCCTTTACTTGGCTGTTCAAATAATTATCACTAATCCTATTGTTTGCCAGCATGACTTCCAGATACGAATATTAAAATCGCTTGAATTCACTGTAATTCAGATAAGGGTGACTAAGAAAACACAACAATTGATCATTTTATTATTTATATACCATGGATAATTTATGCCAATACCCAGAAATCGAGTCCCATACGCCCAAGGGGTATCGGTACCATCCGGTTAAGAACCTCTGATCTATGTACTGAAATTGCAGAACAATACCATTCTGCAAGCTGACAAAATCGACAAAATCCACATCGAAGAAGCACCTGGCAGGGAGTGAATACTACATTTTGAAATTAATCTTGGCATGCATTTGAGTGTAGATACAAACACATGACAAGACAATGAGAAAACATTCTGCCATATGACGTACACCGTGGAGGAAAACGCCCGCATCTGAGTCATCGTCAAAATCGAACGGAGTCACTCTGCGGTTGCTCTCGTTCCAATAAGCATCACCAGGAGCCAGCGCCTCCCCTGCTTCATCTTCAGAGGCAGCCATTGTTGGTCTGCACCACTATCGGATGCGCCAGCCGCTCTAGACGTGCATACTAACGTATATCCTGGAGACACAATAAGACGCCACTGAAAATAACAGACTGTGATGAGTAGAAAAATCGCTTTTAAAGAAAAAGTCTCCTTTAAGTTAGCACACCAACGCTGCAACAAAATTACTCCACCCAATATTTAGTTCTCGAGCAAGTATAGCAATAATTTCCAAAAAAGTTCAGCCCAATCTCCCAACAAGTTACCATTCCTCTCGATCTCAGTAACTATAACCTTCCTCCCACTCAGCTTTTCTACCCTTTTAATTAGATCCCTAAGAAGAATTAATTATTCCCTATTGCCATTGCGTTGTTGCATTGTCAGGTCATCTCCGACACCAAAGCCGTGGTGGAAGCATGACTTGAGCCGTCTACGATGAACGTCTACGTGAGCGTCTCTGGAGCCGGTCACGCACTGAATCCAATTAGTTATCCTTTCTACAGGCACTCAAGTATGCATTTAACAATAACACTTCAAACTCACCAGAGACTACACGATAATCTCTCTGATCTGGATGTCTTCAAAACTATTCTCTACAAATCCAAACACTCATCCTGCTCACATTCCCATTCCAAATTGTACACATTAAAGCATATCATGAGTTTTTCTAAGTCACCTCAACGATCCATTTGACCATTGGCCACAAATCATTCAGTTTACATCAGCAAAGCTAAAAAATATTCTTTACTTTGTTTGTTAATATTCACGGCTCTACGTCAACCCCTCATAACCACCACGATCTGTAATTACTATTTTGTCCTTGAGCAATCAATAACGTCTCAGTATCTCAGCATACCCACCCGTCGTGATATGCATGCAAGTGCTTAAATGAATCATCAGCTATTAAAAATTGTATTAAAAATGGGCCTAATACTCTCGCACCATGGTCAGTTTTAATTATTAAAAGTCAAGATTATGCGACAAAAAGTGGATATATCGCCCGCGTTCTCTATGTTGTTGAAATAATAAATTATCCTGTATTTTCTGGTGAGTTTGAAGTGTTATTGTTAAATACATAATATTCATAGTATTTGAATATATATTTAAGAGTGTATCTTTATGTGGCCATATGTGATAGTTGTTTTAGGGGTATGTTTCACTATCTTGAAGCAAAGTACAACTACAAAGCAACAGCAAATCAACAACAAGCAAACAAAGCAAATATTAAGCAAAGCAACAACAACAACTAACAAATTAAGAGTTGGACGGTGTTATTTTCTGTAATCAAGCAAAGAAACAACAGGGCGAAGCCCTCTCACTTTTCGCACAGCCCACTGTGCACCCGACGAGAATTCGTCCACTCGAGCAAAATAGTTTCTCAGAACACGGCAGCCACACGTACTCGACCCAGGCCACCAACAGACTGCCCGACAATTGTCAAGGCAACTGCACTCGGGTTCGTTCATGCTCCACAGCCAATCAGCGCTCAGTAACGTGGGACGTCATACCTCACACCACTGGCAATGCCACCTAGTCTACTATCTAGGTGGCGTTGCCACTGGACTCAAGTGAACCGCTATGAAGTCACACCGCACGCCACTCGACAACAACGTCACTCGAACGTTCTAGAATGTTCAGTGGCTTCCAAACTAACGCCACATCTCCCCCCAGCTTTCCACTTGAAAGCTCACAACAAACACGCTGGCACACACGCACGGTTAAACTTCATCATCGGATAGACACACGTACTCGTTTAACCATGCCGGCGGTCGACGTCTCCTCGTTGAACGCCTCGGCTGCTCGACTGCAGCCTCATCCTCGACTCTCTCAGCCGCGTCGCCCTCTCCGACATTCTCTCGAGCATTATGTACACTCACGTCCTCTGAGGGCTGACCAGGTTCCTGCTCCACAGACACACGGTCCGCATCCACGCCCTCGCCAATAGCCAGTCGCTCAGGTGGCAGGCTGTCAGGTGTTCTGTCACCGCCGGGACTATCGGCCGCCTCGTCCCGTCCGCCATCGCCGCTCAGGTCCAAGCTACTCCGGGTGGCTCCGCCGGGTGGCTCCAAATCTCCGCGATTGCCGGTCGCATCCACATCCCAACCGCCGCTGGTCGGTTCCACGTCGCTATGAGTGCCGGTCTCGTCTATGGCTCCACTAAGGCCGGCACAGCGACGCTTGAGCAGGCCGCGCACATGGCGCGGCATGTCATCTACGCATACGACGTGCTGTGAGACGACCCTGGTCACCTTCCCGAGGGTCCACGGCGTTGTACATGACGGGATCGGCGGTTTCACCCACACCTCGCACCAACGGCAAACGCTTCTGTCTGGTCATCAGCGTCCCTGCGGCCGGTCTCAAATGGAAGACGCCACTCGTATCTGAAAATACACCTCGAGAGAATAGTGCCCACCTGAGCTTCTTTTCGCGGCGTAACGTTGTACCAGAACGTCGCCTCCTCCGGGAAAATATGTCCCCTCGCTGCCATCCTTTTGATCGTACGGTGATTTCGCTCCACGATCCCGTTACCTCCCGGGGCGTATGCGGCTCGGAATCGCAGAGATGCACCACTCGGCGAACTGCTCCATCGCCGCCGACCGGAACGCCGTCGAGTTGTCCAGTAACAGCTCCTCAAACGGCCCACGCTCAATCACAATTTGCCGCAACTGAGCTATAATGCACAAGGCCGTCTCATTCGGCAATCTGCGCCATACGGCAAGACGTGATGGACCACAATCCACCATCGACAGGTAAACGCCGGCATCGTAATGAGTGACGTCCGCTGCCACTCGATACCAGTCCCTGTCCACGGCCAGACTACCCTGACCTACGAGGTTCTCCTCTCTCACCGCTGGATCGATACGTTGACAAGCCTCGCATCCAGCTAACTCCGCATTCACTTGGGCCCTCGTCAAGTCACTCCGCAATCGTTGACCCAGGTACAGCGTCCTCTCGACACCTAAATGATGGGGCAGATGAGCCGCCCAAACGGTGTCCTTAATACTCCTCTTCGTAGCAAGAGCTGCTGATATTGCCACCTCCTCCTCACCAGCGTCACGATGAACAAGCCACTTATTGACCACCCTGGTCATCTGATCAGCTATATTCTCCACCGTCGTGACGAACCGGAGAGAAACTGTCAGGCCATGCTCGGCGATCGTCTCCTTAATCACCACCAGTCGGAGCTTCAGCATCTCGGCAGAACCTTTAGTGCGGACACGGTTGCGCCCCTCGACAGTGCTGTCCATCCAACTAAGCACTGTCCTCGAGTCTGTCGCGACGGTAAACGTCGTGAACCCCCACGAAATCGCCATATTAATGCTACGACCGACTGCCTCCAGCTCGGACACATTGATTTATAGAACGTCGGTCTTCTTACGGAGCCAAGTAGCATCCTCAACGACGCAGCCGTCCACCTCGACCAACACGCCAAGCGCCAGCGTGCTCATGTCAGTCCACACAGTGAGCCTTTCTCGATCCAGCTCTGGATCTCGGCATTGTACCTCTCGCTTACCCCGGGAGCTCTCGTACAGCTGTACTACGCCACGCTGTTCTGTAGCTGGCCCGGCTCTTTGTCAGACCACCGCCAGCTCACCGTCCATCGGCCCTCAGCGAATGCCGCTACGAAGTCCTTGTCGACAACTTCCAGCGGCTGCGGACTATCCGTGGAACCTGCCAACATAAACCTCACACACTTCGTCGATTTATTAGACACACACTTACGCGCCGGTGCACGACAGCACCCCTCGGGGTAAGGTTTCCCCCACTCAACGGTGTATATAGAGTCAGCACCCCTCTTCACTGTCACGCCTCCCATATGGTCGATAACGTCGTTGCCCAGGAGGCACTCCACCCCAAGGTTTTCTAATCCCTTCACTACGAGCCCGGAAACTCTAAAACAGTGTCCCTGTAGTGCTGCGCCCTCCGCATGAAAATGCGAGCTCGTCCGACCTCTCGAGCGGCGTGACTTCGACGCCGGCTTCTCGCAGTCACGAGCGAAATGCCCGTGCCTGCCACACCGGTAGCATTGCGCTCCCGGGCACTCGCCGCCACATCGGAAACAGCGGAGTGTCCGGCGCGCAGAAGAGCGCTCCGGACGGCCCGCCCACCGAGACACAGAGCCGTCTCGCTGGTCCGACGCTCGAGGAACTGGAGAGCGCTCCCTCGAGCTGCTCGCTACTTGTGCGTAGCTGGCTCGCTGCCTAGATGCTGCCACCACCCCGGATGGGCGGTTTCTGGCTGCAGCAGCCCTGCGCGCACCAATTCTAGCACGCACCGCCGACAGCACGCTGTCGAAATCGGAGGTATAAGCCCCCTCTCTCGCCATAGCCCACTCATAAATTGAGTCGGGTAGGCCCTTGTAAAACTTGACGCGGAACGCCAGGTTCTTGGGTGTCAACCCTACACGGCGACCTAGACGCTCTAGGTCGTCCACAAAGGCGTCCACTGACTCGCCAGATCGAAGCTGACGAGTCGAGAAGCGCCTCCACGCCTCTTGGCGAGGTACGCCAAACTCGACGACCAGCGTGGCTTTCACCACGGTCCACTGTGAGGCGTCGCCCACTAGCATGCGCCGGTAGAGCCGGCGCGCGCTCCTATCCAGCATATGGTCGACCATTTCGCAAGGGTCGACCTGCTGGATGCCGCGTGCCTTGTCGCCCACACACACGATCTTGTAGTTACCGCCCGGCGGGAACGTGTTCCTGATCTGATTGGCAATGACAGAGTGCACGCCGCCACACAGTCCACGATCTGACGTCACGGCCACCAGTAGTTGAGCGGCAGTGTCGTCAGGTCGGCATTTCGAGCATATCCGCTCGAAATCGGCCAGCCACTCAGTGACGTCAAGAGTGACGTCACCACCGAAACGCGGTAGAGCCCGCCCTATCGTATCAAGGATCGGCCCTCGGGCCTGCATTAAAATGTTGGCCAATTGACCAACATCCACCACGGGTCCTGCGGCCCCCTGCTCGGATCTCTGACCCCCCTGATCGAAGTCATCGGATTCACTGTCGGAACCCCCCTCGACAAACTCGCGTTTGACCCCGCCAACGGCCTCAGCCATATTGCCGAAATAGCTTGTAATCAAGCAAAGAAACAACGGGGCAAAGCCCTCTCACTTTTCGCACAACCCACTGTGCACCCGACGAGAATTCGTCCACTCGAGCAAAATAGTTTCTCAGAACACGGCAGCGACACGTACTCGACGCAAGCCACCAACAGGCTGCCCGACAATTGCCAAGACAACTGCACTCGGGTTCGTTCACGCTACACAGCCAATCAGCGCGCAGTAACGTGCGACGTCATACCTCACACCACTGGACTCAAGTGAACCGCTATGACGTCACACCGCACGCCACTCGACAACAACGTCACTCGAACGTTCTAGAACGTTCAGTGGCGTCCAAACTAACGCCACATTTTCTTAACGAGGTCTTTTGTGGTTCAACGACTCAGACGTCAAAACACAGCTTTATAAATATCTGCAATACGATTATTATGAGTGATTTGAGAGGCACCTTCTTTGTTCTTCTTTGTTTGCGTCTTGCTTGACCTTTTGACATCCTCAGTCAATGTAACGATGAACCATGGGATTCCAATTTAATCAAATTTTCTGTTTTATCTGACCAAATTGATGCACTTATCCAAACTTTCACCCACCGAATCAATATTCCGGGGCATACGGTCATCGTTCGATTTCTTTTCAGTCTGCTTCACTGTTTTCATTGAAACCAGTTTTCGTAACCGGCGTCTATTTGCTATCGCGTGATCACGCTTGGAATGCATTACCACCAGAAACACCAAACATGTTTTGCAAGAGCGAAATGTTTTTGAATGCACGGCGCGCCTGCTGAAGAGCCGCACACCAAACAACTGCTAAGTTCTTTCACGCACACGCTCACGCACACCGCTTTTCGGCATGCAGGCTCGACTGTGGCCAATGCGGACACACTTATTTTTGCTCTCACTGTTTTATCACACTGAAGTTATACACTGGTCACTTGTCGCATTAGTTCTTTGTTTGCGTGCGTGTGTACGTGTGTTTGTTGGTGCGCGCTTGTGACTGACGCGGCGGCCTGAAAGCTGGCACAATGCGCCCGTCCGCCGCTGCTCCCAGTGCCACTGCCGCGCCGTCTAACAGCATCAGCGGCGGCGGCGGCGGTGCTGGTGTTTCTTGGCGTCTGTGCGACGTGCCGCACTCGGTTTTCGAGCGGCTGTGTCGGCTACTTGACCGCACCTGCTGGCGCCATCTGGCCGGCCAGCACTTGAACTACAGTCAGGACGACATTGAATTTCTCGAGTATCGCGAGCGACACGGCTTCTCGCCGTCACGTCACGTGCTGCAGCAGTGGAAGCAGCAGGATCCGCTGGTCGACGAGCTGTTTGTCATGCTGTCGCGCATGCGCTTCTACCAGGCCATGCACTTGATTGCCAAGTACGTCGACGGCCGGCTGTTGGCGCTGCTGCACGACGGCGAGGGTAGCAAGTCGAGTGTGCTGCGAGCGATGCGGCAACGGCGAGCGACGGACAGTGAGCCAGGCGAGGCGGTCATTGGCGGCCGGCATGCATCGTCATCTGCTACGGCTGCGGCGACGACTGTGGCGCAGATCACTGATAGAACGGACAAGCATTGGCAGGTGGGCGGCGCATTGGCCGGCAATTTGGCGGAGAACGCTCACAAGAGCGACTTGCCCACTAAGCTGGCACGCGACGATATTGTGCGTCTGCTGCGAGCCCCGGTCGACGCGTCTCTGTCAGCGTCATCGATACCGTCTATGGCGGGGTTCGATTCGGCCCGGCCGTCGGGAAACGAAAACGGCCGCCGTCAACAACAAGAGCGACAACAGCCGGTGATCACAACTGATATCAACGATAGCGTGTTGTCGCTGAGCGCCACGGATCTGGCGGCTGGAGGTCGAATTGTGGCCGGTAGTGACGCAGGCGGCGGCGGCGCGAGCTCTCCCTCGACGTCCGTCAAACTGCCGGATGCGACGGCGGATGCGACGGCGGCCGGAATAGACATGGTGCGTCGGGACGACCAGTTGGTCAACATTCCGCGCATTGAGTATGCGGCGCTTCGAGCCGGAACCGACAACTGGAGCAGCGAGCGTGTGCTGGGATCGGGCGGCTTCGGCACTGTGTATCGTGCCACGTGGAAGAACACCACGTGGGCCGTCAAGCGGATTGACGTGCACACGTCGACGGCCGGCGGCGGTGGCGGCCACGAGCAACAGCTGGCCGAATTGCGTCGGTCGCTGGACGAGCTGCGTATTCTCAACACGTGTCGGCACGACAACATTCTGCCAGTGTGCGGCTTCAGTGTGGACGGACCCGAGCCGCTGTTGCTGTATCAGCTGATGGCCGGCGGCAGTCTGCTGGATCGGCTGGTGTGTCGACGTGTCGGTGTGCCGCCGCTCGACTGGCGCCAGCGGTTGAACATTGCGCGCGGCGCGGCACGTGGGCTGCAGTTTTTGCACACGCGCACGGCCGCGCCGCTCGTGCACGGCGACATCAAGAGCGCCAACATTCTGCTCGACAGCCATCTGGAGCCGCGGCTCGGCGATTTCGGCTTGGCGCGACAGTTGCCGGCGTCGCGCTACACCAGTTTGCAGGTGTCGCGCATCCACGGCACACGGCCCTATTTGCCCGACGAGTATCTGCGCTCGCGCCGCTTGTCCGACAAGGTGGACACGTACAGCTTCGGCGTGGTGCTCTACGAGATCGGCAGCGGTCAGCCGGCCTACGACGAGCGGCGGCCGGTGAAGCTGTTGCGTCGACTGGTCGAAGAGGCGGCGGCGGCCGGACTGCTGCGACGGCTGGCCGACCGGCGGCCGGACTGGCTGGATGCGGCCGTGTTTGACGCGCTGATGCGGCTGGGCGCGGCGTGCGTGCAGCAGCGGCCTCGGCAACGACCGCCGATGACGCATGTGTTGGCCGAGTTGGAAACGGCGGTGGCGGCGGCGGCGGCGGCCATGGACAGCGTTGGCAGTGCAGGGACGCCGGTTTTGCGCTCGACGGCGGGTGTCGGTGTTTGTAAGCGGGACGTATCAGTGGAGGCGTGCGATGGCAAACAGTCGGCTGGTAGTTATGGCGAGACGACCGCCACAGAGCTGTTGAGCGTGGGCGGCGCGTGTGTCAGTGACGGCCAGTGCAGCGAGCAAGGCGACGGTGCGGTTGCTCAGTGTTGGCCAGTTGAGCCGACGTGTGGTCGACCACACAGCGATGACAGTGCTAGCGGAGGCCAAAACGACGTGCCGCCGTTCAGCGCCAACTGTCTGCCTGCTGTCATAGCAGATGCGTTCACTTGTCGTGCCGGACCAGACAAATCGTCTGGAATATCGTGTGACAATGAGCGTTCTGCAGCTTCACACTGTGATGGCGTTGCGTCGGCAACCAGCGACGAAGACTCGCTGGCAAGCCTACTGTCCGACTCGCTCGTGTTGTACGACGCCGACGTGACGGTGGCGCCCCCTACACGTCAACCGGACGCACTGCCGCTGCTGTCTGAGCTGGGCGTTGTGCACGAGGCATCGCTAAAGCAGTAGTTGGCAGGGTTAGCTGCGGGTGCAGGCTCCGCATGTCTCCGTCTGCGCTCAATTGGCTTGGACTGCCTTGGCAAGGACTGGTGCATATGTTGAGTTTTGGCAAAGTGTGTTGTGTGTTCGCTGAACGTTGTTTTAGTGATGCGTAATTTTAAATCTCAGATCTGGCTCGACGTCGCATCTTGGAAGATCGTAGCGATTCGTTGTTGTCAAGCTTTTCGGTACGGTTGTTTTTTTCCGGGATGCTATATTCACGATTTGTCGAACTAATTTACCGGTGTGAAGTGATATGCTGTTTTTACTTGCCACACTGTATTTTATGTGGAGATATTTACACGGTGTGTTTTTTCAACCATGCCTTCATCAATGTTACCGCGTGCCATATTTTATCGGGTGTTTTGGGTGTAATGGTGGTTTGTCATAATTTGTTATATGAATGTTCGGCTGTTCACCGCGCTGTCGAAATATATTGTCAATTGTCGTTTGGTTCGTTTTCTTTGCTTATTAGTTTGGTTTTCATGTGTCGACCTGCACCAGTGGGGGTTCCAGCATAGGAGGGCATTTTCTATAGCATCCGTTTTGCGGTCTACCCACATTTTATGCAACCACATTACCGTGTTTTTTGGATTAATTCTTTCTAAAATAGATATTCGTTATGCGTGTGATATTTATATTTTACCTGATTTGAATTGAAAAATGAATTTATTTGAATTCAATAAGTCTCGGACAATGCTCTTCTATTTTTGTCGTTTCAAAATCATGTCAAATTTGTTGCGTGATGTTGCTCCAAACATATAGATGGTGCATTTCCGACTGTATTTTTAATCGTTTGTCCTGGGAAACTGACGCGACCGGTTCTCTGCACTATCTACTGCTGACATTGTTTTGCTCCTGTATTCTCTATTCAACTGCGCCTGCCTTTCACGCCTACGGTTCACTTGTATTGTGTGTGTGTGTGTGTGTGTGTGTGTGTGTGTGTGTGTGTGTGTGTGTGTGTGTGTGTGTGTGTGTGTGTGTGTGTGTGTGTGTATGTGTGTGTGTGTGTGTGTGTGTGTGTGTGTGTGTGTGTGTGTTTGTGTGTCTTTGTTTTCACAGCCTGGGCGCATGTGAATTCCATCGGTGAGCCAATATGAAGCGGGTTCCAATTTCCGAGATTTCACTGGTCAACCGAAAAGAGCCTCGTATCGCTCTGGTGAGACCACGCTCTCCTCAGCTCTGCTTCATCAAACTGTTGACTTATTCCTCTTGTGTGTATATATATATATGTGTGCGTGTGTATTTGTGCATGCCAGCCGTGCTTGTTTAAGCCCAGCGACTCGGCGCTCGGCAGACGCGGCGGCGGCGGCGGTGCGTCGGCGGCACACATGGACGATACGGCGTCAGCCCGGTCGTCGGCGGCCGACGCGTCGGTGTTGGCCGTGGCTGTGGCAAACGCAGCCGTCGATGTCGACGATAGCATAACCATCGGGCCGGTGGTGGTCGAGCCTGAGCCGGCGCCCGTCGTTGAGCCGATGGTACGAGCCGCGGCGCTGCTCAACAAGCTGGTGGACAAACGCGACCTCCAGGTAACTGCGGCCACACAGGCGCAGGTTGATGACTGTGGGCGACAAGCGGGAGCCGTTACATACACACACACACACACTCACACACACACACACACACACACACACACACACACACACACACACACACACATACATACACAGACAGGGAGGAAGCATGCTTGAATGGTATTGTTTTGACGTTGTTACAAGCATACAAGTGTGTAGGCGAGAATGTTACGTGGAAGTCTTGAGATACAACGAAGAACAGGGCAATGCCATAACGGCGACAGATATCATCCAACAACTTCGTGAAACAGGTGAAATAATTCGAAATTTGTTGAAAGGTTGAAGGTGGCGGCCGTTATACACACTGTCAACAAAGTGTGTGTGCGTGTGTGTGTGTGTATGTGTGTGGGTGTGTGTGTGTGGCTGGTTGGACATAAATCTGCTATTGCAGTCCATGCAACCGCAGTGCAAACTTATTTATGGTCGAGTAGTCGGCGATTGAACCGGCTTCCCGACTGTTTTCACAGTGTTTACACATTCTGTAGCAATAGAAAATTATCGTGTTTTATCCTTTATTATCGTGTTTTTGTGTGTTCAATTCTACGCGCCTGTGTTAGTGTGTGTGTCTGTGTGTGTGTGTGTGTGTGTGTATATATAAATATCTACCTAATGTAATGTGTGTGTGTGTGTGTGTGCGCGCTAGAGTGAATACACATTGTTGTAGTGAGTTTATGTATGTTCCGTAGCCTTTTCACTTCGATTTCCTCACTTCCTAATGCACCTATTGTACATTTTCCACAGCAGCTCTGAGAAAGGGAATCAATTCAGTTGTTTCATCAAATTCAATGCCCGTGTGTCACTAGAAACGAAATTCGCATTGATAGAAGCGCACATATTGGTCCCACCAATGGGTATTTCTCCACAAGCTAGGCACCGCTGAACGAGACAGAAGATGAACGGGACCCTCTCCACTCCACATAGTCCTGTAATCAGACTCGTAGCGTCGGCTAGTGAATACGATATGCTAACGTTCGTTCGTTTGCTTTCCCAACTCTTTCTATAATTCTTTTCTTTTCCAACTCTTTTTCTCTGAACCTTTTGGGCGCTTCCGGTACAGGGGACCATCGCAGGGTTGTAATTGTGCTTGCACTCTTCCCGTGCTACTGGATTTGTGTGTGTGTGTGTGTGTGTGTGTGTGTGTGTGTGTGTGTGTGTGTGTGTCAGGGCACGTTGTGCAAGTGTGCCGAGCTGATTGGCGACGATGGCACGGGTTTTGTTGTGGTGGCGCTGTCGCTACGCAGTTTGCGCACGCGCGACCAGCGGCACGTGATAGGACAGCTGTTGGCCCACCTGGTCGCTCAGCAGCTGCTCACGCCCGCCAACATTGTCGATGCCTTCAACCAGGTGTGTTCAAGCTCAACTTCAAATATGCATTGCCAAAATGTACACATAAACACATTTCAAGCATTTGCTTGACAATGTATTGGCAATGCCTGACGAGTGTGTATGTGTGTCTGTGTGTATGTATGTAAATGTGTGTATTCGTTTGTGTGTGCGTTATTTTGCGACACGGTGTGTTTATACGGGATAATAATTATGTGCATTTTAAGCGTGCACCAGCCTGTTGATACGCCCCGCTGTGCGTTCATCTACAGCCAGGTAGCTCCTGGTAGATTCAAGCCGGGAGGTGCTGATTAACGCATCCGGACCAGGATTCGAACCGCGAACTTCTAACTTACAAGAGCTCAGCGCCTTAGCCACTGAGCTATTCGGGAGCTTTACGAGATGTAGTTACACACAGGATTTACCTACCAATAAACATACACACACGCGCCCTGTAGTACACAGACAAAACAGTGCAGTAGAATCGCAGCTGCGTTTCCGCGAATGACAGCCTAGCCTAGCTATATTGCCCAAGCCAGACCGCATCTTGTGTACACGTGTGTGTGTGTGTATATGTGTGTGTGTGTATATATGTGTGTGTGTGTGTGTGTATGTATGTGCGTGTGCAGGTGCTGAGCAGTCGTACGGTGCGGCTGATTTTGCGCGGCTACGCCGAACTGCTGGCTCCGCTGTTTATCGACGACGATCATCGGCGCCGACGGCCGGACGGCGAGTCGTGCGTCGACGCCGACGATACGGGCGGCGGCGGCGGCACGCAGATGACCGTGCTCGGCGTGCTGACGGCGCTCGACTGTTTGTCGGTGAAGCAGTTGGAGCGGCTGCACGACGCCATCAGCATGCGTCTGCGCGACCTGGTGGGAGCGGCGCGAGCCCGCCTACTACTGCCGCCGGCCATCGACTGGGCCACGTTCAAGGAGCAGCAGGTGCGCGCGCCATAGAACCACGTGTGTGGTTGTTGTTGTTGTTCCTCAGGTTGTCTGGCCGAACAGCCTCGAGCTGCTGTGGAACCCGGGTGACCGAAGCCGATTCCAGGAGCTCGACAGCCCCGTCGTTCTGACGAGGCTGTAAGGGTTGTTGCTGCGGTTTGGCCTCCAGATTGGAGGGTGGTCCCACGACGTAGAGTCCACAGCTCAAGGACCACGTGTGTGGTTGTTGTTTGTTGATGATGTTCCACAGGCTGTCTGGCCGAACAGCCTCAAGCTGCCGAGGAAAGACACGGCGCCGACCGGGTTATTCCACAGGTTATTGTGGTGTATTTGGTGTTGTGTTGACGCCTGAATGTGTTTGTGTGTGTGTTATGCAATGTTGCATGCTGTGTGTGTGATGGTGTGTGGTGCTGAATTGCAATCTGGCCAGGTGTGGTCGATTGAAAGGCAGGATGATGAGCGTATCTGGTTGCTGGTGTTGTTAAGATATGTGTGTGGTGTGAATGTCGATGTTTGTATGTGAACCAAATAGAATACAGCAAGGAGAGAGAGTGTGTGTGTGTGTTTGTGTGTATTTACCAGTTGTAGATTTGAATGTTACATGATACGTGCTATATAAGCTTTAATTGACAATATCATCCGATCCAAATTTCTAGTATTTCCTTTATTCGTGTTTCTCCTTATTGCGTTTGTATTGGTTTTATCGTGCTCTTCCTCAGACCACAATCGACTTATCATTCGCTGCTTTATCGCTTTCGTCACATTCCTTCTCTTATACTTCTCTCTCTCGCTATCTTTCTATGATGTGTGTGTGTGTGTGTGTGTGTGTGTGTTGGCAGAGTGAATCTTTGCCGCTGAACGAGGCGGTGCGCGAGCGCAAGCAGTACATCAAAATACTGGCCGTGAGTGTTGTATTGTGTCTGAACCAATGTCAAGTGCTGTCAACCTGTTGTGAGTGTCCTCAGTGTGTCTGAGAAAAACACCAACGAAAACACCAAAAACGCGTGTCTATTTCGGTGTTTTTCATGTTTTTCTGCATATGTATGTGTCTGTGTGGTTACAGCGTTGTCGTGAGCGTGATTGTAGCTACTCGTCCACTTCTGTCAACAATCTGCGTCATCACCTGGCCGGCGTGCACCAAATTGACCTGCCCGAGTCACGACTGAGGTTCGCCACCGAACAAGGTGGGTATGTGTGTGTGTCAGCATGTCTGTCTGCCTGTTTGGTTGTAGAGTGAAATTGTTGACTGAGCAATTGCTACACTGTCTGTTTTCACCGCATGCATTTTCTGATCAGCGTGGAAGATTTGATTTTGTTGTGTTTACATTCTCTAGCTGTATCCAGTCTTCTAGGCTTGCTTTGGACACCTGCGCATTATTTTCTATTTTCACTGGCCAACCCAGTTTCGGCAGACACTTTGACTTCGGCTTTCTCATTGTTGCCCGAATCTATTGTTTCTACCAATTGTCATCTTTATTTCAGCCGCTTCGATGGTCAGTGCTCATAGGCTAATCGTGTCATGGTGCCTATGTGTCTATGTTTTTATGTGAGCAGAGTTTTTCGCGTGGAAAATGCAGCTGGAGCGAGCGGACGGCGTGCGCTTTGTCGCCGACCACCTGTCCAACTACATGTGCTCTTGGCGCGGTGTCGACCCCAGCCGGCGGGCACGCGGCGGCGCCACGCCCGGCGCCGGCGACTGTTTCGGCGAGCCGCTGCACGGTCTGGTGTGCACGTCCGGTCTGTCGGTGCGACAACACACGACCGGCGAGCTCGAAGTCACCGCCTTCCTCACCCACTACCACCAGCAACCGCTGCTCGCCTACAACGTGCTCGACCAGCGCTACTTGCACGGTGCGACATTTCATCTGCATTTGGATGGCATTTCCGTCGTCTCTCACGCATTACACCGTCTCATGTGTCTTCTCTAAGACGCTCAATGCATACTGAATACATTAAACAAACATTGTTAAAGTCAATCAAGCGATTAGTAATGATTTAATTAGACTAGTTCACAGTAGAATTCCTAAATAAACGCCAGAACCTCTAAGTAATACACGATGTAGATAACATATACAACATAACAGAACGACACACACACACACACACATGAGCACACAAACACATACACACACACACACACAAGCACACAAACACACGGGTAATTTGATTGCCATCACATTCGACTCAAAATTCAAATATGAATCATAGAGTTATTGGTAGATTCATTGTGTTGAATATTGATTGATTTATTGTTCTATCAGAGTGTTGATTTAATGAGTAGTAATTGACTCATGTGAGTGCTGATTGGTTGATTATTAAATGACTCGCTGGAGTGTGGATTGATAGAGCAGTGAGTGAGTTGTCTATTTGCCCCTGAACCATATTGCGTTGACAAACAGGTGGCAAACGGGCGGTGTGGCTTGCTTAGTCACGACCGCGTATTCATGCTGTAATTTGATATTGTGTGAGCTGTTAGAGGCAGCAGTGTGTACTATTGTGTGTGATGTCTGTTGTGTGTGTGTGTGTGTGTGTGTGTGTGTGTGTGTGTATGTGTGTGTGTGTGTGTGTGTGTAATGTCTGTTATGTGTGTGTGCGTGTGTGTGTGTGTGTGTGTGCCTAAAACACATGCCGTGGCTGTGTGTCGCCGTGTGATCAGATGTTTCAGCGGGCGCCGGCGATGCGTCGACCGACGTCGTGTTGGCTGCCAACAGCGCGACCGGCGGTGGTGCCGGCGGCGACACACACCTCAACGACGTGGTGTTCATCGAAGGCGGCCTGGAGGCGCTCGACCAGCACGTGACTGCGACGGCGTGTGACGGTGCGGCGACGGCCGGCGGTGTTGAGGCGGTTGGCGGCGGCGGCGGCGGCAATGACGGCGAGTCGGTGACGACGGTCAGCAGCGACGCCATCATTGACGATATGCGGCGCGGCTTCGCCATGTTTGAAAATCCCGGCTGTTACGGCGATGTGAGCTGCGCACACACTCACTTATCTAGAAACACGCACTTAAGCACAAACGCTTTTTTGGAAAATCGACGTGTGTCTGTGTGTGTCTTCTCAGGAGACTTGTCTTATTTCTAATGGCTTTCACGGTACAGCTATTCGGGTTTAATGTCTTTTTACCGCTGTTTTTTTACTTGGCAGAAATGTGTCGGCGGCGGTGCGTGTGCTGAGAGGAAATATTTTCAAACCACCTGTTGGTTGCCTTTCGGCGCGTATAAAACATTTCGGCCAGTATATATGTGTATTATGCGTGTGTGTGTGTGTCTTGCTACGCGCCGCTCAGATGAACGTGGTGTTGTACAAGGAGCCCCAGGTGCCGATTCCCAACAGTGACGTGTGGCAGTTGAACGACTTCGCTCTGTCGATGGCCAGCGACGAGCAGTTACGCCGACTCAGTCACCACGGCGGCAATGTGCTGTGTCTGAGCGGCGCCGAGGACACGCCAGGTGGGAACGCTGCCACCTGCCAGCTGGAAGAATGGGAATCTTGTGGGATGGGCAATGTGTGGTCAAGCTTTGTCGGGTTGGGAAACGATGTTTGTTTTTGTTGGATGTATCTCAGCTGTTGTGTTGGCTGTGGATCGTACAGGTGGTTAGGGGCGGAGTGGGAACGCATATCAAGTGGGAAATTTACGTGCAGGTGCAGTGTTGCATCCGTCGGGTGGGAATACCATGTGTCATAGGGAAAACATGTGTTGTGTAGAAGTTTATTGAGTGTGTGTTTCTGTGTCATCTAAATCGATGCTCATCTAGATAAGTAGTCTGTAGCTTGTGGGGAATTTCCCACTGGTGGGAAATGGGGTTAGTGGCCAAGTGGGCAATTAAAGGGCATAGAGTAGAATGAATGTGTGTACTATTTCAATACGACATTGTTTATTTTCGTTTCGAGGGACTTCATGAACAATTAATTTGATAGAACAACTGAATTTATCGGCTGTCTCAGGACTGTAGTGGAAAATGAACAGTTGACATATGGGTATCTAAGAAAATCTTAGAAAATAAAGCTATGGACGACTGGCCTAGCCAAATTTCATTATCATTTTGTGTCTTCATTTATTCGATTGGCTTATCATGCATTCAGTCCACATTGGATGTAATTTCTGTCTGGGTTGATGATTGAAATCAACACCAGAGGCGTTTTTCGTGTCGATATTCATATGTGTGCGCCGCATTATATTCGTTATATCCGGTTTTGGCGCTTGTGCATATGCACACACACACATGCAAACACAAACATGTGATCACGCATAAAAACACACAAACACACACATGTGCGAACACATGTACACACATGCTAACTCGCACACACACACACAAACACACGCACAAATGCAAAGACACAAACACACACATTATATACACATGCTAACACACGCACATTCAAAGACTCGTGCATGCGTGCAGAGGGCGCCGTGTTCCACTTGATCAGCATATCGGTGGTGGACGAGCTGCTGGACGGCTGGCCGGTGGTGTGGATGTTGTCGAACCGCTGCGACGAGCACATTGTCGCCGAGCTGATCAAGCACGTGGGCGCCGCCATGGAGGAGAAGCGGCTGGTGTTTCGCGCGCCTCTCGTGTTGCTCAGCGACTCGACGGCGCTGCACCGCGGCTGGTGCGCCGCCACCGACACCGACTCGCCGCTGTTTGTGTGTCCGTGGCACGTGCAGCTTGCCTGGGAGAGTGCGCTGCCGCTCATCCAGGTGTGTGTGTGTGTTCACCTGTGTGTGCTTCTGTTTTGATATGTGTTTGTATTTGTTTTGTTTGTGTGTGTTTTATGTGTGTTTGCATGTGTTTTGTGT